>WNWU01013721.1:2620958-2641099 GCA_012654045.1 Ptyas mucosa
CTCTCTCTCTCTCTCCCTCCCTCCCTCCCTCCCTCCCTCCCTCCCTCTCTCTCTCTCTCTCTCTCTCTCTCTCCTCAGTCTTCCCTGCTTAGTAGCATCCCTATGATTTGATGGCTGCAACACAGAAAGCAGTAATTACTCCTCTCTTTCAATTTATGAAAATTCCATTGCCCAACCTAGCTTACATTCATTTTCCCCATTGTTTTCAGCCTGCGAAGCTACTCCAAAGCAAAACTATAAACACAATTTTTAAGCCTCTGCCCTACAGCAATAATCATAAAACACCGACAGTGCTAATGACAGCAGAGCAAATGTATTTGCATTTGATTGTGGTTCAGATTTGTTGAGCCATTAAAACAGACCGATTAAAATCGATGGGATTTAAGGTGGACGTCCCATAGATTTCAACATTCAGCAGCTACTCGGAATACCACCGAGTTAAGACTCATCCGCTGTTATCCTTACTACTATTGTGGCTATTATTTTCTGCCGAGTTCAAATACCTTTGTAGAAAGGAAAGCGACCAAAAGCCAACCAGTAATACCCAATGCGAAACAATGTTTATTTTAATTTAATTTTTCTGTTTGGCTTACAGAAGTTCCATAGTGTCATTTCTGTTTCTTTTGGCTAGAGTTTGTGCCTTGGATGTGAAGCCATATATACAATTCCTAAATAAATAAGATACCTCTGAAAGTCAGAGGAATAAGAATTGTTTTTAATTTGGTAGCCAGTTTGGAAGTTTCTTGGTCTTCATTGAGAATTTACAACAGGGGTGAAATCCAGCAGGTTCTGACAGGTTCTGGAGAACCGGTAGCAGAAATTATGAGCAGTTCGGAGAACCGGCAAATACCATCTCCGGCTGGCCCCAGAGTGGGGTGGGAATGGAGATTTTGCAATATCCTTCCCCCAGGAGTAGGGTGGGAATGGAGATTTTGCAATATCCTTCCCCCAGGAGTGGGGAGGGAATGGGGATTTTGCAGTATCCTTCCCCCAGGAGTGGGGAGGGAATGGGGATTTTGCAGTATCCTTCTCCTGCTATGCCCACCAAGCCACGCCCACAGAACCAGTAGTAAAAAAAATTGGATTTCACCACTGATTCACGATCATTGAAAAACCTTCTCTCAACCTGGTGGTTAAGTTCACCTCTGAAGATATTTACACTTAGAGTAGGACATACATGTCTCTGGTAGATACTTAAAGTGGTCAGTTTTCTGCTGGACAAAGCAATCCATAATGATGGATTTATTCATCTATAGGGTGTAGGGCTTACCTCTTGCCACACTGCCAGTGTTGGGATGCCCCGCCTCCCATCAGCCAGCTGATCTTTGGGTCTGTGCTGTGCATGCATGCATGTTGGCGCATGCACGCTTGCATGTTGGTGCATGCACATGTCCGTGCATGCGCGCACACCTTTTAGTTTGAGCCTGCGCAGGCGTGCAGTTTGGGCACTTGGTGTCTAAAAGGTTCGCCATCCCTGGTATAGGGTTTCCTGCCTGAGCAGGGGGTTGGGCTAAAAGACTTCCAAAGTCCCTGTTGTGGTCTGGAGCTGGCAGCAGAGTCGGACAGTGAGGAGGCTGGGGAGGAATATGGGCCAGTCCTGGAGTCTGGGGAAGGCCCGGACGAGGGCTCTGCATCAGAGGCAGAGATGGGGCCAGGGCCATCTGGGAGGTATGTGCTGCCTCCGGAGCCTCCAGAATCGGACATCAGAGAGGCAGAGGAACAGGGAGAGCCTGTTCCCAGTGCGTGCATGCACAGAGCTGCCAGGGAGCAAAAACAAAAGGGACAACTCAGGAGTAAGGCTTGGAGATGATTGGCCCCTCCCATAAGACATAAAGGAAGAGCAAAGGCACTGGGGCCTTTGCAGGAAGCAACATTGTGGATGGTGTCGGTTTGTAGTTTGAAGCTCTGTTTTTGACTCTGTGTTTCCGTGTGGCCTGGCCAAGATAATTGCCAATTAGGTCTTTGGCAGCCCGTCAAAGAAGATAAAGGTGGGTGTTTACCAGCCTTATCCAAAGGATTGTGGCAGACTTCTGTTGGACTATTTATAAACTCTGGGTGATTCAGCACTTGCTGTGAATGAAAGGAATTCACAGCCGTTAAAATTTTTTAAAAAAGGTTTTTGGGACTAATTGTGTGCTTTTTACTATCTCAGGAATCCTAGGTCCAACTCTGTTATTCTATTCTGTCCTGTCCTGTCCTCTTCTAATTTCTATTTTATTCCTATTCTATATAATCCTATTCCAATTTCTGTTCTATTCTAATCCGTTCCATTCCATTCTATCGCAGTGGGTCAAAAATGGTATAAATTTCCCACAGCAGAACTTAACGCCAAGTCAATGTGTTTGCAAGGGCAGTGGGAACGGCGGAGAGAAAACATTCAAATCTAAGTCTCGGCAAGAATTTATTTATGCATGTTGTGTATTGCCATTAACCTTTTATTGAGATGGTGAGCCCTGATGGAGATTTACAGCCTACCAAAGCTCCAGGAATTCAGGCCTTGGGTGGTAACCGTGTCTATAAAAACAGAGTAATGCACCAAGAGGCACATATTACAGCCCCATATCCAATAAAAACAGATATGAGATAAAAACTCTATTAAAATGCTTAAATGTTTCGGCGTGCTGAATCTGAAAGATAAGACTATCCAAGCTCCATTGACCTAAACAGGAGGGCGGAGGGGACCACAGGAAAGGACTAAAAAAATGACAAGGAAATGATGGAACATCCAAGGGTCCTAAGATTTGAAAACATAACTGACCATGCGGGCAATTTCTAGATGGAAATGCAAAGGAACCAAGGAACAGCAGAAGGCTTCTGAGAGAAGCATTCTGCAACTGAGCTTGTACCTGTTACAAAGGCCCCTACAATGATAGCAATAATCCACTCTTTGAGGGGCTGCCCCAAAAAGGAAGGGGTCAATTTATTTTCCAAAGCAGCTGAAGGCAAGACAAGAAGCAACGGATGGAAACTAATCAAGGAGAGAAGCAACCTGGAATTGAGGAGAAACTTCCTAACTGTGAGGACAATTAACCAGTGGAACTGCTTGCCACCAGAAGTTGTGGCTACTCCATCACTGGAAGATTCTAAGAAGAAACTATGGACAGTCATTTTTCTGAAATGGTAGAGAGTCTCCTGCTTGAGCAAGGGGATGGACTAGAAGACCTCCAAGGTCCCTTCCAGCTCGATTCTTATTGACTTATTGATGGGAAAAGCCAACACAGTTCTAGGCTGCATAAACAGAGGGATAGAATCAAGATCACGTGAAGTGCTAATACCACTTTATAATGCCTTGGTGAAGCCACACTTGGAATACTGCATTCAGTTTTGGTCGCCACAATGTAAAAAAGATGTTGAGACTCTAGAAAGAGTGCAGAGAAGAGCAACAAAGAGGATTAGGGGACTGGAGGCTAAAACATGTGAAGAATGATTGCTGGAACTGGGTATGTCTAGTTTAATGAAAGAAGGACTTAGGGAGATATGATAGCAGTCTTCCAATATCTCAGGGGCTGCTCCAAAGAAGAGGGAGTCAAGCTATTCTCCAAAGCTCCTGAGGGCAGGACAAGAAGCAATGGGTAGAAACTAATCAAGGAGAGAAGAAACCTGAAACTAAGGAGAAATTTCCTGACAGTGGAACAACTTGCCTCCAGAAGTTATGAAGAAGATGTTGGATAACCATTTGTCTGAAGTGGCGTAGGGTTTTCTGCCTAACCAGGGGGTTGGACTAGATGACCTCCAAGGTCCCTTCCAACTCTGTTATTATTCTAATAAAAGGAAGACTGATTGAACGCTTGAAGTCTATCAAGTCTGGGTCCCTTCCTCAACTATTATATATATATATGGTGATTCTGGTTCTGTGAGTGTGGCTTGGTGGGTGTGGCAGAGGAAGGATACTGTAAAATCTCCATTCCCACCCCACTCCAGGGGAAGGTTACTGCAAAATCCCCATTTCCTCCCAATTAGCTGGGACTCGGGAGGCAGAGAATAGATGGGGGCGGGGCCAGTCAAAATTTTTACTACCGGTTCTCCAAACTACTCAAAATTTCTGCTACCAGTTCTCCAGAACTGGTCAGAACCTGCTGAAACCCACCTCTGATGTAGACCTGCTATTTGTATGCCCTAATCAGCAAACACTTCGGGACCTGATGGCAATGCGACAGAAAGCAATTCATGTTGTCAGTTTCTGGGCAAGATCTGTTTCATGTGTACACGTTTTCATCTCATACAGGTAATCCTGGACTTAAGGCCACAATGGAGCCCAAAATCTTGGTTGTTAAGCGAGACATTTGTTACACAAAGTTTTCCCCCAGTTGTTAAGTGAATCGTTGTAGTGGATCAGTTAGGAACCTGGCGGTGAAGTGAATTTGGCTTCCCCCACTTGGACTTGGCTTGTGGGAAGGTTGCCAAAGGGGAGTAACGTAACCTCAGGACACAGTAACGGTCGTAACTATGAAACGGTTGCCAAGCGTCTGAATTTTCATCACGTGACCATGGGGATGTTGCAAAGGTCGTAACTGTGAAAAATGGTTCTAAGTCACGTTTTTCAGTGCCGTTGTAACTTTGAATGGTCAGTAAACGAACAGTCGTAGGTCAAAGGTTACCTACAGTATGTTTTACATTTCATGTCCTATAACAGTAATGGCTAACCTTTTTGCCGTCACGTGCCAAAAGTGGGGGGGGAGAGCGGAGAGATCGCACACGTGCGCGCCCACATCCATAATTCAATGCCCACTCGTGCTCCGCCCTCCCACGCATGTCACGTGCTCCCCCTGTGCTCCTCCCGCTTTTGGCACGCAGTGGCATGGTGTGCCTGTTTTTCGCTCTCCCCAGGCTCCAGAGGCTTTCTAGGAGCCTGGGGAGGACAAAAACAGCCTTACTCACACATACACACCCGGAGGCCCTCCGGAGGCCGGAAACGGCCCATTTCTCGACTTCCGGTGGGTCTGGAAGGCCCAAAAATCAACTGGCTGGCGCGCACATGCATGCTGGAGATGAGCTAGGGCAATGCTCGTGTGCCCTCAGATATGGCTCTGTGCGCCACCTGTGGCCCATGTGCCATAGGTTGGCCATCACAGTCCTTTAACGTACCTTGTTTTAATTGTGATGCTTGTGACACACACACACAAACAAACAAACGACAGATCATGATTGAACGTCACGTTCTTCTCTCTTTCCCATCCTCCCGGTTCGTCGGTGTTGTCATTTCCAGCGCATCCAAAGCGTTTGAACGATGTGGGTTTTTTTTTCACTTCCTCGGGAAGTCACGGCGTGTCAACTTGAGCGGGAGAAAAGACCCATCGGAGCGCATGAATCAAAAGGGAAATGTGTTTCCTCCTGCCACGATGAACGCAACTGTACACAAGCATTAATTCCTCGGCTTTGAAATCCCAGCCCTTGCACCTGTTTCCTTTCTTGTTGCGTTTGTAGGCAAATCCAGTTGTTAACTCTTGAAGGCGCTGAGTTGTCGTTTCCGATGTTCATTACCGGCAACGGCAGACCCAGGGCGCTTCGCAATGAGCAATTTTCTCCCTGCCTCCGAGTAAAAATAAGGCAATTTAGCACGAAAGCAACGCAAACAGGAAAAGGCAGGCAGGCTAAAGGCCTGCGAACAGTTCAGGCGCCGGGTGAGAAGCAAGCTGTGGATGCAAAGACCTTAAAAATGGCCTTCTCACCAGGCGTCCGTTTTCCCCATATGGCATTTCCAAATCTGCGCCTCGAAGCAACTCATTAATCTTCACATTTTTAGGCGACGCGTCTTAAATAATGCAACTCTGCCTAAGACTACGTGAGCCAAGCGCCGTTCCGAACCATCCAGTTTGGCGGAGTCTCGTTCAGACACAACGGTGGGAAAAGGGGAGCTCGTCTTTTAAAAGTTCGTGTAGTGGCTTCTTCCTGGGTAAACACAAGAACCAAAGTGGGGAGGGACCTTGGAGGTCTTCTAGTCCAACCCCCTGCTCAAGCAGGAAACCCTATAAAATTCCACACAAATGGTTGTCCAACCTCCAGTGATGGGGCATCTACAACTTCTGGAAGCTGGAGTGTAGAACAGTAGTATAAAACGGTCATTTATGGCATTATGCAATTGCATAATGCTATTTTCTTGCCGGGATGACCTTTAAACTATTCTCTCTTTGAAGGGTCCTTGGTGCTCTCTGAGCTTGGTTGTTTTCCTGCAGATGTTTCATTAACCAAACTAGGTTACATCATCAGTGCTAGTGACTAACACTCATGAGGTTACCTAGTTTGGATAATGAAATGTCTGCAAGGAAACAACCAAGCTCATAGAGCACCAAGGATCCTATAATCTACCTCCCCCTCCTCCTCCTTCTCCTCCTTCTCTTCCTCCTCCTCTTCCCTTTCTCTTTCTATGCAAACCCCACTTCATTCTAGCACTGATGACATTGCCTAGTTTGGTAATGAAATGTCTACAAGAAATCAGCTAAACTCAAAGAGTGCCAAGGACCAATAAGCATCCTCCTCTTCCTCCTCCTCTTCCTCCTCTTCCCTTTCTCTGTCTCCACAAACCCCACTTCATTCTAGCACTGATGGCATTACCTAGTTTGGTAATAAAATGACTACAAGAACACAACCGAATCCAGAGAGCACCATGGACTCCTCGTTTCAAACCCTGAGCTACAAATATTCTCCTTTATAGACTTAGATATGTTGAGCTTTCAAAAAGTTGTGAGGGGACATGACAGCTGTCTTCAAGCCTTTGAAAGGCTGTCACATTGTAGAGAGTCGGAATTTTATTTTTCGCTTGCTCCAGAGGGTAAGACTAGAACTAATGGGATGAAATTTCAAGGATGGAGATACAGAGTTGACACAAGGCACAACTTCTTGACAGAAAGAGCTGTCAATGCATGGAATAGATGCCTTCACGGAGTGGTTTCTTCCCACGTTTTCAAACAGATGTTGGACAGTCATCTATCAAGGATGATAAAATGAATCCTGCAGCATGCATGCAGAAATTTGGAAATAATGATGTCCTAGGTCCCTTCCGGCTCTCTTTATTTATTTGCTTGCTTGCTTGCTTGCTTGCTTATTTATTTATTTATTTCTCCAATTCAGACACCACCCATCTCACTCTCTAAGCGACTAAAGCGATTAAAAATACGGCATCTACGATCTCACTCCAGGTAAACATATATTTACACGGAATTAAAACAGACGTTTTCAAATCCCTAAGATTTTGTAATGGTTTATTTTGACGCCCGTCCCCGGAATCATTCCATTTTTATCTCAGGGAACAAAAATGAGAGACGCGTCTTCCAATTAAGCAAATCTTTGTTTTGCTCGGTGCCGAGACGTAGAACCTACCAATTACGCTGAAAATGTAAAAGCATGTAGAAGAGTTGATGAGTTACAAGTACAAGTAAGTAAACAGAGGCTAGACAGCAAGAGAAACTTCCTGACTGCATAAGAGGCACGTTTTCCTTTAGTGGAGATCTTCAGATACTCATCGGTTGGAGATGATATACAGGTAGGCCTCTACTTACGACCCCAACTGAGCCCAGAATTTCAGTTGTTAAGTGAAATATTTGTTAAGGGAATTTCGCCCAATTTTTTTAAATTGTTTTTTAAATTTTGATTTATATGTCGCCCTTCTCCGGAAACTGAGGGCGGCTTACAATGCGTTAAGCAATAGCCTTCATACTTTTGTATATTATACAAAGTCAGCTTATTGCCCCCACAATCTGGGTCCTCATTTTACCTACCTTAGAAAGGATGGAAGGCTGAGTCAACCTTGAGCCTGGTGAGATTCGAACTTGCAGTAATTGCAGGCAGCTGGTGCTAGTTAACAGCACTTTAGTTTGCTGCGCCACCAGGCTCCTTTTTTTCTTTTAAAAGCCTCTGACAATCAGGCAACTCAGCTTGGATCGTCAGAGGCTTTTTTTTTTACTTTTAAAAGCATTTTTTCGGCCGAAGAGGTTGTAGAATCTTCCATAATCACACAAAATGCAGGAAACCCCATGGTGGACAGGTTAAGGCAAATGAGTTTCCAAATCTTGCAATAAATCCAGTCAATTCTTGAGTCCTGGTGGCGCAGTGGACTAATTCACTGTTATTAAGTTCAGCTGCTTGCAATTACTGCAAGTTCAAATCCCACCAGGCTCAAGGTTGACTCAGCCTTCCATCCTTTCTAAGGTAGGTGAAATGAGGACCCAGATTCTGGGGGCAATAAGCTGACTTTGTATAAATATACAAAAGTATGAAGGCTATTGCTTAACGCACTGTAAGCCACCCTGAATCTCCGGAAAAGGGTGGCATATAAATCAATTTTTTTTAAAAAAAAATAAAAATTAAAATGCTTATTATTTTTCTAAGATCGATTTTAAAATTCCTATTTTGCAGGTGCGGGGGAGAGGCCTTTGAATGCTTTTAGGAAAAGGTTTTCAACCAAAGTAAGAGTCTTGCAAAACATACAATGGAAAATGATGGTGAGTAAAGGACTATTTTAGAACCTTCCAGAAGAATGGATGGAAACCAATCAAGGAGAGAAGCAACTTAGAACTAAGGAGAAATTTCCTGACAGTTAGAACAATTAACTAGTAGAACCACTTGCCTCCAGAAGTTGTAAATGCTCCAACACTGGAAGTTTTTAAGAAGATGTTGGATAACCATTTGTCTGAAGTGGTGTAGGGTTTCCTGCCTGGGCAGGGGGTTGGACTAGAAGACCTCCAAGGTCCCTTCCAACTCTGTTATTCTATTCTGTTCTGTTCTGTTCTGTTCTGCGTTCTCTTTCTATTCTATTCTACTGAACGTTTTTAAAATGTTGTAGGCTGCGGCGAATCATTATGAAGTTGGGCAGCCTTCGAAAAAGTGTAAATAAGGACTATTTTTTAGAGGATCCACTCTAAACTCAAGTTAAGCCCCCTCTTGCGCTGTTTTCACTTCTGCCTCCCTCAGCTGGATCTCAAGTTGAACTGGTCATTCAGCAAAAAAAATCTCCAGCTTAAATAAAATGTTCATACTTGGTTTTCTTGCATGGTAATTTACTACATAAATCTGTCCCTAAAAACTGCTGAAAATCTTTTACCTTGAGTTGTCCCTTGCTTGCTTCTTTGCTTACTTCAGCAAAAAAAAATCCGCAAAAAACACCTTACTAAGTTTTGAGATGTTCTCTTATAGGCCATCTGGAATTATCAGCGTAAACTTGAAGGGGTTTTTTGCCAAGGCTGTTTTTTGTTAACAGAAGCAGAAATAAGAAAACAAGGGAGCAAGATGTCTTCAGCTGGGTCCCAGCCAATATTGGACAGGATCTGAAGAGCAGAAAAGTTGTTACAATTCGCACCATGAGCCAAAGGTGTGATGTTATTATATCTGGCTGTCTTAATCAACCTCTCCATTGCTTCTAGGTACCAACCCTCCCACGATCTCCACTCTTCGGGGTGAATCGCTACGAACTGGCTGAATACCACCTCTGATCATAGACCAGCAGAAAAGATGCCGTCGATTTAAAAAGCACAGCAACTCAATCGGAGCTTCTCTCTCTCTCTACCTATGTGAACAGCAAAGAAGACCTTG
Organism: Ptyas mucosa; assembly: GCA_012654045.1. Lineage (NCBI taxonomy): Eukaryota > Metazoa > Chordata > Lepidosauria > Squamata > Colubridae > Ptyas > Ptyas mucosa. Next base: position 2,630,484 of record WNWU01013721.1, read on the forward strand.
AAACAAAAAGCATAATACAAGTCAAGCATTCGATCCAATTTATTTTTACAGTCATAGACCAGAGACCAGAACAAATAAAAACACTCCGTGAAAAATATCCAGTTAAACAGAATACAAAAGTCTGTAAGAATCTAAGAGAAGAGGTGGGAGGATTTGATGAGGGTAGGGGGGGACATAAAAATTTAGCGCCTGCGTGACCGTATCCGTCAAATTGCAGAGCACTCTAATACGGTGAACTGTTGCTCATTAAACCTAGTTTATGGCACCGGATGTTGCCTGACAGATTTTAAGCGTTGCTGCACAAAAAAAACTGGCAATGTTATCTGTTGCAGCTGGGCTGAAATCCACAGGGAGGTGTAGAATCGGTTTCTGCACCCTGCGTACAGAGGTGGTATTCAGCCGGTTCGAGAAAACCAGTAGTGATGACCTGTGGTCCACCCACCCTCCCAGGTGCAATCCCGTCCTTTATCGCTGTGTTTTTAACACCGCACGCATGCGTGGACGGTACGTGTGAATTTTGTTGTCATTACTTCTATCTTGATCCTTATCCAGTCCACAATATCAATTCATCACTAACATAATATTCAACTCATCACATATTTTTACATACTTATATAATCAATCATTTATATCTCTTCCCCAGCCAATAATAAAAATCATTCCATATTTTAAAATATTCTGAGTCTTCTCTATCTTTAATCATCAGTGTGAATCTATTCATTTCTGCACAATGTAAGATTCTTTTTTTATTACTTCTTCTTCCAAAGGTATTTTCTCTGCTTTCCGATTTTGTGCCTAGACAATCCTTGCAGCTGTTATTACATGTATTATCAGATAAACTTTTTTCCTTACTAATTTTTTTCAGGTAGGATACCCAGTAGGAACAGCTCTGGTTTAAATTCGATACGTTGATGTATCATTTCCTCCAACCACACTCCCTACTAGCACTGATGATGATAACTAGTTGGGTAATGAAACGTCTGCAAGAAAGCAAGCAAGCTCAGAGAGGTCCAGGCAGAAAAAGACCATCATTGAGCCTTGGTGGCGCAGCAGACTAAAGTGCTGTTAACTAGCACCAGCTGCCTGCAATTACTGCAAGTTCAAATCTCACTAGGCTCAAGGTTGACTCAGCCTTCCATCCTTCCGAGGTAGGTAAAATGAGGACCCGGATTGTGGGGGCAATAAGCTAACTTTGTATAAAATAGAACACCATTTGGGGAGGGGGCGAAAGCCCTACTAAGCAGGTATATACAAAAGTATGAAGGCTATTGCTTAACGCATTGTAAGCCGCCCTGAGTCTCCGGAGAAGGGCGGCATATAAATCGAACCAATAAATTGAACCAATAATAATCATGGCTTCAGAATCTAAGGGACCTGTTTGGACAAAACTGAGCAGCACTTTTTCCTGAGGTTGCTGATAAAAATAGGATCGCCAACATGATCGCCAACGTCCGATGACGGACATGTCACAAGAAGAAGAAAGACCGTTTCTGGTGGGGGGGAGATTATGGCTAACCCTTCCTCTGACCTTGAATTCTGCCGATGTCCCCCTTGTGCGAAGCCTCCAGGCATGGCTGACACAGCAAGAGAACCACCTGAAAATCCCCGCAGAAGGCAACTCCTTCATCTGATTTTTAAACCCAAAGCGAAAGGGGGTTTGAGACAACAGTTTTCTCCCAAGAGCCAAACAAACGCTAAAATATTCAAGAAGGAGAGATCCAGGTTTGCCCTCGGGCAAAGCGAAACGTCGAGCCTCAAAGCGGGAAGGCTTAGCGAGAAAAATCATCAAATGAAGTCCAAAGTGACCTTCAGCTACTGATGAAGGGGAAGGAAAGAAGAAAAAAACCGTGCCGAGTCTTTTCTAAGAAAAGAAAAGCTTTCAGCTTTCAGTAATTAGAAAAAGTTGCGCCGGAAGAAACTGTAGATTTCCTGCCCGCTCGCCGAGTTGAAAAAAAAACCCTTTACATTTCGTCGATTTGTCTGTCATCGGCGGTCCTTTCCAAAAATACAGGCAGTCCTGCATTTAGAACCGCAATCGAGCCCAACATTTTATGCTGAAGAATTGGTTAAGTGAGTTTTGGTCCCGTTTTACGACTTTTCTTGCCCCATTGGGTGGAGTGAATCGCCGCCGTGGTTAAAGGAGTAACATGGTCGTTAAGCGAATCTGACTCCCCCGTTGACTGTGCTGGTCGGAGAAGTCGCCAGAGGGGATCAGGTGACTCCGGAGACACTGCCACCGTCGTAAACATGAGTCAGGGGTCAAGCATCCCAAACGTAAATCACGTGATCACAGGGATGCTGGGGAAAGAGTCATTCCATCCCATTGTAACTTTGAACTGTCCCTAAGTGAACTGTTCTAAGTGGAGTGGTAATAAAGAAGTAAAGTAATGCGTGATAAATCAGCAAATTGGGTTGCTCGCCAAGGAACTGATGATCTAAAACTCAACACAGAATAAAAACCAAAATTGAGAACTAATAGAGAATGGAGTGGAGGGTTAAATCACACAAGCTAAATCATCCAACAGATAGATCTCACAATACTGCCTGATTTTCCAAAGGCAGGAGATTTCTAACTGCCTTGTACCCAGGCTAGTAGTCTACTTGCACTAGTAGCACAGATGATGTTGCCTAGTTCGGTTATGAAACGTCTTCAAGAAAACAACCAATGTCAGAGACCACCAAGAAACCCACAGTCATTCTCCTCCACCTCCTCCTTCTCCTCCTCCTTTCCACAAACCCCACTCCCTTTAGACCTGATGATGTTCTTTAATTCGATCATGAAATGTCTGCAAGAAAACAACCACACTCAGAGAATACCAAGGACCTGACAGTCTGTTGTGACCCGTACGCGCCCTGTGCAGTTAGTAGCTGATTCCGACAGCGAGGAGGCTGGTGTGGTGATGCACCAGCAGCCTGTGCAGCTGGCACTCGAGTCGGACATGAGGAGGCTGGAGAAGATGTGGTGCCAGAGGTGGGGATTCAGCTACGGCCTTCAGAACCTCCAGAAGCTCCCTTAAGTGAAGAAGAAGAAGAGGAGGAGCCTCTTCTCGATGCACGAGCGCACAGAGCTGCCAAAAGGCAGGAGTGGCTCCGCAAGAGGGAGGTCTCCTCGAGAGTAAGGCTTGGGGCTATTTGGCCACTCCCTTAGCCTATTTAAGGAGGAACGCTGACTGAAGCAATTTGCAGGGAATAACTTCATTCCCATACCTTCGTGTCTTGTCTTGCTTATCTTATCAGCTTCCTGCAAATTGCTTCTGGGCATTCTGCCAACCACAGTAAGCTTTTATTATTCTTTGAATTCTTGGCAGCTGTTAATGCAGTTAATTAACAGCTGTTGTTGTAAAAAAACTGGTTTATTTAGTAAACTAAGGTTTGAACGGACTTTGTGTGTGCTGCGTTCTTTGGGGTCCGTAGCTGGGGCAGAACACAGTCCTTTTCCTCTTCCTCTTCCTCTTCCTCTTCCTCTTCCTCTTCCTGCTCCTCCTCCTCCTCCTCCTCCTCCTCCTCCTCCTCCTCCTCTTCCTTTTTTCCACAAACCCTACTCCCTTTATCACTGGTGATGTTCCCTAATTCAATCATGAAATGTCTGCAAGAAAACAATCACACTCAGAGAGCACCAAAGACCCCGCAGACTTCCTCTTCCTCCTCCTCTTCCTGTCTACAAACCCCTCTCCCTTCTAGCACTGATGATGTTCCCTAGTTTGGTCATGAGACGTCTACAAGAAAACAGCCAAGCTCAGAGAGTCTTCACTGGCTCGAAATCTCCAGAGGATAAAAATGACATGAAGCTGCTTGAGACAAAGGCAACAACATGAGGTCAGAGTATTTTTTTTTTTTAAAAAAGCAGTTACCAAGGCATGTCCTTGCCACAATTAAAGGGATACGAAGATGAAATCACTGGTGTAGGGACTGATGACCCATCTGAGAACTCATCCTTGCAAGGATATTTATGTCAGATATTTATGCAAGATGTCGTCTGCGCAAATTTAATTTAATGGGGGCCTGGTATACTCTGGAAGCAGAGCACACATTCCCTTCGCAAAGCATGTTCCCTCTTTCAGTAAAAGATTTGACAATTAAAGACAGAATCACAGAGTTGGGAGGAACCTCGAGGTCTTCTAGTCCAACCCTCTGCTCAAGCAGAGACATTAACCCCTTTGAGAAAATGGCTGACTAATCTCTTCTTGAAAACTTCCAGTGTTGGAGCATTTACAACTTCTGGAGGCAAGTTGTTCCACTGATTCATTGTTCTAACTGTCAGGAAATTTCTCCTTAGTTCTAGGTTGCTTCTATCTTTGATTGGTTTCCATCCATTGCTTCTTCTCCTGCCTTCAGATGCTTTGGAGAATAGCTTGACTCCCTCTCCTTTGGGGCAACCCCTTAAATATTGGAATACCTGGGAAAGATTGGCCCACAATTAATAAAGATATCCTGCATATACTAACTGCAACTAGAATTGTATTTGTGCAACAATGGAAAAATGATGATATCCTTCCCCCAGAAGTGGGGTGGGAATGGGGATTTTGTAATATCCTTCCCCTGCCATGCCCACCAAGCCACGCCCGCAGAACCGGTAGTAAAAAAAAAATGGATTTCACCGCTGGGAAAGAGTGTCTAAATTTTCCTCTCTTGATTGCAAACCGCAGGTTTCCTGTCACCTTCCTTGGAAGAAAAGCAATACAATGGTAAAATGCAATGCCAAACAAGCATACCATTGAGTAAAAATCACTGCACATATTTTACACTCTGCATAAAACCGGGAGTCTGGTAGCACCTTTTTTTCCCGGCTAACACATTTTATGAAAAAGCATAAGCTGAGGCTCACTTCATCAGATGCTGAAACTCACGAGAGCTTATGTCTTTCTCTAGAATGTGTTTATTGAGAAAAGGAGCTTCTACACTTCCCCTGATTTGATTTTTATTTTATTTGCTACGGCAAACGAACAGCTTTCGTCCTACAATGTCAACATCCAGGCATGTTGCTTTACGATAAGCCAAAGCAGGGCAGAGGGTACGTCATTTCGTAAGGAATGTCACGTTGACATCTCCTTACATCAGTAGAGGTGTGTGTTATGAATACAAATCTACAAACCCCTTGCAAGGAGCTAAGTACTCATAAGAGTCCACTGCAACCAATTTTGGGGTCCCCATGCTACAAAAAAGAGGTTGAGACTTTGGAAAAGGTTCAGAGAAGAGCAACTAAAGTGATCAGAGGTGACCCTGAGGGCACAGATAAACCTCCAAGTGGCCTCAATGACCCTCTAAAAGGATGCAACTCTTCAGCTGTCTGCAAGGAGTATAAATCCTTCAAATTCTCCACCATCCAGTCAAAGCTGAAGAAGCTTCTTGGATGAGAAGCGAAAGGTCTTCAAACAAAAACAAAGAAAGTCCAGTTGCTTCTTGAAAAGAAGCACCTTTGGGACAATCCTCTAGATGATGACGAACATGCAGTGGTGGGATTCAAATACTTTAACAACCGGTTCTCTGCCCTAATGATTTTTTCCAACAACCACCTCACCAAACTACCCAGAAAGTTAACAACCGGTTCTCCCGAAGTGGTGCGAACTGGCTGAATCCCACCACTGCTCCTACTCCTACTCTCTTCTCTTCTCTCCTCTCCTCTCCCCTTCCTTTCCCTTCACTCTACTCTACTCCTACTCCTATTCCTACTCCTACTCTTACTCCTACTCAGTGGTGGGATTCAAGTAATTTAACAACCGGTTCTCTGCCTAATTATTTTTTCCAATAACCAGTTTGCCAAACTGCTCAGAAAGTTAACAACCGGTTCTCCTGAAGTGGTACGAACTGTCTGAATCCCAACACCGCTCCTACTCCTACTCCTACTCCTACTCCTACTCCTACTCTTACTCCTACTCCTACTCCTCTTCTCTTCTCTTCTCTTCTCTTCTCTTCTTTCCTCTCCTCTCCTCTCCTCTCCTCTTCCCTTCCCTTCACTCTACTCCTACTGCTACTCCTACTCCTACTCCTACTCAGTGGTGGGATTCAAGTAATTTAACAACCGGTTCTCTGCCTAATTATTTTTTCCAACAACCAGTTTGCCAAACTGCTCAGAAAGTTAACAACCGGTTCTCCCGAAGTGGTGCGAACCGGCTGAACCCCACCTCTGCAGACATGTCACTCATGTAGCAGCACCAGAATTTAGCTGCGTAGTTCTGAAACGCCAGGTGTTCCAGTTCATGCAGGGCTGTTTCTGCAGTGACTCGGGAGTTACTTAAAGACTTTCACACCATGCTGAACTCCATCTTCCCCGACATGCAGTTCACAGTGGAGGAAGAACGAGTCAGGCAATTACCGTTTTTAGATGTACTTGTCAACAGACAAGAGGATGGAAGCCTAAAAACCAGAGTTTATCGCAAGGCCACCCACACTCCACCACCTCATTCTGAATTTCAACAGCAACCATCCACTGTCACACAAAAAGAGTTGCATCAGCAGAGTGGCCGAGTGAGTACCAGAGGTGGTATCCAGAGGTGGTTCAGATTGGTTCAGGCAAATCAGTAGCAGAAATCAGAGGTGGACCTCCCACTTGCCCCGGCTCTATGTTCTCCTATTTAGGCACATTTTTGAGGCCGGGTGCGTGCCCAGAAGGTGGAAGGTATGTGCATGCACTCACCTTTTCAGTGCTGGGCAAACCGGTAGGTAAATTGTGTGACTCCCTCCTCTGGTGAGAACCCAATGTAGCATCCAGCATGCCAAACAGCTGGAGAGTAGAGACCTTCGTGAACAATTCAAGCAGAAAGGGTACCCACAATCATCGGTCACAAGATGCCTGTGCAACACGGAGGGGAGAGAGAAAGGAAGAAACAAGGTACAAAACCAACCACAGGGCACACCCTGCCGTACATCAAAAACGTTTTTGGAAGCTGTTGAACGCAGCTTCCGAGATCTGCAAGTGGGCATCGCACACCAGTCCAGAGGCTATCATATGAGGATCAATTACGCATTGTAAAGATTGCTTGAAGGTGGGAGATGCTTCCAATGTAATCTATCGGATCCCCAGCATGGATTGCCCCTTTGATTATGTAGGACAGATGGGGAGGAAGCTAATCACCAGATTGCCAGAACACAACTGGACAGTTAGATGAGGAGACCTGAATTCATTGGTAGCCTCACTGCAATGAACAAGGACACACATTCAATTTTGCAGCTACTAAGATTGTTGGCCGAGCAGGTACAAAAACAGCCAGGGAAGTGATTGAAGACCGGGAAACGGGCCTCTCACCAATCAACAGGGGTGCTGATTTACTACCGCTTTATCAAGTAGCGTACTTTTCGGAATATAAGACACACTTTTTCCCTCCTAAAAGAGGGTGGAAATGTTGGTGCATCTTATACACCAAATACAGCCATTTTTGGCCTCCTGAAACCTTGCTTCGCACATCCCATTTTTGCAAAAAACAGGACAGTTTTCATGAAAAACAGGCCCATTTTTGGCCTCCCAAACCCCCATGTGTTATATTTTTGCCCTCCCCAGCCCCCAGGAGCACTCTGCAGGCTTCCCAAACCCTCTGCGCATCCTGTTTTTGCAAAAAAAAAAAAATGGGACACGCAGAAGGTTTTGGAGGCCTGCAGAGTGCTCCTGGGGGACGGGGAGGGCAAAAACTTTTCTTTCTTGTTTACCTCTTTGAAATCTTGGTGCGTCTTATACTCTGGTGCAGCTTATAGTCCAAAAAATATGGTACTTAGGATGCAAGAGGTTGGCAGCACAAGGAAACAACAGCCAACAACCGAAAAGCCAGCCATCAACACATCCCAATCAACATCTAAAAAGCCACATACAACAGTCACCGTATAAATACCACACAGAGAACATCACACCCTCTGCTAGAGAGAAGTTCCCCGGAGATGGGTTCCAGCATGAGTCCAAAAGCTCGGAAGACAAAACCTCCGGTTCCAGGGAGCGACCTAGATTGGATCCTGCAACATTATCCTGGGACACGTACTATATATTTGCCTTCATTCGCGAGAACTTCTTAAGTCTTTGTTCTTTGCAAACAATCCGCTGATGGGGGAAATGCGAATTCCGGTAAGACAGCAGAACCAGTGTGTGTGCTGTTTCAAGGGCAGAATCTGTACCGTAGAATAGAAGATGTAGGACAAAAACCTGTTTTATCCTGCAGAAGAAAGGATAGTATTTGAAGTTCTCAGGTGCTTGCTTCAATGTTGTATGGTGCCGAGGGAAAACACTATTCTTGTAGCAAGTGAAGCATGTTCCACGTTAGTCTTCCCTGATCTTGAGAAAATGGTTTGACTAAACTCAAATGAAATCATACGATTGATCCAAATTAGGTCATCAGCATCAATCACTTACATGAGAGATACTCAATTTTGGAGAACGATCAGTTTTGGATTATTCCTCCCTGTTCCTTATCATGATTCAGGATCCAATTCCAGTATACGAGGCAAGATAAGAAGCAACGGATGGAAACGAATCAAGGAGAGATCCAAGCTAGAACTAAGGAGAAATTTCCTGACACTTAGAAGAATCAATCAGTGGAAGGACTTGCCTTCAGAAGTTGTGGGTTCTCCATCACTGGAGGTTTTCAAGAAGAGATTGGACAACTATTTGTCTGGAATGGTGTAGGGTCTCCTGCTAGAGCAGCGCGCTGGATTAGAAGACCTCCAAGGTCACTTCCAGCTCTCTTATTCTGTTATCCAATCATCCCTAAATTGCTTCCATCCTGGGTCTCCAAAGGAAGACAGCTAGCATGTAAAGAAAATAAGTTATTAATGAAGACTATCAAGAAGATATTCAGCTAATGGCATAAACAGTGGTGGTTTCAAAAATAAGTAGCTGAGATGTTTGAGGGGGATTGTTAGAGACCACAAAGCAGGGTCAACAGACTTATCCATGGTGGGTATCCAAATCAGGTTATGTCCCAGAGGGTAGTTGAGTTTTTTTCCACCATGCTGTCTGGAATTCTGGAAATTGTAGATCCAACACCGTTGGAAATGCTGAAGGATCCTGTTAGGATCAAGGAAAAACTAGTAGGACCAAAACTAGTAGGACAAAAAGCAATGGGTGGAGACTAATCAAGGACAGATCCAACCTGGATTAAGGAGAAACTTCCTGACAATTAGAACAATCAATCAGTGGAACAACTTCCCCTCCAGAAGTTGTGGCTACTCCATCACTGGAGGATTTAAAGAAGAGATTGGACAACCATTTGTCAGGAATGTCATAGGGTCTCCTGTTTGAGCAGGAGGTTGGAGTAGAAGATCTCCAAGGTCCCTTCTGATTCTGTTATTCTGTTATTCTAGTCAAATCAATCTGTGTGGTTGCTAAGAGTTGGAAACAACTTGATGGAACATCTTCATCATCCTCGGATTAAAGAAAGCTTGCAAAATCACATATATGGATAAATAATTGCACTATCTTTCATCTTTCTTGCCCACTCTCTCACACACCTATGTATATGTATAAAATACACACTGTATAATGTGGTGTGTTGTTTATTGTTAAGCAAGTCTGTGTTCTGCCCTGATTTGCTGAATTACTTTGGCCTTCCCCTATGTGCTGTAATTCTTAGTTAGTTAGTTGTTAGTTAGTTAGTTAGTTAGTTAGTTAGTTAGTTCGTTCGTTCATTCTTCCAGAAATTCCACTAAAGCAAGAAGTTTTATTTCATCACACAACTTGTGCCTTTGACAGGGCTGCCCTCAAACTCCTTTACATTCTTAGGCAGTTGTTGTTTTCAACACACTTTATAACATTACAGGGAATACATTATCATAAATGCATTACGGGATATTGGTTATACCAGTAAGGAACGACGCTGAAAAATAAATGTTGATGATAAACTCACAACCTACATTTTCCCAGTCTAAGGGACAGCCTGGCTTTCGTTTCATTCATTCTGTAATTTTATTACATGAATTTGAAATGAGCCACGGTGGCCCCAGATAAAAATATAAAATTGATCCATGTTTCCAATTTGTGCACCAGTCTACCCAATCATGCATTCATAACTGAACAATATCTTCTTCCTTTAAGTATATTAACTCATGCACTTTTGCAGACCATGGTAGTTTGGACTGTGGTCTCCTCCCAATGAGATCAACCACCGAAAGTGACCTGAGGGCAGTCTTCCAATATTTGAGGGGCTGCCACGAAGAAGAGGGGGTCAACCTATTCTCCAAAGCATCTGAAGTCAGGACAAGAAGCGATGGATGGAAGCTAACCAAGGAGAGAAGCAACCTAGAACTAAGGAGAAATTTCCTGACAAACAGAACAGCTTGCCTTCAGAAGTTGTGGGTGCTCCATCAATGGAGGTCATTGTAAATGAGGAATTGATAGACTAACGTACCCAAGGTTCTTTCACTTCTGGGTCATAGACACTAGAGTCGCCTTCGGAGAGATGGACAGCATACGCGTTCGATAAACAAATAAAACAGATATTCTTCACAAGACCAAATGGAAACCTACATCACACAAAATCACTGCTTTGTGAAGTGATGTGATGATAAGGAAATACTGTACCTAATTCATTTTCTCTTCCCCCTGCAAAAATCCATGACCGTATCCCTGTATCATCATTTGAAGGAGAAAGGGGAAGGAAGGAAGGAAGGAAGGAAGGAAGGAAGGAAGGAAGGAAGGA
>WNWU01013721.1:2667491-2680217 GCA_012654045.1 Ptyas mucosa
GAGCCCGGTTTACTTGGCTCTAGTAAAATACATGGTTTGAGTAGAGATGTGAGCCTGATTTGCTTGGCTCTAGTAAAACATATGGTTTGAGTAGAGATATGAGGCTGTTTGCTTGCTTTGGTAAAAAACATGGTTTTGCAAGATCTAACCTGGGTTGGCCCTCAAGGATGGGCTCCAGCACAAGTCTGAAAGCTCAGAAGACTAAATCTCTGGTCCTGTTGACTGACCCAAACTGGATCTTGCGACATTTATCTTGGGACACGTACATTTGCCTTCGTTCATAGATGGCTTCGCTTCCAAGTCAGGTTAGAAGATGGATTCTTTACAATTGCTGATTTCTCTACTGTTTCATCACCATTGAAACCGGAAGGCATTTTTAGACCGTTGAAAATGGAAGGCGTTCTTAGAGTAGAGACTAGGTTTTTTTCATAAGTAAAAGGGGGAGATTGCAACTGGAAACTTGCACGGTGAGAAGGAAACACTGCATTAGACTGGAAGCAGTGTCTCTCAACCTTGACCATTCCAGATGCGTTGTCTTCTGCTCCCAGAGCATAACCATTTGGTGGGAATTGACCCATAGGTCTAAAAATTACAACAATGAGAAACTCTAGGTTGGAGGAACCTGGTTTTCTGATATTACAGGATTTCACTTGGTGTAGTGTCCTTGATCGGTGGCAATGCAGACTGAGTTGGACAAAAACTGGAATCCGAACCATAGCTAAAGGGCCACAGATTGTCCACTTCTGCTTTATAACTTTCCTGAGAGCTGCTGTTGTGATGTACGAGCTGAAACGAGGAGTGTGGACCAAGGAGATGTGATGAAGATCACAAGATCACATGACCAAGTTATCATTGCTTTGCGTGGCTTACTTCTACTTTTCGTGGATCTTACAATAAAACTAGGAAGGCAGCTATTATTCTATTTCATTCTGAGTTTGCCTAGGCGTACAAGTAGCCCTCAACTTACGACCATTCGGTTTACAGTCGTCCAAAGTTACATTGCTGGGGGAAAAAAATGGGTCCTTGCACTTACGACCATCCCAGCAGCAACATTGCAATCATCAACATTGCAATTATGACTGTCTCCATGGTTACGGGATCAAAATTCAGGGTTAAACCATCATTTAGTTGCTGCATCCTGTGGTCTATTGATGGCTAGTTACAGGCGGCTTCTGACGAGCAAAGTCAGTGACGAAAGATGGATTTGCATAACGACCACGTGATTCAAAGACATGACCAAAAAAAAAAAACAGCTTGGAAAACCGGGCCCCATTCCCTTAACTCTTTAACAATCCCACATTTCTTAGCCATGGAAATTGTGGTTGTGTGTTGAAGATTGCTTGTAAAGTATAAACCAAGATAATTTGCTCAGTTTTCAAAACAGTTCTGTTTTATTCCCTGATTCTGTTCATTTGGCTTTTATTTGTCCATTGTTACTCCCGTCCATGCTCATTTTTACCCCCCTTGGGGAACTTAGAAGAAACAGACACAGAGATATAAACAATAACTGCCCCAAAGCGAAAAGCCAAGTTATTTTAACCATATTTACATTTTTTTAAAAATTGCTTTGGATTAGTTTCTCCGGTCAAGAGCTCCTAGAAGCGATGAGAATTCTAGGTGGATATATGTTGAAGACAGTAGGAGTGGTGCAGTGGCCTTGAGATGGAGCTCTCGCCTCACTATCAGGAGGCTGTGAGTTCGATCCTAGGTAGAGGCAGATATTTCTCTCTCTGGGCATGATGAGAATGTATCTGCTGAACAAAACTCCACACCGGTGACAGGAAGGGCATCCGGCCAGTAAACACTCAGCTCCATTCAGTTGCCCGGACTCCATCCCACAAGGGATTATGGGGTCATTAAAAGCCAATGATGATGATATGTTGAAGACAGTAGATTTGGGGGAAAGTAGATGATTGACTTTGAGAAGCCAGTTTTAGATATTTACACCCTCAACTCTAAGCTACATGCTTGCTTCTCTCCCTCCTCCCAAATTATAGGAACAGAACCGTTTAATTACACAGAATTGGTCAATATTGTTTCCTGGGAATTTAGCAATCTTGTCTAGATGGCAGCCAAACGATGGTAGAATTTTGATAATGTTACAGATATTTTCATGTGTGAAAGATCATGTACCTAACCATACATTTCCTCAGGCATGGATGGTTGAAGTCTTCACAATAGGAAGTCCTTGACGTATGGCCACAATTGAGGCCATTTCTGTTGCTAAGCGAGACCGTCGTTAAGTGAGCTTTGTCCCATTTTTACCACCTTCCTTGCCACGGTTGTTAAGCGAATTTCTGCCATTGCTAAGCGAGTCACACGGTTGTTAAGCGAATCCAGCTTCCCCGCTGACTTTAATTGCGTGAGCCCAGGACACTGCAACCATCATAAATAAGAGCCAGTTGCCCACGTCCGAATTTTGATTACGTGACCGTGGGAATACTGCAACGGTGGTGTGGAAAATGGTCATAAATCTATTTTTTCAGGGCCGTTGTAACGTCGAACAATCATTTAACAAATGGTTGTAAGTCAAGGACTATCAGCAATGGCATGACAAAAGCTACGGTTCTTTGCAATTTTGAAACCAATTCATTTGAAAATGAGCATTGAGGAAAAGATTCATTACAGGAGTGGCCAAGATTGTGGAAACCTTTTGGGAAAAGTGTATTTTCTAAAACTAACTAATGACACCACTTTTTTTTTTTTTGGAGTAATACCATAAAATTATATATCAATGGAAAGATCATTTAATCAAGAATGTAATGCAATAACTTTTAGGAAGGATTTGCTATTAGAATAGCAGTTACAGTATAAAGAAGAAAAGTGAAACATAGAAAAAACAAGATATACAAAAATGATCACTATAGAAAAAATGAGATATACAAAAATTATCACCATAGAAAAAACGAGAGATACAAAAATGATCCCCATGTCACTTAATACTTAGTTGGGTGACCTTTAGCATGAATGATGGCCTTACAACATCTTCCCATGGAGGGAACCAAGACTTTTAGTTCTGCAGCTGTTATCATGGGAAACCAAGATGGAAGGATGGCTTCAATTAACTGGGCTTTATTGCTGGGTTGCTTCTGACTAACCAGTTTCTTTAGTCTGCTCCATAGATTTTCCATTGGGTGAAGGTCTGGGCTATTCCCAGGCCATTCCAGCAGTGGAATGGGATTATTATGAAACTCCCAAAAAAAGTGGTGTTATTAGGCATCAAACCTCAAAAATACACTCTTCCCAAAAGGTTTCCACAATTTTGGGCCACTACTGTAATTACTCAAATCTGCATATATTTGTCTTACTGGCTACACAAATGTAGGGGCTTTGAACAGAATAAAAATTAAGCAGCTACACTTTTATGGGATCCTGCTTGAGATTTTTGCTTTTATCTTTGCTTTATCAATACAATAGCAACTTCTTAATTCCTGCTGGATATCCGGCAACTGAGATCCATCCAAATGAAGCCTGCAAGGAGGACCTCAGTGGCCAGATACCCAGCAGGAATGGTGTCATCTCCATACCTTGCAGTGGTGGGTTCCTCCCAGTTCGGCCCGGTTCGGCCGAGCCGGTAGCAGTGACGATATGATGTCACCAAACCGGTTCTCTTTGTTTGGGAGCTGCCCCCCCCCCCCCATTATTCTTACCTTTTATTTAGCCGCACCCCCAATCTATTGCTGCTTCCTGAGTCCCAGCTGATCGGAAGGAAAAAAACTGTTTAAACTCTTGCCGTGGGGCTTCAAAGGGCCGCCCTACAGCTGATCAGTGTTAAAAGGCAGTGTGGTGGTAGACCGGGGCCTCCAAAAACAATTGAGTAGACCAGGGCCTCCAAAAACAAATGGGTAGACCGGTATAGCTCTGCAAGCAGTTAAAAGCCTGGTAGACCAGTACCTCTGCTAAATCCTAAAGAATTGTCACATGACCATCAAGCCACACCCACAAAATAAGCCACGCCCACAGAACCGGTAGTAAAAAAGTTTAGAACCCAACCCTGATACCTAGCCATCTTCTTCTGAATCAAAACGGCAGCTCCTTCATGCCAGAATGCCAGAATATAATTGCAGATATGTGTGTGTGTGAGAAAGAATTCGGGACAAATTTGCTATTAGATGTAAATGGGAGCGTTCATCCTACTTGGAATTAATCAAGGAGAATACACGTTGACGTATGACCACAATGGAGCCCAAAATTTGTGTTGCAAAGTGAGACATTTGCTAAGTGAGTTTTGCCCCCTTTTACGACCTTTCTTGCCACAATCGTTAAGCGAATCAGTGCATACACACACACACCGGGACACTGCAACAGTCATAAGTACGAGCCAGTTGCCAAGCATCTGAAGTTTGATCACATGTCCGTAGGGATGCTACAAAGGTTGTAACTGTTAAAAATATGGTCATAAGTCATGGTTTTCAGTGTTGTTATAACTTTGAACGATCACTAAATGAACTGCTGTAAGTCAAGGACTACCTGTATTTATAGTTCAGGGTTGAACAAGATGTCCTTGTGGCTCCCTGAGCTGGGTTGTTTTCTTGCAGACGTTTCATGACCCAGCTAGGTAACATCTTCAATGCTAGTGATGATGTTATCAAATGCTAGCACTGATGATGTTACCTAGCTTGGTCATGAAACGTCTGCAAGAAAACAATGAAGCACAGAGAGCACCAAGAACCCCATAGTCGTCGTCCTTCTCCTCCTCCTCTCTGTATACCCCCCTTCCTTCTAGCACTGATGATGTTACCTAGTTGGGTAATGAAACATCTGCAAGAAAACAATCCAGATCAGAGAGCACCAAGAATCTCACAGTCCTCTTCCTCCTCTCTGCATACCCACCCCCCTCCCTTTAGCCCTGGTGATGTTACCTAGCTTGGTCATGAAATATCTGCAAGAGAGCTCAGAGAGCCCCAAGGACGACTCCTTGCAATTCCTAACATGGTTCCTTCTGTCGCACAGCCTTTTGGTCTCTTGCATTGGTGTTCATACCTCTACTTTGTCGTTTGCCTTTTTTTTTTTCCTAGGTTTGTGGGCTTGCACCGCTGAATGCAAACTCCTGGGCCATTCAGACCGATGTTGGAGTCCCTCCTGTGCCCAGACCAACTCTCACACATCCCCCCACCCCAAAACCCAGCTCTCCACCTTCTGCAGAACCACCTCTTTGCCCCGAGACACGCTCCATCGCGACCACTTCTATCCCGCCCAGCTGCCCAAGACGGTGGGGTTGCAGAGTGTCTACGAGAAGGTTCTCCACCGGGATTACGACAGGACAGTGACCTTGAGGTCTCCTCCTCACCCAGGGAGATTGCCCGACCTCCAGGAGATCTCGGTACCTTTATATGAATCTCCTTCTCACCATTATTTAGGTTCACCTTCCGAGACCAGCAAGAAAGTTTGAATTTCCTCCAGCCCTTGATCAACATGAACTCTGGGCCACTAGCCCTCTTTGTGGAAACAGACCTGAACTTCTATTTCCAAAAGGCTGCATTGGTGGGGAATGTTTGTTCTCTTCCTCCTTTGCAGCAGGACAGTGACTCTTGAGCATGTGCAAAGTGTCTCTCTCACCACTTAGTGACTCACTTCATCTCTCCCAAGAATTCCAGGAGAGGGGGGGGGAGACTTTTTATATCTCTTTTGATAAACATTGCTTTCATTCTTTCCATCCCCATCCACGAATGGACCTAGAAAAGTTCAAACTTCCCCAAGATATTGTTAACTGGGTTTGATGATGTATATAAGTTTAAGTAAAACGTGCCTTAAAATACAACAACATGTATATGTACAAATATACTGTACATGCATATCACCTATGGAGGAAAAAAATGATGTGTCTGTGTATATTTGTACATGCATACACCCGGGATTACATGCATAAACATGTATGTGTTGTACAGATAGACAGCGATGTATAAATTAAGTTGTTGGGAAAAACTTTTCCAATTGCATTGGTACTGTTTGATATTTGCAAACAAAAAGCTCTCGTTAATGTAATTTTTATGAAATGTGGAAGTATTTAACCATTTCCCTGATGTTCCTCCTTCGTTGTCCCCTCACATTCATCCTTTTTTCTTTGAACTTTTCTGTATATCATGTAATGTACTGTTTGTACATAGAGAAATATTCTATTTTTATATAATAAAACCTGGAGGATCAAATATTCTTTCCAAGGGAAATATTTAAAGAAGATACATTGGGGAAAAGAAAATGAGAGAGCCAGAGAAAGCCGTGAATCTTTTAGGAATCCGTGTTAATGTTAGTTAAGCAATTGCTTGTTGTAAGAAAGACTGCCTTGCCAATTGTGCGTTGTTGTTTCTGAAGTCCATGGTGAGCTTCAAACTAAATGTGGATTAATTATTCTGTTGTCACTTTGTATAAAGCACTAATAAAGGTTATGTGTCAGAGGGCTTCGAATATCATGATTCACTGGCCTCAGCAGATAAAATTATTTTTGCCTAGGAAAACCAAGGGTCGTGAAAGCCATCGTAGAAATAATAGCCTCAAACCTTAGATGAAGTCACCTCTTGCATTCTTAGAGGGCACGCAATGAACGACAACATACTACAGGCCATTCACAAAAGGTAGCTCAAGAAATTCACAAGAAATAGTTCACCGTTCCCCTCTTTGTGCCTTCTGATTTGATGTTACTCAAATCAAGAAATTACTCAAATTAGGAAGGATTGGGGGAGACGCGATAGCAGTGTTCCAGTATTTGAGGGGCTGCCCCAAAGAAGAGGAGTTAACCTATTCTCCAGAGCACCTGAAGGCAGGACAAGAAGCAATGGATGGAAACTAATCAAGGAGAGAAGCAATCTAGAACTGAGGAGACATTTCTGGATAGCTTAGAACAATCAATCAGTGGAACAACTTTCCTTTAGAAGTTCTGGTTGCTCCCATCACTGGAGGCTTTCAAAAAGAGGTTGGACAATAATTTATCTGAAATGGTATGGGTGCTCAAGCAGAGGGTTGAACTGGAAGACCTCCAAGGTCCCTTCCAACTCTTATTATTCTATGTTCCTCACCTTAACCATTCACACTGACTGACTATGTTTGACTAGTGGCGAATGGATGGATGGATGGGTGATAGGTAGACGATGATAGGATAGATAAGACAGACAGACAGAGACAGACAGATGATAGACAGGTAAACATAGAAGACAAATGATAGGATAGATAGAGAGAGAGAGAGAGAGAGAGAGAGATAGAAAGAGAGAGAGAGAGAGAGATAAATGATAGATTCTGTAAGCTGCCTTGAGTAGTCATGTGCGAATAGGTGGCAATATAAATTCAATAAATAAATAAATAAATTCAAAAGAAAGAGAGAGAGAGAGAGGGAGGGAGAGGGAGGGAGGGAGGAAGGAAGGAAGGAAGGAAGGAAGGAAGATGGATGGATGGATGGATGGACAGACTGATAGACATGACAGACAGAAAGATGGATGGATGGATGGATCATGGATGGATGGATGATTGGATGATAGATGATAGAGACAGACAGACAGACAGATGATAGTGATACACACAATCAGAGTGTTGTGAAGGATTGGCTAAACCTTAACTCCACCTTGAGCAGAATACTATTTTGGATGAGGAATCTCTATCTTGAATGAGTTCCAGTTGGCAGCACCCTTTGATTTATATCCTGAAAGAATATCCATCCATTTCTTATCCTTGGATGGCAGGAGGACGGGGACCGTCACCCCTATCTTCAAAAAGAAGTGGGGGGGGAGGAAAGGAACCAGGAAATTACAGACCAATCAGACGTTACTTGTTGAGAAGACCCTCAAGTCAGTCATCTGCGGTAACTTGAAAATGCGGATACTTCCCTTGAGTGCAATTCTCAGTAGCAGGTTGGACCCCATAGAAAAAGATCTGACTATGACGAGTCCCAGTAAGAATGAACCTGCTCAGGTATTGTCTTCCGGCTGGCCAAAATGGCTGAGAACATTGTGATTTGATCATATGCTCCATAGCTGTCACCTGTGTTCTTGGGATTAACCGTAAATTACTTATAGGAGAAAGAGAGGCTAAGCCTGGAAGTGGGAGTCAAGAGAAAAATTAGCCTACGGCCGTGATGGTGAACCTATGGCATGCGTGCCCAAAGTGGCACGCAGAGCCATGTCGCCCGGCACACATGGCCTTGCCTGTTTGTCTTCCATTATTTCTGGTGCACATGTGCACGCAATGATCAGCTGTCCTTGGCACACGTGGCAGTGTCAAAAACTGGTGTGCTCATACACGCTGGCTGGCTGACTGTCAGGTACGCATGCGCGCCAGAGCCCAGAAGTTTGGCTTTTCCAGAGTGCAATCCCTTCATGCACAGCAGTGCCAAAAAACATGCACATACGACAATCAGCTGTCCTTCACACATGTGGCAGTGCCTAAAACTGGTGTGCACATGCGCGCCGGCCAGCTTTCAGCACTCGGTGCCAAAAAGATTCACCGTCACTGGCCTAGGGATTCTACATTCCCAAAAGTGTTCTAAGCAGGAGTGGGTTCTACTTACCTTTACTACTAGTTTGCAACAGGATTGCACGCATGCAGATCGCCAATGACGACATCCGGGGCGATGGGTGGGGCCTCCCAATGGTTTTACTACCGGTTCTTGCAAACCTGTTCTGTCCCCCTTCCCCACACAGGCAAACACACAACCAGGCACACCTGCCAATATTTTATTAAGCAATCAGACTAGAAACCCTTGCAGATAAGAGTTTTGGCAGTAAACTGCGAAATGCCTGCCAAGTCAGTTTTCACTCACAGTCAGCAAGAGAGAGTTTATCCTCAGTCCAGTCCAGTAGCAAAAAGTAATCCGCGAAGCAAGAGTCAGCCAAGGTCCAATCCAAATATGTACAAGGCAGCTTCCAGGTAACGCGATGTGACTCTCAGGTTTTTAACTTTGACCGTCACAAAACCTGAAGAGCAATCACACCCACTTTTATTCCTTGTGGGGTGTGGCTCAGTGACTCAGCTCAATCTCTGGCCCTCCCATGCCTCTTTCGTTGCTGCGCACGCTTCTCCCTCCGACGCTGCCTGGGATCAAGCCAGGATTCATCATCCTTGCTCCCTATCTGTTGTTGTTCCAATATGCTTTCCTCCTGGCATATCCCAGGCTGTTCCTCTTGGCCTTCGGATGGAACCTGAGGCATTGCCAGAAAGGAGGGTCCTGGAGAGGGAGGCCTTGTCAGTTCCTCCCCATCACCTTCTGAGTCCTCTTCCTCTGTTAGGACAGGCTCGGGAGTCGGAGTCACAACAGAACTGGTCCGAACCAGGGGCAACCCATCATTGGTTCTAAGTCTTGAAATATAGTCCTGATCATTCATAGTGCTAGATTCTTGCGCATTAAGTAGGAGCAACAAATCAACTCAACTGGAACTTCAAGCATGTTTCTGGTCTTTATTATAACTTTATTGTCATTGTACGTGTATACACGTGGCCTAAATCGTTTCCCCTGTTAAATGTAAATCTTAATTTGTTTTTTAAATTATCGGGTATTTTAAATTTGTCTCAGCCAAATTATTTAATTCGCTTTTATTCTATTTTAAATTTTTGTATGTATGCGTTTTATTCTGTGGCTGTTCACCGCCCTGAGTCCTTCGGGAGTAGGGCGGTATATAAATTTAATAAAAACAAACAAAACAAAAACAAACACAGTGTACCCATACAATGAAATTCTCTTAACACCCAAAGACCAGGTCCAACACACATAACAATCCCCAAACACCCCCCACCCACCACAATTCCCCACCCCTAAACCACCCAAACATCCACATAACAGACCAAGTAATGCTGTCCAAGAGCTCACGGATGGTGGCCCTTTAATTCGTTGTTCAGTGCAATTATAGCAATTGTAGCTCTGGGATAGCTCTTTCCCATCTGACGTTACTCTTCACATGAAATTAAAAATGTAGACTAATACATAGTTGCATAGAATTTGGATTTAGATTATGGGGTGATGGTGAACTGGAAATCAGAGTTCTTCAGAAACTCTGAAAAATCAAACCATCATCTCTGATTAAACCATCATGGTCAGAGAGATACAGAAGGCGGAATTGACGGGTCCTTGGTGCTCTCTGAGCTTGGCAGACATTTCATTACCAAACACCATCAGTCTAGAAGGGAAGGGAGTTTACGAGGAGGAGGAGGATTGTGGAGTCCTTGCTTCTTTCTGAGCTTGGTGGTTTTCTTGCAGACGTTTCATGACCCAACTAGGGAACATCATCAGTGCTAGAAGGAAGTGGGGTTTGTGGAGAGGAGGAGGACCATGATGATGATGACTGTGGGATCTTTGGTATTCTCTGAGCTTGGTTGTTTCCTTGTAGACATCTCATTACCTAACTAGGAAACATCATCAATGTAGAAGGGAGTGGGGTTTGTGGAGAGGAAGAGGAGGAAGATGAGGAAGAAGAGGAGGAGGAGCATTGTGGGGTCCTTGGTCCTTTCTGAGTTTGGTTGTTTCCTTGCAGACATATCATGAGCCAACTAGGGAACATCATCAGTGCTACTTGATTACTAGCACTGATGATGTTACCTAGTTGGGTCATGAAACATCTGCAAGAAAGCAACCAACCTCGGAGAGCACTATTTCAACCCTGAGCTACAAATATTCTCCTTTATTGGTACCCCCTACGGGCTGAATAGCTCCATCTGTCAACCTCATCACTTTCTTTCTTAAACCCTTGGATCCTAACACACGTTGGTAGCTCTAAACTCTTACAGATGTTCAAGAGTGACAGGAATAGAGATGACCAACCTATTTCTGCTTTGTTGAAGCTGCCAGGAATTCATCGCCAACCTCCCCAACACTCCGGTCTTTGTGGAACAGCCAAGAATCTGTATAGTGACAGGTTGAGGAGGTTGGACCAAAAATTAAGTTGCTTGGATAACGCTACCCATCCCTGACTGAAATCATGCCAACTTTTGATGAGAAACTGTCTATTAAGCGTCTGCTGTCACTGCAACAAAGCTGGAAAATGCTCCCTCAACGGAAAGAGAGCGAGAGAAAGAGAGTTTTGATAGATGTTACTTGACCTTCATCGGAAAGATGGAAACCTCGCTGGAACCGAAAATGTTGAGGAGATAGTGTCTGGGGAGCTGGAATGGAAAAGGAGCAGATGGCCACGATGAAGAGAAGAATGATCGGCTCAGACGATGGGAAATTTTAATGAGCAATTCTGGATGCAAAGAAACAACTCATTCAGAGAGATTAACAGAGTTGGAAGGGACCTTGGAGGTCATCTAGTCCAACCGCCTGCCCAAGCAGGAGACCCTACACCATTTCTGTCAGGTGGCAGTCCAGTCTCTTCTTGAAAGCCTCCAGTGATGAAGCTCCCACAACTTCCGAAGGCAACTTCTGTTCCATTGGTTGATTGTTCTCACTGTCAGAAAATTTCTCCATATCTCCAGGTTGAATCTCTCCTTAATTAGTTTCCATCCATTATTCCTTGTCTGGCCTTTGGGTGCTTTGGAAAACAGGTTGACCTCCTCCTCTCTATGGCAGCCCCTCAAATATTGGAAGACTGCTATCATGTCTCCTCTGGTCCTTCTCTTCCCTAGACTAGCCAGGCCCAGTTCCTGCAATCGTTCTTCACATGTTTTAGTCTCCAGTCCCCTAATCATTCTGGTTGCTCTTCTCTGCATTCATTTGTCTCTGGAGATTCTCCATCATCCAGGTCATGGTTTGTCCTAAAGGTGCTTTTTCTTTTTTCTTTTTAAAATTTTTTTATTAATTTTACAACAACAACACAACATACAAAACACAAACACGCAATATGTGTTTCTTTTTACGTATTGGTTTCATTCCTCTTACCTTCTACTTTCTACATTCCCCTTTTTTCTCATCCTTTATTATCTTTATCTTTATCATCCCTTTATTTCTGATTCTTTTTTCATTTACAATATTTTACACATTTGTCACATCATTTATTCACTTTTACTTTCCCTAATCTCGAGCCAATTGTCCCACTTAGTCCATACTTGATAATATTCTGTGTCTTCCTTTTCTTTTATTTCTTTCGTTAATTTATCCATCTCCGCACAGTCCAGGATTTTCTTAATTGTTTCTTCCTCTGTTGGTACCTTTTCATTTTTCTAGGACTGTGTGACTATCCTTGCCGCTGTAATTATATGCAAAATCCAATATCTAATTTCTTTACTGTAGATTCTGTCCAATATCCCCGGTAAAAACATCTCTGGTTTCAAGTCCACATTGTATCACTTCTATCCAACTTCTAATTTTAGCCCAATATTTTTTCGCCTTAGGACATGTCCACCAGAGATGATAATATGTTCCGAGTCATGGTTGCCCCAAAGGTGCTTTTTTCCCCAAGAGACAACTGGACTTTCTGGTTTTTCTTTGAAGATGTTTCATTTCTCATCCAAGAAGCTTCTTCAGTTCTGATGAGAAGCGAAACGTCTTCAAAGAAAAACCAGAAAGTCCAGTTGTCTCTTGGAAAAAAAAAATCACCTATGGGACAACCATGATCTGGATGATAGAGAATCTCCACATACATTTAGCTATGCAAGAGCTGAAGAAGCTTCCCAGAGGAAAAGCAAAACGTCTTCAAAGAAAAACCAGAACGTCCAGTTGCCTCTTGAAAAAAATTACCTTTGGAACTCATTCATTCATGTTCAGCATTTGGCTACCTGAAGGATTGATGAATAGAATAGAATAGAATAGAATAGAATAGAATAGAATAGAATAGAATAGAATAGAATAGAATAGAATAGAATAGAATAGAA
>WNWU01013721.1:2680227-2706280 GCA_012654045.1 Ptyas mucosa
AATAGAATAGAATAGAATAGAATAGAATAGAATAGAATAGAATAGAACAGAACAGAACAGAACAGAACAGAACAGAACAGAACAGAACAGAACAGAATTCTTTATTGGCCAAATGTAATTGGACACCCAAGAAATTTGTCTTTCGTGCATATGCTCCCAGTGTACATAAAGAAAAATATATTCATCCAGAATAATAAGATACACCACTCAGTGATAGTTAGGTGTGTTTCATTGAGAAAAAAACCCTTTTTCTCCCCCAAACATTGTAGGGCAAACATTGTAAATCATAATTTTGGAGGCAGTCTGCATTCCAGAGATACAATGACAAGAGACAGGATCCATGTTTACTGTTTAGGGGGAAAAAAATCCCCAAAAATCTAACCCGCGTTTGCATTATTTTCCAAATAATGAACAAGAAATTCTCATTTCGGAAAGAAAGCCCCACAACCTCGTTTCTTCTGTGTCTCCAGCTTTGCAAAAGCAAAGTCATTTTTTTTTCCCCGCCACCGACACTGAATCACAAACCAGCCTCCAGCCATTCCTTTGATAATGAACTGATTTTTCCTTCCCGAACTCTGTAATACCAACATGTGCGGAGAAGCTATAAAAATCAAGGTTTAACGCTGTTTGCAGATTACAGTCGAGGAATAAAATAGCCCAAGAAAATGTATCTTTGGGCCGTGATTTTGATCTTGTTGACAGCTTCTTTCATTACTATTATATAGGGTTGTGTGGGGGGTTTTGTGTGTGTGTGTTTTTTTTAACAAATGTACGGTTCAATAAAGCTCCTGAGCCACTTTTGTCCCTTTTGTTTATATCGCAGAATTACTTGGTGCCAAGTAGATTTTTTTTTATCATTTGCGAGATCCTTTCAATCACCTTGAAGAAAGCTGAGATTAAGCCCTGTACAGTAATAGTTGGGGTGAGGTCTCCTAGTAAGAGAAACATTTTCCAATGTTAGTTCCTTGGAATAGCAGCTGTGAAGGGCTTCACAGGATAGATTGGGGAGCTGTCCCCTAGTAATAACATGTGTTATGTTATGTTATGTTATGTTATATTATGTTGGATTGTGTTGGGTTGGGCTGGATTGGTTTGGGTTGGGTTCAGTTGGGTTGGGTTGGGTTGGGTTGGGTTGGGTTGGGTTGGGTTATACTATACTATACTGTACTGTACTGTACTGTACTGTACTATACTACTATACTATACTATACTATACTATACTATACTATACTATACTATACTATACTATACTATACTATACTATACTACTATACTACACTACACTACACTACACTACACTACACTACACTACACTACACTATACTATTAACACCTATGGCAAATAGATGGGGAAGAAATGGAGGTAGTGACAGATTTTATTTTCCTGGGCTCCAAGATCACCACAGATGGGGACGGCAGCCAAAAAATTAAAAGACGCTTGCTCCTGGGGAGGAAAGCTTTGGCAAATCTTTGGAACAACCGTAACCCAGATGACTGAGAATCTTTACAGACACTACGGAGCAGTATATAAATCTAAGTGCTGTTGCTATTGCTAAATTCCCACATCCATAAGCAACAGTGAAGCCTTTAGGACAGCAGTCTTCAAGCTTAAACACTCAAAGAGCCATTTGGACCCATTTCCCACAGAAAAGAAAACACCGGGAGCCACAAAACCCTTCCCGTGCCTGACTATTTCTTGAGCGGCAACAAAACTAGCATATGTAGTTGAATTAAATGTTCCGTTTTCTTCTGAAATTTTTCTGTTCTTGGATTTATCCATGGTTGGCCTACCAGGGGTTGAAAAGCTCAATAAATTGTGTGCCAACGGGTTTGCACATTGGCGGTTGCTGATCCCTGCTCTAGGAGTTATTTCAATGGAGGTTCAGCTCTACGTTGGATAACAGGGGACCTCTGACAATCCAAGACCTGCAACCAGCATCTTGCAATTGGAGAAAATCTTATCCCCATCCCATTGTTTCTGGGGGACGGATCCCTTTTATTTCAAGACAATTGCTTTCTCTGGGTCCTTTCCCCCCACCCCTCTCTAGCCTTCTCGAAAGAAAACTGACTTCTCTGATTGATCAGTTGCTAATTAACTCTGTTCAATTTCCCACCCGCTGGCTTCCTTTGACTGCTCTACCCACGGAAGGCTTGTGAGACAGGGGAGTCAAACAAAACAGGCCAGATCAGTCTTGGATGTGTAGAAAGTTAGTCATCCACCCCTCTCCTAGAAGAATGAAATATTTTGATATAAATGTTTTAAAAAGGCAGGATAAAATATTTCCCCTAGAAGAGAAATAAAAATCCTAAGGGAGACAGAAACTCAGAGCCCCAGCTCCCTGCCTCCAAGCAGATACTAAGCTGAGGCCAGCTTTTAGAAATGCAGATTTGGTAATCCATTACTCCCTGCAGCAAGATCTGAACAAAGGTAGGATTAGCCCTCAGCCACAATAGGAATTGCCCAACAAGCCCCTTCATTGCATCAGCCCAAACTTCAACCAAACTTAGCTCAGACAAACTCCTAGGATTTGTATGTGGCCCCATGGGAGTCTGACAACAGCCAATAGAATACATGTCCTTGACATTCTACCACCTGTGGTGGACATGCCCAAAAGCCCAGAAATATTGGAGGAAAATTAAAAAATGGTTAGAAGAAATTCCAGAAGAAAAAATTGAGATGAAACCAGAGTTGTTCTTATTGGGTATTATAAAAGGAAATATAAGTAAAAGGTCTCAATATATTACAGTATACTTCACATTATAACAGCAGCAAGAATTACTTTTGCCCAGAATTGGAAACAGGAAAACATGCCATCAAACGCAATGATAATTTTAAAAAATGGTGTTCGATTGTGCAGAAATGGATAAATTAACTATGGAGTTAAAAGATAAAGAGGAAACAGAGTATTACAAAGGTTGGAATATGTGGTATCACTGGCTTGAAACTAGATGTAAAATTAATGCATAAAGATGATATAGAAAATATGTTAAATTGAAAATTGTATATATTTTTGTATATATGAAAAATTGTAAATTGTAAATAAAAATTGTATATTTGAAAACTGTATATATATGAAAAAATATGTTAAAGGATAAAAGGAATATCTAAACACACACACACACACACACACACACACACACACATATATATATATATATATATATTATGTATATGAAGATTATACTAAGTTGAGGTTAAAGAAGAACAAATGTAGAAGATAGTAAAGGATATCATGTATTTAAAGGTGTAGCTAATGTATAAAATGATAGGCCACAAATTGGAATTATGAAATTTGAATTGATACTGATAATTGAAAGCTGTTAAAGTGAAAATGTGTTTTTAAAACTAAAAGAGATTGAATAAAGACTATTTTAAAAAAAAGAATACATGTCCTTGCACAGGAACAGCAAGCTCAAGTTCAAAGGCCAAGAGAAGGTATCAAACCCCCTCACGCTCAACACCAGCTACCCAGAACCCATGCGGTTCTGCTTCATCATTAAACCATCTTTTCAATCAGCCTCCATGTTTCCTGTGTCTTTCTCCCAGCTTGGAAGTGAACCAGATGGATATCTCTTCCAACTGACGCACACAGGGCTGGATAGGATTCAGAGATTCAGAAAACCTCCATCTTGAAGCGCCCTAGGATAACTAAGTTCACAGCAAGCCATCTTGCTTTCAAGCACTGGTTATCAAAGGCCTTATTATACCACGTGTGGTGAAAAACACGAAATTCTTTGCTCGTAAAAGGTCTGCACTTCATACCTTCCAACAGCTTCATGTTTTACCAAGAAACCCTGCTAGTTCCTGGTGTAAGTTTTTATCTTTTCCTGTTTTGCAAGTAAGCGCACTCTCTTCTTCCTCAGTTGCATGGCAGGAAGGTCCTTTTAAACCTCCCACTGAAGGATCTCATGTAGGGAATCCTTCCTTGCCTCAGAACTGCTTCCCTACTGAACAGTCTTAGTGGATGCCGTGGGAGTGAGCGGCAGCTCTTTGATACTGGTAGATTGCTTTAAATCAATTCAGGGAAAGACTTGCTCGCCTCTCAGTGGGAAATTGTTTCTTAATCAGAGGTCCTTTGAGTTCTTCTCTCTTTCAGCATCCAAGGAAAATCACTCTTAACTGCCCTGCATATCTTAAGACAAAACGTATCTCAGCTGCAAAATTTGAGATGACCATTAGATGGCAGCAGAGAGGTACAAAAAGTGATGACTCTTTACTGCCACCTAGTGTTTGACAATGCAACTATAGCCACCATGGCTAGCTCTCAAACTTCTTTCTTGTATTGGCTTGACCACTAAATCTGTTTCCCTCTAGATGTGCTGGAATTACAATTTACTATTCCTAGGAATTTTGTTGCCAAATCTAGAATAGCAATAGCATTTAGATTGATATACCACTTCACAGTGCTTTGCGGCTCTTTCTAAGCGGTTTACTGAAACAGCCTCTTGCCCCCAACAATCTGGATCCTCATTTTACCCACCTTGGAAGGATGGAAGGTTGAGTCAAACTTGAACCTGGTGAGATTCGAACTGCCCAATTGCTGGCAGCCAGCAAATAGCAGAAGTAGCCTGCAGTACTGCACTCTAACCACTGTACCACCTCTAGTAGCTTGGTTAAAAATTCCAAGGGAGGTCTATGGGGTATTCTGAGGTCTCTGTTAGATTAAACTGCAGCAGTTTTCATTTTTAAAAAAGCAATTTAATTATAAATAGTATAAAGCTCAGCATAAAGGCTATTAGGGATGTGCTGAGAAGGCTGAAATAATGTCACACTGAAACCTTCTGGGGGAGATATAGCAATCTTAAAATGGCTTTGGGAAAGTGGAGCCAACAACCATGGCAAAGACCAAGGAACTGGTGAGTGGATTGGTTCTTCGGAACCTATCAGGTAAGGAGAAGACGGGAAATTGCCCACATGAACTCCGGACGGCAGCTCCTCGTGAAGAGACGACAGGACAATAGTTTTCTATGGGTTTGAGTGCCAGAAGACAATGGCATTGGTCATCTTGCTGACAACCATGGTTGAGTCTTTTAAAGGACATTCAGTTTGTAAGCCTCATTGTCCAATGGCCTGTCCAATAAAGAACGTGAAATAAACAGCAAAACACTAAATAAGGTTTTGATCCTAAAAAGGTATAAACGGACTAAGTACCCACATAAAATGGGAATGTTGAAACTTTTACAATAAGGTTTTGGGATGAAAGTTCAACAGCGTCTCGTAGGAAATGAAGCCTGTTATTATATTATGTTTTTGCAAGGCATAATATAAATAAAGAATTCCATTATTTCAAAAACTGGACACTAGTAAGGACTGCAGATTTTAGATACAGGAAAGAGATACAGAAGATGGTACAAAATGTTCTAAGAGTGAAGAAAATATTACTCACAATGTCAACAATGTCAGCAGTGATTTCTGCTTCATGGATCGACTCTGTTCAAAAGATGCCATTGAAGAAATGACAGATGTAGAATGAATTTTACCTAACAAGATAGAGATAGCATCAAAAGTGAATTTACAGCTGACAGGCCAAGAGAAAAACGTAAATCACAAGCAAAGCCCCAAAGCTTTGGTCCAAAAAAATATAATGTACAGGCATACAGGAGGCCACTTTGCCATAAGAGGATTAGAAGCATTGAATCTTCCAATCGCATCTCCTGTTACTTGAGCCTTTTCTCTGGAAATATTAGGAATTGGATGCAGTGTAGCACAGGTAAACTTTAAAAGATTGGATAGAATGGATTGATAAAATCACAGAATTGAGAAGAGACATTGGAGCGCGCCCAAGTTGACCATCTGCTCAGTCTGGGATCTGTTGGACTGAACCTCAAGGTGGAACAAGAAGCAATGGATGGTGGGTTTATCAGAGTTTGTTGCAAAAATAAAATCCAGAAGCACATGCAGATAACTGATTCAGCTGGATTCATTAACTTCTTTATAGACATAATAACAGATGAAGTATTTACAATACCAATATAGATTCTTCTTCAACTTAGTAGCAGTTACAACACAAGGCAGGAGAGAACAGTTAGTTTCATTTCAATAGAGCAGACAAGTTCTCACAGACTGCTTAGTTCCAGTTTCAATTCTCTGCACAGACTCAGAAGCTGCAGACTAAGACATGGCCTAGCTCCAGTCTGTCTCAGTTCCCAATTGGCTGACTTAGTTGCTATGCTTATTCATTGGCTGACCGTGTTACCATGTCTCTGCCAGTTCTTGAATAATCTGACAGGGTGTGACAACGGACTTGTGTTGTGGGGGGAGCACCTGTGGTGGCCAAGTGCTAAGGCAGGACTTGAGACCCTCCCTCACTCTCATAATCTCCTTCCTTCCTCCCTCTCTCCCTTCTTTCTTTCCTTCCTTCCTTTTCTTCTTTCTCCTTCCCTCTTCGTTCTGATTTCTTCTTCCTTCCCCTCTTTCCTTATTTTTCCTTCCTTGCTCTCTTCCCATCTTTTCTTCTTTTTCTTTGTCTTTTCCTTTCCCCTTTCCTGCCCCTTCTTGCATGCTCAAATGCAAAAGAGGAAATATTTCTCCTTTTGTTTTGTTTTTAGTTTTGGCTGACAGAGTGCTGCAGGAGGCCGTCCAGGCCGAAAATGGGGCATCGGAGGGGTGGCACGCACAGGCCCTCCATGCCACGTTTTTGCTACCAGAGGCACCGTGGGCCGGTCATTTGCTATTTCCAGGCCGTCCCCGCAGGCCAGATCTAAGCCCACAGGCCTTGAGTTTGACACCCCTGCCTTAGATCTTTCACCTCCTTCCCTCGAGTCCATCCTATGCTTACCTTGGTTTTTGACTGATTTTCCAGCCGACCCTTTCCGTCAATAAGCAAGGTTCCCTATTTTTATGTTGTTTGTTTAGTTGCAAAACGGATTGTGGCCCGTGAAAAACGATTCTAATCAATTATTGGCGGTTGAAGTGCGCTTCAACTGAATTTAATTAGAAATTCTTTCCTAGCCTGGCATATCTCCACTGTACAATATGACGGTTTCAACTTTGAAATGGCAGCGCTGTTCATTAAAAATAACTAATAGCTGCAGAGCCTAAAGATGTAAATGTTCATTTTCTTAATGAGGAGGGGGGGAAAAAAGCAGAGGGCAGGGAGAATCTACCTGTCCAAATTCATTATGGGATGGCTGCTGGATGACTCCGGCTTCCCAGATCCGTATTTAATTAACATGATGATTATTATTACTATTTTTGTCCTGATATTTTTCCCCCCATTATAATAAAATGGACGTTTAAACAGTTAGTGCAAACATTTTGATCCTACCCAAAAGAAACCTCCCCCACCATAAAGTAATATAATAAGCTGGCACGGCGCTGGTGGAAGCACTTAATTTATTATGATCTTTTTTCATAATAAATGGCTTGGAAGACAAGACAGAAGGTAGATTTCACAGTAAATGGCCATTAGCAGCACATCTCCCGGTAATGTTTAATGGGAGGCAGTCAGAATGTGAGGCACGAATGAGATTGGACTGGAAGGATGGATAAGAAATCGGAGCACGGTGAAGTCTTCCTTCCCAACCAACCAACCAACCACTGGCTTGGAAAATCTTTCCAGGAAATGTGAAAATTGAGCTTTTGTTAAAAAGAAAAACCCAATCAGATAAAAACTGATCTAATGAGCATATAAGAAGCGATGGATGGAAACTAATCAAGGAGAAAAAGCAACCTAGAATTAAAGAGGAATTTCCTGACAGGGAGAACAATCAACCCAGGGAACAGAAGTTGCCTTCAGAAGTTGTGGGAGCTTCATCACTGGAGGCTTCCAAGAAGAGACTGGACTGCCATCTGTCAGAAATGGTGTAGGGTCTCCTGCTTGGGTGGGGGATTGGACTAGATGACCTACAAGGTCCCTTCCAACTCTGTTATTCTGTTATAAGAGTGAAATGCTTAGGTGTTTCATGTCTCTTCTCTCTCCCATCTTTTTAGAGTATCTCAAGGCGTGAAGGACAGCCAACAAACCAAATATCCCTTCTTCCAAATTTCAAACAAGCCCTCCAAAAGCATGCTTAGGTTTGAAACAACTTGAGAAAAGGAATTTTTCAAAGTCAAGATCGAACCCCAAAAACGTAAACCAGTGGAGGAGAAGTAGAAAATAGAATAACAGAGTTGGAAGAGACCTTGGAGGTCTTCTAGTCCAACCCCC
The DNA here is from genome assembly GCA_012654045.1 of Ptyas mucosa. Classification (NCBI taxonomy): domain Eukaryota; kingdom Metazoa; phylum Chordata; class Lepidosauria; order Squamata; family Colubridae; genus Ptyas; species Ptyas mucosa. The sequence goes on from WNWU01013721.1 coordinate 2,688,378, forward strand.
TGCTTAGGCAGGAAACCCTACACCACTTCAGACAAATGGTTATCCAATCTCTTCTTGAAGGCCTCCTGGAAAATAGGAGTTGTAGGCCTCCTCTAAGAACTTTTTTTTTTTTTTACAACATACAACAAAAATAAAGCAAAAAGGATATTTGGATAGCCATTTGTCCAGGAAGGCTTCCGGAAACGTGGAATGGGAAGTACGTTGGACTATGAATATAAAAAGATCTGGTGCGGTTATGAATGATAGATTCATAGATAGGTTAAGATACGTATATACCATAAACTTCAAAACTAGCAGATTTACGTAGAGGTATGGGGACCTCTGCCTCCCAAGTCCCAGGGATCAGCTGGGACTCGGGAGGCAGTGAATAGATGGGGGCAGGGCCAGTCAGAATTTTTACTACCAGTTCTCTGAACTATTCAAAATTTCCGCTACCGGTTCTCCAGAACTGGTCAGAACCTGCTGCAACCCACCTCTGATATATATATCCTCAACCTTTGCTGAAATGATGTGTCTCTACAACATTTTGAACCCACAATATTTATCTTCAATCGTTCTCTGAGTCACAACAAAATCTCTTTGTATATAAAAAAAATCTAGAACAAATTAAGAGAAGGGGAAGGAAGTAACTGCAGAATGTTCCCAAATTAGTAGTTAAACAAAGCAAATTAACCTATTCCTGCATCAAAACTGTAGAATAATTGCTTAACAAGCCTATTGGAGACTCACACAGGAAATGATATGTAGAGATGTTCATTCTGGCTTCAATTACAGTTTGCATTTCATATTTCCTGTAATCCAATATTTACTCAGTCATTCTTATCTGACGTCTGACAGACATGTATAAGCTGATCATTTGAAAGTACACCATTCTCCAGTCCCAAATTGTAGTTGCACTTATGACGGACGTCTCTACTTCCAAAGGAGATTTACACAAAGTAAACTTGAAGTAAACTCAATGTCTGAAACCACCTGGGCAGTTTCTTATTTACCGTATTTTCCGGCGTATAAGACGACTGGGCATATAAGACGACCCCCTACTTTTCCTATTAAAATATAGGGTTTGGGCTATACTCGCCGTATAAGACTACCCCTCAATGTTGTCGGCGCTCCAGTAGCATCATCAGTCAGCGCCGGCAACTCAGATTCGGGAAGCTGTGCCGATCTCGTCAAGGCTGCATGCCGCTGAATGCTGGACCCAGCTGGTTGCTGCGCGGAGTTTCCCCCACCGTCCCAGGCATCCAGGTGGATATTATTGACACTCCAATTTCCCCAGACAGCTGGGGCTCACCATCACTGGGAGTCAGCTGGGGAAGTCGGAGCATCGGTAGGCTTATACACAGCATATAAGATGACCCCCAACTTTTGAGAGGATTTTCCTGTGTTAAAAAGTAGTCTTATATACCAGAAAATATGGTAACTGCTTTCTGCCGGAGAACCAAGCAAGGAATTCATTACTGTCAAAAGTTCACTACTTGTCAAAGTCCATTACCTGTCAAAAGCACCTGAAGGTAGGACAAGAAGGAGTAAATGAAAGCTTATTAAAGAGAGAACCGACCTAGGAGTAAGGAGCTTTTTCTGACATGGGGAACAATAAATCAATGGAATGGCTTGCCTTCTTTGAGTTGTAGGCACTCCATCACTGGAGGGTTTCCAAAGTAGATCTGGACCAAACATTGGGCTGGGATGGTAAAAGGTCTCCTGCCTTGAGCGGGGGGGTTGGACTAGATACAGGGGTCTGCAACCTTAAACACTCAAAGAGCCATTTGGACCCGTTTCCCACAGAAAAGAAATCACCGGGAGCCACAAAACCTGGGTGGGCGTGGCCAACTCGATATCATTCACTCCCACCCAGTCACATGACATACACACACCCAGCCATGCTTACCCAGGTTTTGTGGCTCCTGGTGCTTTCTGTGGGAAACAAGTATCTCTCTGTGGGTCTCTTTCTTTCTTTCTCTCTCTCATCTCTCTCTCTCATCTCCCTCTCTCATCTCTCTCTCTCTTTCTCTCTCTCTCTCTGTCTCTCATCTCCCTCTCATCTCTCTGTCTCTCTGTCTCTCTCTTTCTCTCTTTCTCTCTGTCTCTCTGTCTCTATCTTTCTCTGTGTGTGTGTCTCTCTCTTATCTCTCTCTCACCTCCCTCTCTCATCTCTCTCTGTCTCTCTGTCTCTCTCTTTCTCTGTCTCTCTCTCACATCTCTCTCTCTCATATCTCCCTCTCTCTCTCTCTCTGTCTCGTGTGTGTGTATGTGTGTGGGGGGTGTTCCCTCTTGAACCATTTCGAAAAACAGGCAAGGGTTGTTGGGTTTCTGGGGTTTTTTTGTTTTTTGTTTTTTGATTTGCTGATCTTGTTCTTTCTTTTTTGGGTGCTTTTTACCATATTTAAATCAAGAGTCATTTCAAGTTCCCAGAGAAATGAAGCTCTTTTGTCCCCGTGCTGTGGCTCCCTGTCAGCTGAACCCACCACTGGCTGTCCTGGTCACTTGGGGAGATGTGTGACTTGCTCTCCACCCCGAGACACTGGCCTGGCCTAGCTGCAGCTGACGCTGCTGATGTTGCCACCTCCATAGCCTGCCCGCTGCTCTCACAGCGCCTTGCGCAGGACGGTTAAATTTAGTGTGCTTCACAATGGGAGAGATGGTATCCCCTCCTCCTCCTGGAGCCCATTATGATGCAGATCATTGGCCACAACCGGGCTGGGACTGTGTCTCGGGGTGGAGAGCAGTCATGCATCTCCCCGAGCGACCAAGGTGCGTGCAGCACCAACAAGGGCCGGAAGAAGCGCCTGCAAGATATGGCAAGTACAGGGATGCTTTGCTCCCACTCTGGAATATGGAGAGAGTCTCCATCCCCCGCCATCGCTCTTACCTTCTCAGGCCAGGAGAGAAGTGATGGGGAGGGGACGGGGAGGGGCGGGGAGGGGCCAGCCAGTGGTGGGTTCAGTGGACAGAGAGCCACAGCAGGAGGATGAAAGGGTCGCATGCGGCTCCAGAGCCACAGGTTGCAGACACCCGGACTAGAAGAACCTCCAAGGCCCCTTCTGAGTGTTATTCTGTTTTTCTCTTAATTAGTCAAAGGAATGGCTTCCCTCCAGAAGTTGTGTGCTCCATCAGTGGTGGTTTTCAGGAAGAGATTGGACTGCCATTGGCCCAGGATGCAAAAATGTCTCCTGCGTTGAGCAGAAGGTTGGGCTAGGAGACCTCCGAGGTCTTTTCCAGCCCTGCTATGATTCTATGTTCTATGTACTGTATGCAAATAGAAACATCTGATACAGATACAGATTAACATATTTTAACAGGTTAACAGAGTTGAAAGGGACCTTGTAGGTCATCTAGTCCAACTCCCTTGCCCAAGCAGAAGACCCTACTACAACATTCCTGACAGATGGCAGTCCAGTCTCTTCTTGAAAGCTTCCAGGAATGAAGCTCCCACAACTTCTGAAGGCAACTTCTGTTCCATCAGTTGATTGCTCCACTGTCTATTTCCAGGTTGAATCTCACCTTGTTCAGTTTCCATCCATTATTCCTTGTCTGGCCTTCAGGTGCTTTGGAAAATAGCTTGACCCACTCCTCTCCGTGGCAGCCCCTCAAATATTAGAAGACTGCTATCATGTCTCCCCTGGTCCTTCTCTGCACTAGACTAGCCATGCCCAGTTCCTGCAACCATTCTTCATATGTTTTAGTCTCCAGTCCCCTAATCATCCTGGTTGCTCTTCTCTGCACTCTTTCCAGAGTCTCCACATCTTTTTAATAATGTGGTGACCAAAACTTCCCCACCACCTCCAGAGGTCCTCCGGAGGCAGGAAACAGCCTGTTTCCCTACTTCTGGTGGGCCCAGAAGGCCCGAAAATCAGCTAGCTGGCACGCACATGTGCGCTGGAGCTGAACTCTCATGCCCACTGATATGCTTGCTATCTGTGGCACACGTGCCATAGATTTGCCACCACGGTTCTGGGGTGTTAGCTATTCCTGCCAGCTTAGTATCATCTGCAAATTTAGTAAGTTCTCCTTCTATTCCCTCATCTAAGTCATTTCTGAAGATATGCCAAGACTCTACATTTTATTAACGTCTATGGTTCTGATGCTGTACTGATGCAGCCTTACCCTGGATCAGCTCAGCGTTACACAAGGAAGGAGAACAGGCTGGTTTTTTAATCTTGTTTCCTCCGTATCTCCGTTTCATGGGCCAATTGCTATTTCTTGGAGATTTTCTATCTTTGGCTCGCTCCTAGCTTCACTGAAATGAAACGGCACAGATGGTGCTCTCGCCATCGCATAATGAAGGGAATGAAACTTTGATTTATCTGCCTTTAATTCAAGCATCCGACAGGCGAAATATCCACCGTGGTTCTACAGGGTACGGATCGTGACGCAGTGATGAGGACATTCGACGCCATTTGTGCTGCTTGAGACCGTCGCATTCACGACCTCATCAGGCTGATGACCTCCATCTCGGTGGTCGCTTCATGAATAATAAGCCATGAAAGAGCCAGTTTGGGGTAGACGTAAAAGCACTGGACTAGGAAAAGCGAGTCCTGGGTTCTAAACCACCCTTAGGCACTTAGATGATTTGGGAGGCCTGTGGTTCAGCCCAATTTATCTGGAAGGGAGAAAGAACCAACGCCCTGCCTCAAAAGGCGGGATAGAAATTCAAATCAAGAAATTCACATTTCCTGGCATCGTTTCCAATAATGTTGGTTTTGGAGTGTCAACATGTATATGGCATCGTGTCAGATAACAGATAACAGGTTAACAGAGTTGGAAGGGACTTTGTAGGTCTTCTAGTCCAACCCCTTGCCCAAGCAGGAGACCCTATGCCATTCCAGACAGATGGCAGACCTGTCTCTTGTTGAAAGCCACCAGGGATGAAGCTCCCACAACTTCTGAAGGCAACTTCTGTTCCATGGGTTGATTGTTCTCACTGTCAGAAAGTTCCTCCTCATTACTAGGTTGAATCTCTCCTTGTTCAATTTCCATCCATTATTCCTTGTCTGGCCTTCAGGTGCTTGACACCTTCCTCAACAGCTTGACTCCTTCCTCTCTGTGGCAGCCTCTCAAATATTGGAAGATGCTATCATGTCTCCCCTGGTCCTTCCCTTCACTAGACTAGCCATGCCCAGTTCCTGTAACTGTTCATTGTATGTTTTAGCCTCCAGTCCTCTCATCATCCTGGTTGCTCTTCTCTGCACTTTTTCTAGAAACTCAACTCTAGAAACCAAACTCAATCAAACAACCTCTTTGGTGTGATGACCAAAACTGGATGTGGTACTCTAGGTGTACTAAGGTTTATAGAGTGGTATTAGTACCTCACTCAATATTGACTGCATCTCTCTGTTAATGCAGTTTAGGATTGTGTTGGCTTTTTTGGCTGCCGCCGCACACAGCTGGCTCATATTTAACTGGTTGTCCACTAAGACTCCAAGATCCCTCTCACAGTCACTGCTATTAAGCCTGGTTTCTCCCAGTCTGTATGTGTATTCTTGGTTTTTCTTGCCTGAGTGTAAGACTTTCCTTTTCTCCACGTTTGAATTTCAGTGACAGCCAATTCTGGCCCCAGGTTCTGCCTCGGTTTACCTTCCCAATAAGCAACCCCATGGACTTTGCTCATCAGAAGGTCACAAAAAGAGGATTACGTGACCCCAGGACACTTTAACCGTCATAAATATGAGTTGGTTGCCCCAGAGGCTGAATTTTGATCACGTAACACCAATGCTGGTAAGCGTGAAAAGGTTTTTTCAGTGCCGTTATAACTTTCGTCACTAAATGAACTGTTGAAAATCGAGGACTATCCAAACTTCTCTTCCCTGCCTCACATCTTCACTTTACAGACCCCAGAATTAGGGAAGATGTCTTTGTACCCCCTCCACACCTCCCCACCAATCCATATCTCTATTGTGGGCTCAGAGCAGGGGTGAAATCTAAAATTTGTTACTACCGGTTCTGTGGGTGTGGCTTGGTGGTGAGGGGGGTAACGTGACTGGGTGGGCATAGCCTTTTTTTTTTTAACTTTTAAAACCATTTTTTCTACAACCTCTTCAGTGAAAAAATGCTTTCAAAAAGCTCTGACGATCCCAGCTGAGCCATGCAATCATCAGAGGCTTTTATTTTTACTTTTAAAAGCATTTTCGGCCAAAGAGGTTGTAGAAAAAATGGTTTATTACAGTAAAAAAAAAAAGCCTCTGATGATTGTGCGGTTCAGCTGGGCATTGGGGGAGGCAGGGATTTTTGCTACCGGTTCTTCGAACCACCCGCCTCCATCGCTACCGGATCGGGCGATCCGGTCCGAACCGGAAGCATTTCACCCCTGGCTCAGAAGCCTTTTATTTGACTGGTTCCTTGTTTGTCTCTCAGAATCACAAACCATTATAAGACTATCAGCCATCATTGTCAGCGCGATTTCCAATCCAGAAACCAAGGCTCGAAAGCAGCCGTCCCAATTACACCGAAATAAAGCATTTGAAGTATTTCACTCAAAGGCAGCCCATAAATGCTAAGCATAATCAAGCAATTAGAGAATTTTATTTCCTTCTCTCTTCTTTTTTTTTCCATACCGAAAGAACAGCTCCGGCCAATGTAATTGCGGTATAAAATTGGACAGATTTAAGTGCCAGGAAATGGAGTGGTATGAAGAATTTTTTGTTTTAACCGCGATGCATGGAAACTGCCGAATGGGCCTGTATAATGACTCAAGGTTTAGTGCATAATTAAAAGATACATAATGAAAATTAATAAGGAAAGCCTTCTAGGGAAACTAATGGCGTTGTAAAGAGCGCGGCTCGATTCAGAAGGCAACCATTCAGCCAAACGGCACTGATCAGAAATCAGTCAGTGCAGGAAGTTCATTCGAAGGAGAGAAAAAATATTTCTCCCTAGACTGGGCCGTGATTATCATTCTTTTCTATGGAAAGTGTCATTGCTAACCGAAATGGCCTGCTGCAATGATAGGTGTGAATGACCTTGAGAGATTAACTCAGATAAGAGACAGTTTTGCCTGCAACAGGAACGGGGATATAACAAACATCTCAGAAGAGACCCTCCCTAGTTTCTTGGGCTGTACGGGGGGGGAGGGGAGGTGTGATGTAACAAACATCTCAGAAGAGACCCTCCCTAGTTTCTTGGGCTGTACGGGGGGGGGGGGAGGTGTGATGTAACAAACATCTCAGAAAGGACCCTCCCTAGTTTCTTGGGCTGTACAGGGGGGAGGGGAGGTGTGATGTAACAAACATCTCAGAAAGGACCATCCCTAGTTTCTTGGGCTGTACAAGGGGGGAAATGTAACAAACATCTTAGAAAGGACCCTCCCTAGTTTCTTGGGCTGTATGGGCAGGGGGAATGTAACAAACAACTCAGAAGGGACCCTCCCTAGTTTCTTGGGCTGTACAGGGGAAGAAATGTAACAAACATCTCAGAAGGGATTCTCCCTAGATTCTTGGGCTGTACAGAGGGGGGCGATGTAACAAACATCTCAGAAGGGACCCTCCCTAGTTTCTTGGGCTGTACAGAGGGGGGCGATGTAACAAACATCTCAGAAGGGACCCTCCCTAGTTTCTTGGGCTGTTCAGAGGGGGGTGATGTAACAAACATCTCAGAAGGGACCCTCCCTAGTTTCTTGGGCTGCACAGGGGGGGAATATACTTGGAGACTTGCAAAAATGATCCAAACTTTGCAAGCTAGTCTTGACAAGAAGCACACCCAGATGAACTAATTCTACTTTATCGTAAGGTTACATGAACAGAGGGGGCGCAAGGACTCTGTGGTTAAAGACGTTGGAAAACTGACAGCCTGGGTTCGAGACCTGAACACCATGCAATGGGATGAGCTCCCGTTCCTGCCTCAGCTCCTGCCTGCCTAGCCATTCAAAAGCAAGCAAATGTGAGTAGATAAATAGGTACCACTTTGGTGGGAAGGAAGCAGCATTCTTTGCCCCTTTGGCAGAAGCCATGCTGGCCACATAACCACGGAAAATGTCTTCAGAAAATGCTGGCTCCCTCCGCCAAGAAACGGAGATGAGTACCGTGCCCTAGAATCGGACATGACCGGACAGGGAAACCTTTACCAACATTAACAGGATCTTGCAAGTCTGAAATCCTTCTCCATCACTTTTACAGGCCAAGAAACTAGAGAGGATCCCTTCTGAGATGTTTGACATTCTCCATTGCTTCTGTGGGTTCAGCTGCCTCATAGGAGCTGTGGTGGCATAGTGGTTAAAATGCAGTATTGCAGGCGAATTCTGCTGACTGCCAGCAGTTCGGCAGTTCGATCCTGACCGGCTCAAGGTTGACTCAGCCTTCTACCCTTCCAAGGTCAGTAAAATGAGGACCCAGATTGTTGAGGCCAGCATGCAGACTCCGTTAAACCACTTACAGGAGGCTGTAAAGCACTGTGAAGTGGCATATAAGTCTAAGTGCTATTGCTAGTGTTATTTGACTGTTCTTGTGACTTCAGCTTTTTCCCCATGTGCCAAGGTCATCTTCACATCATCATCATCATCATCATCATCATCATCATTATTTAATTGATATACCACCCTTCTCCCGAAGGACTCGGGGCGGTGTACAGCCAATTAAAAACACAAGGTACAAACAACAATTTTAAAAGTAATTAAAAGTATTAAATAATTTCAGCCGGAATTAAAACCCAAAATTTAAAAAACCCAATTTAAAATCATTTACCTAGATAGCCCTCCCTGGCGGAACAGCAGGGTCTTAAGAGCACAGTGAAACACACGGAGGTCGGAGGTCGAGCTCCCACAGAGAAGGCCCTTCCCCTGGGTGTCGCCAGCCGAAATAACTTGGCCGATGGCACTCTGAGGAGTCCCTCTCTGTGGGAGCGAACTGGCCGGTGAGAGGCTATTGGTGGCAGAAGTCGGTCTCGAAGATATCCAGGTCCTAAGCCATGGAGCACTTTAAAGGTGGTAACCAACACCTTGAATTGCACCTGGAAGACCACTGGGAGCCAGTGCAGCTTGCGCAGGAGAGGTGTCACGTCGGCGCTGCAAGTCACGCCCGTAACCACCCATGCAGCCACATTCTGGACCAGTAACATCTGTTTTATGGAAACAAACTGGAAAGCACTCTGATGTATGAGGCAGGCAACCTGGTAGATTCCAATCCCACCACAAAGTAATCAGCCCAGGTGTCCTTCACACCTTCACCTGCAGATTAGCATAGATAATAGACAGTAATTACCGCTTCTGCTGCTGCTTTGGCTTTCTCTAGCTTCGACAGAGAACCGGGAACTTGACAGCAATTCTGTCTGCCTTTGACGCTTTGAGGTCCTCCTGGAAATAAAACAAAATGAGCTGTCATTTCATTAGCATGCACCTGCTGAAAGAAACCCCCTGGTTTGTTTGGCTAAGAAGGTCTGACGCAAAATGCATATTTTCCAATGGGCCTTAAAGTGGGCTTTAGTTTGACATTTACAGACAGGCATAGAAGACAATCAAAATGCTTATCAGGTGGCAGATTAGTAATGAAGTTTAGTTGACTGGATTCTTGCTTCCTCGTTGACTTTGCTCATCAGACGGTCACAAAAGGGGATCACGTGACCTTGGGACGCAGCAACGGTCGTAAGTATGAACCAATTGCCAAGTGTCCGTATTTTGATCACGTGATCAACTGCAAAAGTTGTAAGTGTGAAAAAATGGTCAAAAGTCGCTTTTTTTCAATCCCGTTGTAACTTTGAACGGTCACTAAAAGGACTGTTGTAAGCCGAGGACTCCCTGCATATATATCTATCTTTCCCCCCCCCCCCCAGGCACAAATATAGACAGTTCCATTCAGACGCTAAGCAAATGGAGAAGAAAGTAGGGGGACACACATTCCCTTGGCTGTTTTCCTTTTTCTTTTTGGCACCTGAGGCAAAGAGGGGGGGAAATATATATATATATATATTTCAAATATGTTGATTCAGATTATCAAGCACCCGGCTTTCTTTTCTTCTCGTTTTTATGGGGACTATGAGGAGAAGAGAGCGTGCCCAAAACAAAAAAGGGCCTGGCCCATTTGGATCGTCGAGCTGGCACAAAAAAATTAATAATGATGATTAGCCCAGAGTCATTTTTAATCAAACCTCATGTTGGCTTGTAAAACCTCCAAATTATCTGCATTTTGGGAGGAGTGATGTTTGTTTATTTGGGGCGACGGAGGCGAACAGATTGGCGGGGCGCCATTCACAATAGCTTGGATCCAGCGGTTACCAGCTTTAGACAACGGAAGGCTGAATTGGGAGGATGGAGTATCGATTCTGGTATTCTGACATGGGGTTTTATATCCCTTTCAATTGTCGGTGTTGCTGCAACTTCGTTAATCAAAGGAAAAGGAACACGACAAAGAAAGAAATCCCAAGGCAGTTTCACCAGCGTTTCAGTGCCAAGACCTTCATTCCATTTGGAAGCTGGGTGGATGTGTCAAATTATTTCTCCCGCTGCAAATAAGGGAAATAAAGCCAAGGTTTGGGGCAAAAAATAAATAACAAGAGACACTCACACACAAAGGCACACAAGTATACTACTCCTCTGTGATTTTGCAGGCTGTTCTTGCAGTTGTTGTTGTTGTTAGTTGCGAAGTCGTGTCCAACCCATTGCAACCCCATGGACAACATTCCTCCAGGCCTTCCTGTCCTCTACCCTCCTCTGGAGTCCATTTAAGCTCCCACCGACTGCTTCAGTGACTCCATCCAGCCACCTCGTTCTCTGCCGTCCCCTTCTTCTTCTTTTGCCCTCCATCGTTCCCAGCATTAGGCTCTTCTCCAGTGAGTCCTTCCTTCTCATTAGGTGGCCAAAGAATTTGAGTTTCATCTGCAGGATCTGGCCTTCTAGAGAGCAGTCAGGGTTGATCTCCTCTAGGACTGACCGGTTGGATCGCCTTGCAGCCCAAGGGACTGGCAGGAGTCTTCTCCAGCACCAGAGTTCAAAGGCCTCCATTCTCTGGCTCTCAACCTTCTTTATGGTCCAACTTTCACAGCCATCCATTGCAACTGGGAAAACCAGAACCTTGACGATACACACTTTTGTTGGCAGGGTGATGTCTCTGCTTTTTAGAATGCTGTCTAGCTTTGCCATAGCTTTCCTCCCCAGGAGCAAGCGTCTTTTAATTTCTTGGCTGCCGTCCCCAGGAAAATAAAATAAAATCTGTCACTACCTCCATTTCTTTCCCATCTATTTGCCAGGAGTTCTTGCAGACAGAGATGCAAAATGTCAATAAAGCAGCAAAAGGAATAATTTTGACTTGAAATTCCGATCTGAGAACAAACTCCCAAGAAGTGGGGGACGAGAAAAGCCTATTGAGTGAGACAAACCCTTATCCAGGTCATAGCAGATTTTGGTGTCCCTTCTTGGTTTTGTTTTTTTAAAAACTAATTCTCTGGTCAGGATGTTCTTCGAAAATAACATCGGTAGGCTGTAATTGAGCCTTAAAACACATTGGCTGAATCTGGAGCGTAAAATGCATTTCGTTTCCTTTGATATTTCTCGAGTTTCTCCCTCTCTCTCTCTTTTTTCTCTCTCATATCAAGCCCAGTGTTTTGTGCTATTTGGGGAACCATTCCTCCAATTTGCAGGCTTTTAGAAATGGCTTTGGTTATTGCTCGAGATATAAATGCAGCGTCTGGGAAGAAAGACAGAGGAAGAAGGGGAGAGAAGGGGAACAGGGGGAAGGGGGAAGGAGAAACAGAGGGGGGAGAGAAAGGAAGGGGAGAAAGGGATTGAGAGGGGGGAGAGAAGAAGGGGGAGAAAAAGGGAGAAAAAGGGAGAGAGAGGGAAAGAGAAAAAAGGGAGAGAAAAGAAGGGAGAGGGGGAAGAGAAAGAGAGAGTGAGGGAGAGAGTGCATGGGGGAGAGAGAAAGAGTAAGGAAGGAGGAGAGAGGGAGAGAGAGGAAGAGACCAAGGGAGAGAGGGAGGAAGAGAGGGAGAAAGGGAAAGAAGAAAAGAGAGGGGGAGAGAGGAAGGGGAGAGCAAGATTGAGGGAGAGAAAGAGAGGGAGGGAGGGAGAAAGAAAAGAAGAGAGTAAGGGAGAGACAGTGCAGGAGAGAGAGAGAGAAAGGAAGGGGGGGAGAAAAGTAAGGGAGAGGCCAAGGGTGAGGGGGAGAAAGGGAGGGAGGAAAGGAGAGAGGAAGAGAGAGAGAGAAGAGAGGGAGAGGGAAGGATGGAGAGATCGTGCACTGCAGAATTGTTTGAGAGCTGTTGATTCTCTGTCAGGAAGCTAGCTACTCCTTTTTGTCCAACTTAGAAACAGCCCCTGAGCCTAACTAAAGACGCAACTGATGGGGATAGAAGTCTATCAAAGGATGAGCTGTTCAGTCCTCAAATTCTCTCTTTTTTTTTCCCTGGGGAAAAAAAATACGAAACAGTCTAAATTTTGATTGCTTGACCCTGGGGGATGCTACCAAGGTCTTAAGCATGCAAAACGGTCAGAAGTCAGGGGTTTTTTTCAGTGCTTTGTCACTAAACAAACTGCCGTAATTCGAGGACTTCCTGTATACCTATCGTCCCGATCTCCTTGTGCATTCTTCTCTTTCTTTCGTCCAGATCTTTTAACCACCCCCCATGGGATGGGGAGAGAAATGGTGGTGGAGGAGGAGGAGGAGGAGGAGGAGGAGGAAGAGGAGGAGGTGGTGGTGGTTATGGGGAAAAGACGGCTTGGTGTTACCCAGAAAGCTTCCTAACGGAGTAGAAACACACTTAGCACCTGAAGGAAATAATAATTCAGCTGATGGACTGATAGAAGAGAGCTGCTGGATACTATTTGTGTCACAACCAAGGAGAAAAAGAAGATTTATGAAACATCAAAGCGTAGAGCACTTAGGTAGAGAGAGGGGGGGAGAGACAGAGAGAGAGGGGGGGAGAGACAGAGAGAGAGAGAGAGAGGCCAATACAAAGAGATATTGGGGATGATAACAATTTACAAAACACAAAGGTCTGTGTAGGTTAAGGAGGACACGGAACTAAGAGGCTATTCAGCAAACAACACACTATATTGTCAAGGCCGGAATGAAATCGAATAAGAGTTTCCATCAACTATTTTCTCTGAGTTCAAAAAAACAAAAAAAGAATCTAGTTAAGCTACCAGAGACAGGAAGGACTAAAAAAAATTCCTTGAGGCAGTGGTGAAATCCAAATTTATTTACTACTGGTTCTGTGGGCGTAGCTTGGTGGGCATGGCAGGGGAAGGATACTGCAAAATCCCCATTCCCACCCCACCCTGGGGCCAGCCAGAGGTGGTATTTGCCGGTTCTCCGAACTACTCAAAATTTCTGCTACCGGTTCTCCAGAACCAGTCTGAACCTGCTGGATTTCACCCCTGGTCTGTAATAATAATCTCTCCTAAATGTTAACTCAAGCAATTCTCCGTTTGGAAGTACTCTTCAAAATTTAAGCATGGTAGCTTGAAAGAAGCCAATAAGGTACTAAATTAAGGCTCCTTTAAAGCTTTGCAGTAAGATAAACAGTCCTACAGAAGAACATTCATCTTGCTGAGCCTTCCATCAATGGAGGTTGAGGTGGAAATTGGTCGATGGAGTTGCAACCAGAAATGCTCAGGTACTCAAAAGCAAAAACCTGCCAAGTTGATCTGTGATCATTTGAAACCAGGCTGACTTCCCCAGCAGTTATTGGATGGTTCAGATTAAAGGTGTGTTGGTCAGGATGATATTCTTGCACTGAAATGGATGAATGAAAGAGAATAAATGAGTTATTGATTGGGCATTACCTACTGTCTGACAATTGAAGTCCAACAAGAACACATAAATGTAAGTCAGGTGTGAGATGTCAGGAGCCAGGACAGAGTTCAAGAGCCTTGGTAGTACAGTGGTCTAAAGCACCCTGTTAGTAACACCAGCTGCCTGCAATTATTGCAGGTTCGAATCTCACCAGGCTCAAGGTTGACTCAGCCTTCCATCCTTTCTAAGGTAGGTAAATTGAGGACCCGGTTTATGGGGGCAATAAGCTGATTTTGTATAAATATACAAAAGTATGAAGGCTATTGCTTAGCGCATTGTAAGCTGCCCTGAGTCTCCGGAGAAGGGCGGCATATAAATCAAATTTTAAAAATAAATAGAATCTCCATAGACATTCTCTGTCCAGAATATGGACTCTGAAGCCATAGATAAGCCTCCATGTGGCCTCAACAACTCTCAGAGGGAGCACTAATGACCAGATGACTGCAAGGAATATAAATTCTTCCATCCTCCACCATTTAGTCAGAACTGAAGAAGCTTCTTGGAAGAGAAGCGAAACATCTTCAAGAAAAACCAAGGAAGTCCCGTTGACTCTTGAAAAAGCACCTTTGGGACAATGGATGACGGAGAATCTCCATAGAGACCCTGCTTGACTTGTTAAACCCAGACAAGGTGAGGAGCCAGGAGCTGAGATAATATCATTGAGATCAAGGGCAACGCCTGCTCTGAATTTCTGCACCTGAACGTTTTCCCTCGAGTAAAATCAAGAGCGCGATTTGCAATTGGAGAACAAATTTAACAGCACTCGATTTCAGGAAACTAATTGCTGTATCTGCCTCTCAATTCATTAACGGATTCTGAAATAAATGACATTGCCACAGCTGTTTCTAGATTATAATGTACACTCATCTTCATCTACGGAAATGTAGTGGGGAAAAAATAGAATTGGGGAGAGAGAGAGAGAAAGCAGCCCCAGATTTTGGGAGAAAAATCAAAGCTCCTTGTTCAACGATATTGTACTTTCTCCTGAAACTCTGAGGTAAAACCTCCTGTTTTCCTCTCGGCCATTGGTGATCAAAGGTGGTATTCAGCCGGTTCGGATCAGTTCGAGTGAAACGATAACGGAAACCGCGGGTTGGCCTGCCCGCCCGCTCGCCCACCTGCCCCGGCTCAATGCTGTCCTATTTAGTCACGTTTTTGAGGCTGAGCGCATGCACGGAAGGCACACGCGTGAGCAAAGCGCATGCACAGAAGGCCGTGAACATGCACAGAAGTGACGTGTGCAAGCGAACCGAGCACGCAGGAGCACTCACATTTGCGAACCGGTAGGGAAAGTGAGTAAACACCACCCCTGTTGGTGATGAATGCTGTCTTTGAAAGAGGTTGCCGGGACCCTGGTCTTTTTGGGGGAGGTGGGGAATGGTGTGGGGACTGGCAGCCTGAAACAGCCACTCCAACTGAAATCGAGACCAAGTCCCCTTTCAGAGGTGAGTTTTGGGGATTGGCTTCTGATATCAGGACCTGCTTTGAAAACCCTTCCAGAATTTGAGATGCAACGTTGGACGTTGGAAAACACTTGCTTCCTCAGGTGAATAAGAGCCATGGTGGCGCAGTGGTCAGAAGGCAGTACTGCAGGATACTTCTGCTGACTGCCGGCAGTTCAATTCTGACCGGCTCAGAGTTGACTCAGCCTTCCATCCTTCTGAGGTCTGTAAAATGAGGACCCAAAATGTTGGGGGCAAGAGGCTGACTCTGTAAACATTTAGAGTGGGCTGTAAAGCACTGTAAAGCAGTATATAAGTGCTATTGCTCTTCCTTTTCTCCTTCCTTCCTTCCTTCCTTCCTTCCTTCCTTCCTTCCTTCCTTCCTTCTTTCCTTCCCAGTGGTTAGAATGCAGCATTGCAGGTTAAATCTGCCGACTGCAAGCAGTTCGATCCTGACTGGCTCAAGGTTGACTCAGCCTTTCATCCTTCCAAGGTTGGTAAAATAAGGACCTAGATTGTTAGGGACAAGATGCTGACTCTGTAAACCTTAAGATAGGGCTGTAAAACACAGTGAAGCATTATGTAAGTCTAAATGCTATTCTATTCTATTCTATTCTATTCTATTCTATTCTATTCTATTCTATTCTATTCTATTCTATTCTATTCTATTCTATTCTATTCTATTCTATCCTATCCTATCCTATCCTATCCTATCCTATTCTATTTCTATTTCTATTTCTTTTCTATTCTATTCTATTCTATTCTATTCTATTCTATTCTATTCTATTCTATTCTATTCTATTCTATTCTATTCTATTCTATTCTGCATTCTATTCTGTTCTGTTCTGTTCTGTTCTGTTTTGTTCTGTTCTATTGACATGATGACACAGTGGTTAGAATGCAGTATTGCAGGCTAACTCCGCCAACAGCCAGCAGTTCAATCCTGACTGGCTCAAGGTTGACTCAGCCTCCCATACTTCCGAGGTGGATAAAGTCTAAGTGCTATTGCAATTGCTAAATACACGCACTTCACCGCTGGAGAGGTTTCCACAAAGAAAAGCCATTCATCAAAGCGTGTGGAAAAAGGTTGTCGTTACAATGGAGGAAGCTAAATTCCTGCAGGGGATTTTTGAACCCGCTCTAACCTCGTCCTGCAGCTCCAGAACCTCTGTCGGCATCTTGATTCTGATTTTTGAAAGCTTCCTTCTACCTCTATTGACCTCGCCCCTTCTCTAAGTCTGCATTCATTCACAAAGAGAAAAGAAATCGTTCGGCACCCGCTGATTTGATGAATGGATCTATTGAGGGTTTTTTTTAAAAAAATCAGCAGTGCAGAAGTAGCTTGCCGTAACTTTCTTGCAGATTTTATTACTTGCTAAGGGGTTTTCCGGTGGTTTTCCAGCTCACGTAAGTGTTGTGGCCCGGGAGCTGCCAGCAGAGCTGGAGGCAGACTCGGACGATGAGGAGGTTGGGGAGGAACTTGGGCCAGCTCTGGAGTCTGGGGCAGGCTCTGATGGATGCTCTGTGTCGGACGCAGAGAGAGAGCCAGGGCCGTCCAGCATTTCCCAGCCACCGGAGAGGCAGCTGCCTTTGGAGGCTGAGATGAGTGAGGAGGAAGAACAGCTGGGGCCTGTTCCAGATGCACGTATGCACAGAGCAAATAGGAGAGGAGAACAACGGAGGACAACGAGTTGACCCGGGAAGCAAAGCAGACGTGGGCACTGAATGGCCCCTCCCTGGCTGGGGAATAAATAGGAAGAAAGGCAAGTGGTGGTTACAGGAGACAACTGTTCGTATTTCTTTCGGAAAATTTCCTTATCGTGGTTCGTGCCTCAAAGACTGCTTGCCAGGAATTAATTTACAGCTTTGCAACTGGAAGCTCCCGGCCTGGCAAGTATCCCAAGGAACTGATAAGGCCATGACGGTGAATCTATGACACGCGTGCCGGAAGTGGCATGCAGAGCAATCTTTCCAGACATGCAAGCCATCGCCTGTTGCTCTTCCAGATTCAGGCAGGCCAGCCAGCTGGTTTTCACGTGTGTGGGAGTGCCGAAAACCGCAAGAGCAGCCACACACCGGCCACCTGGTCTTCCAGTTTCCGGCACGTATGCGTGTGCGAAGACCAGCTGGCTGGTGTGCATCCATGCACTGAAAACCAAAAGATCATCTTCCTGGCGTGCGCATGCGCAATAGGTGACTGCTCTTCCAGTTTGCAACACGCGCATGCACGCCGGTCAGCTGGTCTTCGCGCATGCATACACACCAGAAATCAGAAAGCCAGATGGCCAGAGTGCCTGCATGCACCGGAAACTGTAATAGTAGCTGCCCAGCCCATGCATGGGCACCGGGCGGCTGCTCCTCTGATTTCCAACACGCGTGCCCATGCTCGCGCTCCCGTTTTAGCACTCGGTGCTGAAAAGGTTCACCAACCCTGTGATAAGGTGTGTCACTGCAATTAACCATAAGAGCCTTAGTGGCGCAGTGGACTAAAGTGCTGTTAAGTAGCACTTAGCTGCCAGCTGCCTGCAATTACTGGGAGTTCGAATCTCACCAGGCTCAAGGTTGACTCAGCCTTCCATCCTTCCGAGGTGGGTAAAATGAGGACCCAGATTTTGGGGGCGACAGGCTGACTTGTAAATTTCTTAGAGAGGGCTGTAAAAGCACTGTAAAGCGGTATACAAGGCTAAGAGCTATTGCTATTCCTTCCTTCCTTTCCTTCCTTCCTTCCTTTCCTTCCTTCCTTCCT
>WNWU01013721.1:2720552-2744612 GCA_012654045.1 Ptyas mucosa
TCTATTCTATTCTATTCTATTCTATTCTATTCTATTCTATTCTATTCCTAGAATAGAATAGAATAGAATAGAATAGAATAGAATAGAATAGAATAGAATAGAATAGAATAGAATAGGTTTAAAGGGACTTTGGAGGTCTTCTAGTCCAATCCCCTACTCAGGTAGGAAACCCTACAACTACTTCAGACAATTGGTTCTCCAATCTCCTCTTAAAAACCTCCACTGTTGGAGAACCCACAACTTCTGGTGGCAAGCTGTTCCACTGGTTAATAGTCCACACTGTCAGGAAGTTTCTCCTTAGTTCCAGGTTGCTTTTCTCTTTGGTTAGTTTCCATCCATTGTTTCTTGTCCTGCCTTCTGGTGCTTTGGAGAATAGCTTGACCCCCTCTTCTTTGGGGCAGCCCCTCAAAATACTGGGAGACTGCTATCATGTCACCCCTAGTCCTTCTTTTCATTAAACTAGACATACCCAATTCCAGCAACCGTTCTTCATATATTTTAGCCTCCAGTCCTCTAAAAGCAATAGGACTTAGACTTATATACCGCTTCACAGTGCTTTACAGCCCTCTCTCTAAACGGTTTACAGAGTCAGCATCTTGCCCCCAACAATCTGGGTCCTCGTTTTACCGACTTCAGAAGGAGGGAAAGCTGAGTCAATCTTGATCCAAGAGCCTTGGATAGTACAGTGGTCTAAAGCCCTGTTATTAACATCAGCTGCCTGCAATTATTGCAGGTTCGAATCTCACCAAGGCTCAAGGTTGACTCAGCCTTCCATCCTTTCTAAGGTAGGTAAATTGAGGACCCAGATTGTGGGGGCAATAAGCTGACTTTGTATAAATATACAAAAGTATGAAGGCTATTGCTTAGCACATTGTAAGCCGCCCTGAGTCTCCGGAGAAGGGCGGCGTATAAATCAAATTAAAAAAAAAAAAAGATTTGAACTGCCAAATTGTAGGTAACCAGCAGTCAGCAGAAGTAGCCTGCAGTACTGCACTCTAACCACTGCGCCACCACAGTCCCTAATTCTCTTTGTTGCTCTTCTCTGCACTCTTTCCAGAGTCTCCACATCTTTTTTACATCGTGGTGACCAAAACTGGAGGCAGAATTCCAAGTGTGGCCTTCCCAAGGCCTGATAAAGTGGTATTAACACTTGATTCTATTCCTCTGGCTACCTTAAGTATTGCTTCTGAGCCACATAAATTTTCCAACACACAAATTCCTTGTTAAGTGAAATTCAGCCTGTTACACACCCTTAGCTGAACAAAACAAGCGTGAACATTTGGTCCTGTTAAGATTGTTAGTTCCCTGAGACTATTTTTTTCCCCCACGATGTAGAGAGGGATGAATTAAAACCGAAGAAAAAACTCCTTTCTGGTCTTATTCAGATAGGACCGGATCATTACAAAGCTGGAAAGGAACTAATTTCCCTATTCCTTTTCTCTCTGAACTGCTGCCAGAAATGAAAAGACGAAAGAAAAGCACTGAAAATTAAAAATGGTGTTATGGGATCAGCAAAAGCCATTAAAATCCTTCTTTGGGGAAGCTGCCGTTGCCACCAATATCTTGATTTTGCTGTATTCTATGGCCAAATATATATATGAGGGTTTAGCATAACGGTTGATAGCCGGAGTTGCATCTTAGCAAACATTGCGCTGGGTTGTTGTTGTTGTTTTACAGTTATGAAAAAGCTTCTCCAACACAGAATGAGCTTTAGTTCTGCTTTTATTTTTACATTTAATTTCTCGTCTTTTGTCAAAGGCAAATGGGAGTTTTTCACTGGCGGCCGTACTCCCATATTTTGATTTAGGGTTCAGCTCCCTCTACTGCTGCTGAGGAAATACAGCATTATTTTATTACCAAGGGCAAGCAAAAGGCACCAGAGAAGGAGATGTCGAATGCGGTTTACCTGTGTTTCTTGCAACGGCATGGAGACCAAACCTTCAAAATACTGGCTTTGAAGAAGGGAAGGAAGAGAAAGAAAGAGAAAGGAAGGAAGGAAGGAAGGAAGGAAGGAAGGAAGGAAGGAAGGAAGGAAGGAAGGAAGGAAAAAGAAGATAGGAAGGAAGGGAGAAAGAAAGGAAGGAAGGAAGGAAGGAAGGGAGAAAGGAAGAAAGAGGGAGGGAGGAAGAAAAGGAAGAATGGAAGGAAGAAAGAAGGAAGGAAGGAAAGAAAGAAAGAGGAAGGGAGGGAGGAAGAAAAGGAAGAACAGAAGAAAAGGAAGGAAGGAAGGAAAGAAAGAGGGTGGGAGGAAGGAAGAAAAGAAAGAATGGAAGAAAGAACAGAAGGAAGGAAGAAAAGGAAGGAAGGAAGGAAGAAAGAAAGAAAAAGGGAGGGGGAGGGAGGGAGGAAGAAAAGAAAGAACGGAAGAAAGAAAGAGGGAGGGAGGGAGGAAGAAAAGAAAGAACGAAGGAAGGAAGGATCAGCCTGATTTAGAAGATTTTTTTTTAAAAAAAATAAGTGAAATAACTGTCTTATTTCATTTTACCTAGGATGAATTCACCCATTCTCTCTTAAACCCCTGCACACAAAATGCAAGTTTTGAAATTTCAGCACCATTCATTCTATACCTCCATGGCCCAAGACAGATTTCTAGGGTTTAATTTTGGGGGAAAAACAATTATGTAAAACCAAGTACCGGTAATCCTTGACTTATAACAGTTCATTTAGTGACCGAAGTTAGAAGGCCACTGAAAAAAAGTGACTTGTGATCGTTTTTCACACTTACGACTGTTGCAGCTCACGTGATCCAAATTGAGAATGCTTGGCAACTGGCATGTACTTATGACGGTTGCAGTGCCCTGCCGTCATGTGATCCCCTTTGGCAACCTTCTAACAAGCAAAGTCAACGGGAAAGCCAGATCACTTAACAACCGTGTTTCTAACTTAGCAACCGTGGTGATTCACTTAACAACCGTGGCAAGAAAGGTCATAAAGTGGGGGGAAATTCATTTAACAACCGTCTAGCTTGGCAACATAAATTTTGGACTCAATTGTGGCCGTAAGTCGAGGACTACCTCTGGTTTTTGCAAGTTGCCTTGCAGTCTTTAGGTGTGTTGTAGAAACAGATATTAGCTAACAGTTACTCTGAGTAAAATTCTACATGAAGAATGTTAGGAAATGAGTATTACCTACCTTGTTGGGTTGGCATTATATAAACCATCAATATAGCTTTGACACTGCTGTATTGCATCATACTGTGTCCTGATTGGTTAGCTCTGTAGCCAATCTCCTTAAGAGGGAGCTAGAAACATGGTTTGTTTCTCTTTGCTGTTCTTGCTCTCTGATATCTCTGTATGCTACTGTTTGCAAATCCAGAAGAACTGTTTCTTGTGAATGACTATGGCGACTGGTAAGAAGACTTTGTTACCCTGGACTGTCGTTTTGGCTATCTCCTGCTTTATATGTGTATGACCTGGACTGTTTATTGGACTGTGCCTTACTATTTCCTGAAAGTAAACACAACTCAGTGTATCTGTGTGTTGACTGTGTTTATTCGTACCTACTCTCAATCGCTTTCATGTACACACCCTTGCTATTCAAGGGTTACTCTGCAAATTCCTTTACAGAGAATATCCGAAAAGATTTTTTCCAAAAGTCAATTGGATTTTCTTCGGTTATTTTTTTTTCCTTTACTTGAAAATATTTACTTCTAATCCAAGCAGCTTCATCAATTCTGACTGTGTACACACACACACATCTATATATTTATAAAAGGGGAGAATTTAATGTTTCTTCCTTTTTTTTGGCATCCAGGCGAGGTGGATTTTATGTTAAATTTATTTGGCATTTGGATCATTTTTTCTTCTTCTTCTTTTGTTCATCAACTTGTTTTTTTCCTTTTTGTTGCTAGCGCTAGATGTTTTTTTTTTTGTTTCATTTTTCTCTTTCGTATTTTACCTCTTGTGATGAAACAAAATACACTTAAAACAGAAGGCAATTTTCACAGGCCTCTCTCTCATTTAATTCCTGATTGGGCCTCTCCGCTGCCTCGTTCAGTTCAGATTGAAATTTTTTAAAAAAACAAGGAATTGTTTTAAAAGATTCAGCCTCTTTTTTTGTCTCGAGGAGGCCAAAAAAAAACCCAATGAAATCTTTGCCTGGTTATCTGAATGGAATACATGGTACCTTTAATGAAAGCACAGACGGGCCTCTTAATAGGCATTTCACATCTGAACAAATCTACAAAGTCTTCCAATGAGAAAACATATCAAGCAGCCGTCGGTGTGGAGAGAATTTGTCCAACTTGGGCTAAAGGCTCAGGACTCCTCCGATTTTTTCTCTTCAGCTCTGCGAAATGAGCCTTAAATGACAAGGGAGATTTCTTTTCTTTTTTAAAGAGGATTCAGCGAGGTGTTACAAAAATGATAATCTGTGTCACTGCAGGAATTTCGCTGTTCAGTGGGGTTGGGACTCTTAACTCTCTCTGTAGAAATAAAGGTAATTTGTTAATTGCACAGGAAATTCTGATTATTTAGTCTGGTTAGAATGGTTTCACATTTCATCGAGGGAAGGAAGGAGAGGTAACAAGTACCAAGATTCTTTTAATTCTACGGGTGAGGCGTAGAATTCAAGCAACACGGAAATAGATGGTCCTCATTCAACGACCGCTCTTGACCGCGTTGTTGTCAGCTCGCAAAGCTTCCCTGGCCTGCTTTCGAGTTGCCATAGGCAAGGGGGATGGGAAACCAATGAAGCAATACAGCAGCACATTCCAGACATATCTTTCTCAAGGCTGTCTCCCAGGGTTACCCACAGCGGCCGGAGAGGAGTGAACTCTTCAAACCGTAAAATTGCTCCGTTGGCGAATGTGATTGATGACACACCCTGGGGGAAGGGAGGAAACAGGGTCATGATTAGGGCCATAAATTACGTGGGGTCAGAGTTGGCTTCATTTGGGTACATGTGTCGAATAACTGGATTTCTTTTGAAGCTTGGCTCGAGGTTCATGATTGAATCCGGACAGTTGTTATGACTGGATCGCATGTTTATGGCCAATGCAATGTTGCTGGATTTGTGCTATTGTGCCCTGGGTGTTTGGCATATCGCTGGCAATTACAAAGTCACACAGCATTCTGCCTTTCTGACTTTCATCATGGCTTGGGACGTTCCTTTATGTTTCCCACAAGCGAAGTTAATGGCAGGAATCTGGAAGTTGTGATCATGTGAAGTTCTTGCTTAACATGTATAATCACACACATCAGAAGCAACGAGGCACTTCTGGGTTGAAAGGATTAGCCAGTGAAATCACCCTTGCCCTGGGGACGCCAAATTGCAGGGTGCTTTTATGTCCTCAACAGGAGTTTGAACCATGGACGGGAGCTCAACCATGCCCCATGGCAGCTCTGGGTCTCGAACGCGGGCTTGCTAACCTCCTGCCAAACGCTCCAACCATTCGAGCCACTGTGCTCCTTTTAACCACATTGCTTAACGACAAGAGTTCCCAGTGCTAACTACTGTCAGTAAATGAGTACACCATCTTGTGTGATGTTGTGTGTATGCTTTAACCAATCTGTTGCCGTGATTTTACAGCATCGAATTATAATACTGTTCTCAGTTAAGTATTATAATGCTTACACAGCATTAAAAAAGCAATTTTTTTTATTATTAATAGAAAAGTGTAGCTTGAATCTTAATTTTATCATGCAGAAGCATCCTTATGGGCTCCACAGCTCATTAAATCTCACAATGACAACTTGCACTTGGCAACTGCTCAACAAACAAAAGGAGCCCGGCTTCTTTAAGTAAAAGTTATATATTTACAATTTTATTTGGAAGCAAAGTTAAGCCAAACAATCTTTAACACTACAGCCAAAAACGTGTGTTCACCCCAATATATCTAGAGCAAATAAATTAAAGGGATCGAGTGTTATTTAATAAGGCAATAATCCTAAATAGTCCAATTAAACGCCTTCTTAATTCTCCAAATGCATCACCAAGAGAGCCAAGGACTGGGTTCGAATCCTTCTTTAAAAAAAACACCTTCATGGGAACAGCAGCAAGAGCTCTCATTCCTGATTACAGCTCTTAAATTATCTTCATGAAGAGGTCTGGCTGCAGTAGGTCAGGACACGAAAACGGGAATCATCTGCTGAACCAGCATTCAGGGTTTCATCCTCAAGACTTCTCTGTCCGCGTATAACAGGGTTCCACGAACCACGATCAGAACTTCTTCCATTCCATGTCTTCTGGAGGATTGACTTCTACTTTTCTTTTACCTACGTCGGACCAATTTGTGCTCAACACCGTCCCGCCCGATTCCATCTGCAAAAGAATTAAATCATATATGAGCCTTCAGTGAACGAAAGTCAGGTTTTACAACATCAGCAATCGATTTCTGAAGACAAGAGGAAGGCACTTTGGACAACACTCCAATAATTCCCACCACAATTGTAGTCAGTTCAGCAAATATCTAACTGATGGAGGAAAGAAAGGAATAATACGGAAGAAAAATGTACTCTCCTGCTCGAGCAGGGGGTTGGTCTAGATGACCTCCAAAGTCCCTTCCGTCTGTGTTTGATGAGTGAAAACGAAGTCTGTCTCTTCCTAACAGAAAGACACCTTTGCCACGGGTTATTTATCTCTCAAATGCTAAAATCAGTTTATATTTGCAATGTGAATAAACCCAACTCGAAATTCACAGGGCAAAAAGAAAAGAATGAAGAAGGGGGAAAAAAATATCTTACAAATGATTTGTTCATGGCACGTTTCACTTCATCTGTGCCGTCCGAATAGATTTGTTGGAAAAGTTTGTTCAAAGCCGCGTCGCCTTCCAATTTTTCATTCTTCTCTTCTTCCTTGATTTCCACCACTAATTTATCCCAGTTCTTTGTGTTCTGTGAAGATGACGGATAGTGATGCGTGGGGTTTGAAGCTGCAAAACAAATTAAAGCAGGTAATATCAACCCTGTGTCTCAACTTTTATGGATAAAGTATTGTATCCGGTATTTATTGACTGAGATATTTCTCTTTAGCGATAATCAATTTAGCGGTTAAATGGAAAAAAATTGGATCAGTTTTTCTTTTAAGCTTTGCACGTTTAAGTTCCAATACGTGCCTTTTTTCTATCACTCTGCCTTGTATATCTTGTTTTGAAGCTATAAATTACATGTTCTTTGCTTGTGGATAGAACAGGGCCTCCAAAACTGGCAACTTTAAGACTTGTGGACTTCAACTCCCAGAATTCTGGCTGGGGAAAGCCTAGTCTAGATATTTGTTCTGACCCAGCTCTCCAAACACGATAAACCCTCTTAAGTTAATTCAAAGGTTCCTTTATTAGGAGTGCTTGCAGCCTGGAAAAAAGTCTCTCTCACAGCAGGCTAACAAGTCCATCCATCCAGGAGATGAATAGTCGTCTGTCACATCTATTCATCTCCGCCTCCTGCGGAGCTAGGGTGAGGCTTCGCTAGTACAGTGGCTCTTCCGTCCCAAGGACCGGCCCATAGATTTCCACTGCTCTCCTCTCCTCTGCCTTCTGTGCATCCATGCATCAGGCACTGGACCCAGCTGTTCCTCCTCTTCCTCATCAGCCACCTCCAGACCTGGGAGCTGTTGACTCTCCATCTGAGGGCTGACAGACGGCCCAGGCTTTGCCTCTGTCTCTCTGACAACTCCATTCCCTCTTCCCCCTCAGAGCTCTCAGGCTGCCTTCATGCTGACCCTGACTCCCACACCTCCTCTTCCTCCTCTGATTCGGCTGCTGGAGGGGCCGGCGGCCAACAGGCCACAACAATATTTGAACATAAAATGAATATCCCTGAATACCCAAGACAGCTGATCTTCCTTTCTGAAGTTTCTTTCCCTCTAACCACACTTATTGCTTGGATAAATCAGGATTCAAGGAAGCATTGCTTTTTATAATGTTCTCCATTCTGTTTTTCTACAACGTATTATTATTATTATTATGCAGAGCACTAAAATCCAACTTTTAACAATGCCTCTGAGAACTGTAGATCTATGACCAGCTTTGCTTAATGAGAGAAGCAATCATGACTTTGTGAATTGATCAACACCAAGGTTGGTTTTAAAGAAGAATCCTGACCCATGCAAAATGAAACATAGGCAGGAAATTTAAACGTGGAAGGAGACTAGAAAAACAAAGATTATAAAAACAAAATGCACAGGTACCGTATATGTGGTACCTTGCTCAATAGTAGTAACTGTGAGAGGGATCTTGGAGTCCTAGTGGACAACCATTTAAATAGGAGCCAGCCGTGTGCAGCAGCTGCCAAAAAAGCCAACACAGTTCTGGGCTGCATAAACAGAGGGATAGAATCAAGATCACGTGAAGTGTTAATACCACTTTATAAGGCCACACTTGGAATCCTGCATCCAGTTTTGGTTACCACGATGTAAAAAAGATGTGGAGACTTTGGAAAGAGTGCAGAGAAGAGCAACAAAGAGGATTAGGGGACTGGAGGCTAAAACATATGAAGAACGGTTGCTGGAATTGGGTAGGTCTAGTTTAATGAAAAGAAGGATGAGGGGAGACATGATAGCAGTCTTCCGATATCTCAGGGGTTGCCACAAAGAAGAAGAAGTCAAGCTATTCTCCAAAGAACCTGAATGCAGGACAAGAAGCAATGGGTGGAAACTCATCAAGGAGAGAAGCAACTTAGAACTAAGGAGAAATTTCCTGACAGTGAGAACAATTAATAAGTGGAACAACTTGCCTGCAGAAGCTGTGAATGCTCCAACACTGGATGTTTTTAAGAAGAGATTGGATAACCTGAAGTAATGTAGGATTTCCTGCCTTGGCAGGGGGTTGGACTAGAAGACCTCCAAGGTCCCTTCCACCTCTGTTATTCTATTTCTATTTCTAAATGATTCCCTCAGATCTGTAAATCTACCCACCCCTCTCCTGGTGCCACCTTTCAATCTAAGATTATTTGTTAGTCAACATGCTAACACAAACCTGGTACACTT
Organism: Ptyas mucosa; assembly: GCA_012654045.1. Classification (NCBI taxonomy): domain Eukaryota; kingdom Metazoa; phylum Chordata; class Lepidosauria; order Squamata; family Colubridae; genus Ptyas; species Ptyas mucosa. The sequence continues at coordinate 2,729,475 of WNWU01013721.1, forward strand.
GTTTGTGTATCAGGATTCTCTTGTCCTTCTAATTTCTCCCATCGTATAATTTCTGGTTTCTTCATTTTTATCTCAATCTGTAGAAGAAGAAGAAAAAGCATTTAATAGATTAACCCTTTTGAGAAGATCAGCGTTTGTGACAAATACGAAGGGAAATTTCGATCAGCCAAAATATTGAGGTGTTTCGGTTTTTTTAAATGCAGTTTGGCCAATTTTCTCTTTTTAATTTTTAAAAGAAAATAGGAATACAGTAAGATTGTGATAACATTCTAATCCCAATAACATTGTGAGTTCTAGTCTGCCTTTCAGAAAATAGTCTGAATTAGACCTCCGTTCACGCTGTAAGTACAGGCAAATCTCAGGATTTCTCCTGATCTTGATCTTGACAAGCAACTGGCAGGTTTCCATGTGGCTGAAACTCTGGATAGCGAGATGGGTGACATATAAGGTAGTCCTCAGTTTACGACCATAATTGAGCCCCACATTTCTGTGGTTAAGTGAGACATTTGTTAGGTGACTTTTACCACCTTCCTTAACACAGTTGTTACGTGAATCATTGCTGTTGATAAATTAGTAACCTGGTCGTTAAATGAACCTGGCTTCCCCATTGACTTCACTTGTCGGAAGGTCACTGCAACTGTCATAAGTTCATGCCAGTTGCCCAGCCTCTGAATTTTGATCACATGATCACGGAGATGTTGCAATGGTCGTAACTGTGAATAATGGTCATAAGTCATCTTTTTTCAGTGGCCTTGTAACTTTGAACTGTCACTAAACAAATTGTTTTATCCTATAGTTAAAAAGAATAAATAAATTTGGTTTGGCTAGCTACCTGAGAATCCTTTATTAGATAGCACAGCAACAGTAGCTCTAAAACAATCCAATGCAAATGAACGCTGCGCTGAATATTTTATCAAACTTCCCTAGACAGCTGATCAGAAAACTTAAAACTGCTTCAGTTTAAAAACTTACTCACTGTAAGAACTTAAGTTACGGACAAACTTCAAGGTTATACTAATGATGGATACCTCGAACAGGAAGGAATTCACTGGGTGAGCATCTTCAAATACCCAGACACTCTTATAGCCTACAGCAAATTATTCTTTTATGAACTATTTGCTGCATGCAAACAATTTACTTGCTGCCAATGCCTTTCAAAACTGGGTCTGCGTCTTTTTAAGCTCCTTTTGTGATGAATGGAAAGCTGAAAAGCACAGCTCGATGAAAAGATGAGGTATGAAACGTTCTTGGTACGTCTAGAAAAGGAGAGCCCAGGGACAGTAAAGAAAATGTAGTGAGATTTAAATCTGCGCTTTGCAATTTAAGATTCTACTTGAGAAGGCTTGCATGTGACAAAATCAGAGTTCCAAGTCTCTGTAATTATCAAAAACGATATATAGCATGGAGCCTTTTAATTTGTGCCTGTAGCAACAGAGATTCCAACACAATTCTCCTACCCTTAAAGTAAAATATTTAAAAGTGAATGTATTTTCAAATCCGCCTTGCAATTAAAAACGATGTTTTTCGTTCAAGGGAATACAGTATAGGGGAGAATATTGAAATATATTGTTTGCTCAGCTGACAAGACTAGCTGGTTCTGGAAGAAGCCAGAAGTTCTCCTTTGTTCCAAAAGTGACCCAAAGATCCTTGCAACTCCAGAAACAAGAGTATCTCAGTAAATGCTAATTATTAAAGCACCTTTTCCAACAAGTTACTTGGATGTCTTGCTTCAAATCAGAATGAACAGTTAGCTTCATTCCACCACTGTTCAAATGTTTTTCCCCCCAGTTTTCTTTGCAAATTCCAGCCTGATCAGGACAGTTGATTTCTTGCTACTTGGCTTCTCTCCCACAGCAACATCAAACTTTGCATCATTCTGTCCAGTTTCCAAAGAAAAAGCACTTTCCATTGAGTTGGAAAGAATAAAAAGGGTGATTTTTTAAAAACCATGCTCTTTAAAATCAAACACTACGATGTGCTCAGTTTCTTAGGCCAGTTTTAGCTAACCATGTACCAATGTTCTGAGTTTTATCTCCGATATAAGCCGGAATTTCTTTTTGCCCAAACCAGCATCATTGTGCTTGTTCTAACTTAACAGCAACGTAGTGAAAAGAAGAAGAAAAAATCAATGAAGGACACAAAATATGTGGATGACAATATCGATCCTTTAGCTACAGAAAAATCTTCCCCAAAGTGGTCAATATAAACCCTTAAGATTGACAAGAGACTATCCAAGAAGTCAGTATTATTATGACGGTTCGTTGCACAATTAGCCAGATGTTCAGGTTGGATTTGACACCTATGTCTGCCTATCGAGTCCTTTTCACGTTGATGTTTAATGGTGTTAAAGATCTCCTCTTAGGATGTAAGCTCTTCCCAAGTCAAGCTGCCTTTTGCAATTGACTGATGGTGAATTTGTCAATGCCCATGGTGTTTAAATGGTGCTCCAGTTGTTTGGGAATTGCACCCAAGGCACCCATTACTATAAGTAGTACCTTATTATTTGGAGAACTATTAATGTGGTGTTCATTAAATTATTTTTGTGTTTGGGATCAATGAACTATCTGAAACTTCATGGGCGAGGTCAATGAACTGAAAAGTTTGCTCCCGCCCCTCCCCCCAATCTAGAGGAAGACATTTAGCTCACAATTAAAAAATCCTTCACTGAGTCCCAAAGGTGCTTTTTCAAGAGGCAACTGGACTTTCTGGTTTTTCTTTGAAGACATTTCGCTTCTCATCCAAGAAGCTTCTTCAGTTCTTGTACAGCTAAATGTCTCTGGAGATTCTCAGTCATCCATAATTGTCCCAAAAGTGTTTTTTCAAGAGGCAATTGGACTTTGTGAGGTGTTTTTTGAAGATGTTTTGTCTCTCATCCAAAAAGCTTTTTCAGCTTCACTGAAACCTTTTTTTCCTTCTCCATTAAAATAACATAATCATAAACCCACCAGGATTACAATACACAATAGAAACTTAAAAGCATAAATCTGAAAATTAGTGGTTATTAAATTCTATCAAGAATTTCTTAATAGTCTCTCACTCATTCTTGGGTTATTTTTTTGAGTTGTTGCTCAGAAAGAAGAAATATGTCTCGGGCGTAGATACCGATGAAAAAAGGGGAAAAGCTGCATCTAAACATTTTCTCAAGCTTTGAGAGAGCTCCAATTAAAAAGAGAATAAAATAAAGCCCATCTTCTAAATCAGATTCCCCTCCCCACGGAAGCAAACTGAGGTTTTCAGAAGCTATCCCTAATCCATTACGCTCTTCGCAATATTAAAAACAGCAAGTAAATTGTTTATTTTGACAGCAGACAAAACGCTCCCATTTTTCATCGCCAATTAGATCCTCTCGCAACAAACAAGCAAAAAAAAAAACAAAAACCCCTGTGCTCATTAAGAAGACTTAATATAATCTTATTATCATTTGTGATATCCCAGTTGTGATATCATACGTCCGTTTTCTCACTTGTTTAAAAAAAAGAGAGAAAGCAAAACTGTCTCCACAAAGGTAAATACTATTTTTTTTCGCCCAACCAGATTAGCAAACAATTCTGCTGAACCTCCAGGCTGCAGATTTTATACCTTGGAAATTGTTTGTTGAAAAAAACAAAAACCCTCAGTGCAGCAGTTTTATTTTGACAAATTAAAGAACAGAGCATGATTTAAAAAAAAAATTCTATAAATGTCTCTCCCAATCTTCCTAAGAACTGTCGCTGGGGAAAAAAAAAATTGACGATATGAAAACTTGTCATTTTCGCATGTTCAAAGTTAACGAATTGCGGCACACAAGTTTAAAATATATATATTTTTAATTTTAAAAATAAACCACTGCTCTTTAAACATGAAGAGTTCCTGAGAAAGGGATATAACCCAGTTCTACAGGTACCGTGTTTCTCCAAAAATAAGACTCTGTCTTATACTTTTTTGAACCCTGAAATAAGCGCTTGGCCTTATTTTCGGGGAGGTCTTATTATTTTGAGGCGCATGGAGCAAAATGGGGCTCCTCTTGCTGTCTTACCTGATTTCCAGCTCTGTGTTTAAATATTTTCGGGGAGGACTTATTTTCGGGGGGAGGCTTATTTTAGCGCAAAAGCCCGATTGGGCCTATTATCAGGGGATGATGTCTTATTTTCGGGGAAACAGGATAGTCCTCAACTTACGGCAAAACTGAGCCCAAAATTGATGTTTGCTAAGTGAGAAATTTGTTAAGTGACTTGTGCCCCTTTTTACAAATTTTCTTCCCACGTTTTGTTAAGTGAATCACTGCAGTTGTTTAATTAGTAACCCGGTTGTTAAGTGAATCTGGTTTTCTCGTTGACTTTGCTTGTCAGAAGGTTGCAAAAAGGGAACATGTGACCCCAGGACAGTCATAAATATGAACCGCTTGTCAAGCATTCGAATGTAAATCACGTGACCATGGGGATGCTGCAACGTTCGTAAGTGTGAAAAATGTTCGTAAGTCACTTTTTTTCAGCAATGTCGTGACTTGGAAGAGTCACTAAACGAAAGGTTATAAGTCGAGGACTACCTGTAACTTATGACAGGGTTCTATATAGGTAATCCCGAATTTGCAAACTATCATTTAATGCTCTTCAAAGTAAGGATAGTCTTCAAAAAAAGCTACTTATTATGCTTCGTTGCACAGTCAGCCGGATGTTCACACTGGATCTGGCATTTTTCTCCATCTATCAAATTATTTACATTGATTGATTGATTGATTGATTGATTAGCCCTCGGGCCATATCAAAGTTATCAAGTCCTTCTCAAGGACCTGCTGGGATGGGCAGGTGCCACTTCAACTACTGCGAGGCTCAACTTTTCTGTGCCAGCAAAACCAAACCTCTGGAATTGTATTATTGGAATTATTTGCAGGCTGTTCAGACTTGGAAGGATGGACTGCTATAAAGCAAAGCTCCAAACTCTAGGGCAGGGGTCTGCAACCTTAAACACTCAAAGAGCCATTTGGACCCGTTTCCCACAGAAAACACACCGGGAGTCACAAAACCTGGGGGGGCACGGCCGACTCGACGTCACTCCCACATGACACACACACCCAGCCACGCCTACTCAGGTTTTGTGGCTCCCGGTGTTTTCTGTGGGAAATCGGTCTCTCTCCCTCTCATTTCTGTTTTTCTCTTGTTTTCCTCTCCCTCTCCCTTTCTTTCTTTCCTTTCCTGCTTTCTTTCTTTCTTTCTCATTTTCCCTCTTTTCCCTCTCATTCTCTCCCTCCAGCTCTCACTTCTCTCTCCCTTTCCCTCCCTCTCCTTTTTTCTCCGTCTCTCTTTCCTCTCCCTCATTCTCTCCCTCCCTCATTTTCTCATTTCTCTCTCTCTTTTTTCCCCTTTTCTCTCTCTCATTTTTCTCTCTCTCCTCTCCTCTCTTTTCTTTCTCTTCTTTTGCCCCCCAGAGGATGCTTTTCAATCAACGCCGTCAGCGGCACCGCTCAGCTGGAAGAGTAAAGCTCAGGGTAGTGGGAAAAGGGGGCTGGCCCCGCCGAACCTCGCATGCCCACCCCGGGGATCAGGCTTGGAGAAAGCCGGAGCGCCCTCACCAAAGACGCTTGCCCGTCAGCCGGTCAACCTGCCCGCTCTGCGTGCCTTTGCTGTGCTTTAGCCGAACACAGCCACTTGTGCGCGCCCTCCCGGCCCTGCCACAGCTGGCCAAAGGGTCACATAAGGAGGAGGAGGGTCGTCTCCAGGGAACTCGCCACCGCAACTCGTGCTTGCTCCTCAGCTGTGGGCCTGTCCTCCTTTCTGTCGTACCCTCCTCCCGGATCTCATTCCCACCCTGCCAGCCCTCATATTAGCGAGGCTGGCATCGGCCACGGCCGGTTTGGGCCAGGGTCTCAGGGTGGAGAGCAGGTCATGCAACCGAATTGGCAGGAAGCCACAGGAGAGGGGTCAAAGAGCCACATGCAGCTCTGGGTTGCCGACTCCCGCTCTGGAGTGTTCCTTATTTCCAAAAATGCCCAAGAACCAAATTTTCTTAGAAAATAACAAGGAATGTTGGCCACTTGGTTGTACATGTGCTTACCTAGACAAGGACAAGAATGACAAGGTATGCCCCCCGACCCCTTAGACAGGACAAAAATGGGAACTGAAGGTAGCAAAATCACTTGTTACTTAAAAAAAAAATTACCTTGGTTGAAAGAACTTTAAATAAACTTTGCTCTGGGACTATGGAATGAAGCAGATGAAGCTTTAGCTTGTAGTTCTCCTCGGAGGACAGCTTCAGTGATACATTTAGCTGTTGAGACAAGACAACATATCACAATCCAGCAATTAGTAAAGCAAATCTCCTAATCTTCATTTTACCTATTCAGAAACAATGAATTCAAATAACTTTCCCCGGAAACTTTTAATGTACTCAGGCATAAGAATTTGAAAAGAAAGCAGACCGGAAATCAACCGAAGTTTTATATTCTTAGAAATTTATATGTCAGATTGTTAGGAAATGTTTAGGTATATTTTAGATTAAAGTATAGCAACTGATCCAGAGTTATAAATAAGTAAACTGAGAAACGATGCAGTTTCTTTTTCCAGTGTTATGTTTTCATTCCTTCAAGTTACAATATAAAATAAGATAAAGGTTCCCCTTGCACATACGTGCTAGTCATTCCCAACTCTAGGGGGCGGTGCTCATCTCCGTTTCAAAGCCGAAGAGCCAGCACTGTCCGAAGACGTCTCCGTGGTCATGTGGCTGGCATGACTCAACGCCAAAGGCTCACGGAACGCCGTTACCTTCCCACCAAAGGTGGTTCCTATTTTTCTACTTGCATTTTTTTACGTGCTTTCGAATTGCTAGGTTGGCAGAAGCTGAGACAAGTAATGGGAACTTACCCCATTAGAAGGCACTAGGGCCGCGATGGCGAACCTATGGCACGGGTGCCATAGGTGGCACGCGGAGCCATATTGGTGGGCACGTGAGCTCAGCTCCAACATGCATGCATGCGCCAGCCAGCTGATTTTTGGGCCTTCTGGGCCCACCAGATGTCAGGAAACACACTGTTTCTGGCCTCCAGAGGGCCTCTGGGGGGGTGGGGAAGGTCGTTTTTGCCCTCCCCAGGCTCCTAGAAAGGCTCTGGAGCCTGCAGAGAGCAAAAAACGGGGCTACCAGGCCCACTGTGCCATCACGTGCCAAAAGCGGGGGGGAACACGGGCGGGCGGGGTGCATAGAATTATGGATGTGGGCACGCGTGTGTGTGACCCCACTGCGCTCCCACCGCTTTTGGCACACGATGGCAAAAAGGTTAGCCATCACTGCACTAGGGATTCAAACCACTGAACTGCCGACCTTGCGATCAACAAACTCAGCGTCTTAGCCACTGAGCCACTGCATCCCTAAGCAACTTGTAGAACCCTCAAAATATACAATATCAGTAATGAAAGCTACATTTTTTTGCAATTAAATACTGGCAGAGAACCACAGAATATCACAGCAACATCTAAAGCATCCTTTCCTCCTAGCCTGGGAAAACAACTTTTGGTTCAGTTCTGAACCTCAAAATAGGGTGTCTCTATTACCTCTTTCTCCGAGAATGTTATGTTTACATCATCTTGCTTCGCATGTTTGATCATGATTGTTACGATGACGTGAGAATCGGTTTGGTACCAGTCATACCTTTAGGGAGGGGAGGGGAGGAAAAAAAAAAGATTTGTTACACGAACATTGGGTGGTGGTTTCGCCCTCCTGTTTTGACACCTGAGAAGTAAAAACTCTGACTCAAGTAAGCCCCTCTTAATAGCTCTTCGTGCTACAAAGTTTTGGATTTGAACTTCCATATAAACCTTTTTTAAAGGTTACATTTATAGTCAACTTGTATTATGCCAACGAGCAGTTATTTTCAAAGTGGAACACAGAATACAGTAGCTATGGCTTAACTAGCTGTAGTATGTCCAGATTCACACAGTGCTGATATGTTAAAGCAGAAATTTTCAATTTCCTCCATCAGCCCTTCAGAAAGATGGAAGGGGCCAGTATGCGTAAACCAAAGTTTAGAAGGCTGACTTTACTGCGACGTGAAATCCCAGTTAGTTTTATGTCTGAATGCAGCCATCGGATTCTGTGGAGTCTTTGGGAATTGACATGATGCCAGTATTGCAATATATGAGGGGCTGCCACAAAAGAAAAAGGGGTCAACCTGTTTTCCAAAGCACCTGAAAACAGAACAAGAAGCAACGGATGGAGGGTAATCAAGGAGAGAAGCAACCTAGAAATAAGGAGAAATTTCCTGGCAGGGAGAACGATCAACCAGGCTTCCCTCCAGAAGTTGTGAGTCCTCTATCATTGGAGGTTTTCAAGACAAGATTAGACAACCAGGGTCTCCTGCTTGAGCAGAGGATTGGATTAGAAGACATCCAAGGTCCCTTCAACTCTGTTCTTTCTCTTCCGAGCAAGAAATACCGTATTTTTCGGAGTATAAGACACTCCGGACTATAAGACGCACCTACCTTTTTTGGGGAGGAAAACAAAGGAGAAAAAAAATCTGCCTCTGCCTCCCAGCAATTTGCCTCCTTGCAGCAAACAGTCTGTTTCTGTTTCTGTTTCAGCACAGCCTGATTAGCAGAAGAAGAAAAAAAATCTGCCTCTGCCTCCCAGCAATTTGCCTCCTTGCAGCAAACAGCCCCTTTCAGCTTCAGCACAGCCTGATAAGCACAAGCAGCTGATTGTCAGTTGGATCTGGCTCCTGAAGACCAGCTGTTTCAGGCTGCAGGGATTCCCATAGCCTATTGCCGCCTCCACGCGCCCCATTTTCCGGGGGAGTCCAGCGGGTGGGAGAGGCTACATTTGGTGCATAAGACGCACCCAAATTTTTACCCGGGGGGGGGGGGGGGAGTGCATTTTATACTCTGAAAAATACGGTATTTTTTTTCCTCCAATAAGAAGTAAAGTTGCTGGAATACTCGGTACCTGCCTGGTATTGATCTTATTCTTCAGTGACATTTTAAGACACAATCAAAGTTCATGCAAACACAAAGGGTTAACGGTTGTTCAGCTCTTATGAAAAAAAAAAAGGCAAGGAAGAGTGAATTCTTTTAACTCCACAGAGCAATTATTTTAGGAATGATTTACGGACTATTTTTAACTAGACGCATCCCTGCACTAATAGAACAATACGGAACTGAGATTGGATGAAAAATAAATGGAATCAAGGCTACATTAGCCAGGCTGACCCCAAAGGTTAATAGTAATGAATTCCGGCTCCTTTGTGGCTTCCAAATTGAGTGCGTATTATCGGGCAAATCGGCCATGCATTAAAATGTAGAAATACCTTGTATCGGTGTCGTTAATCCCTGCCCTGGAAAGTCCCACTCGCGTTAAAATAAAAACAAAGCGGACTCAAAAAAAGGTCTGTGGACAGCAGGATCTCCCTAGCATAGGGGTCAGCAACCTGCGGCTCCGGAGCCACATGCGGCTCTTTGGGCCCTCTGCTGTGGCTCCCTGTCAGGTGATCCCACCACTGGCTAGCCCCACCCCTCACCCTCCCCTCCCAGTCACTCCTTGCCTGGCCTAAGAAAGTAAGGACGACCGTGGGAGATGGAGAAGCAGCCAGGGAAGAGACAGGGAGATACAGAGAGAGGGGGAGAGAGAGAGACATAGAGAGATACAGAGAGAGAGGGAGAGAGAGAAATGTCAAAAGGATTTTGTGTTTCCCCGTGTTTTTTAACAACAGGTTCTCTGCCCTAATGACCAGTGGTAGGTGTGGCTAGGGGGAGTCATGTGACTGGTGGAAGTGAGTGACATCGAGTTGGCCACACCCACCCAGGTTTTGTGGCTCCCGGTGTTTTCTTTTCTGTGGGAAACGGGCCCAAATGGCTCTTTTGAGTATTTAAGGTTGCACACCTCTCCCCTAGCGTGACTGAACGGCATTACAGAAAGCTATCTTCAGGGTCTTACATGGTGCTCAAGGAAAAAGATGGGGTCCAGCTTGTCAAATCTTTTGAGACCCCCCCAAAAGGAGCTGCGGAACCTTATGCGATCAGACACCACCACGTGCATTAAAAATAAAGTCTATCCAGACAACAGGGAAAAGTGGGGGAAACTTCCTCACTGATGTGTTGCAAGGACTTAAAAGTATCTCGGGATCTATTTTTTGAGTTGCAAAGGCCAAGCTTTCCGTTTATGGTTGGGGGGAGAAAAAAACAGAGCCACAAAATTATCTATAATGCTTAAGCTTCCATGAGAAACACCGAGATTGGCAATCGCTGTTAAAGCCTTTATTTTCAAGCCAGTGAATGGAACACGGTTTTTATACACCAGACCTTGAGTTTTCAGTGAACACAAAGTCACTAAACGTACTATTGTTCAGTTGAGGAATGGCTGTACATAAAATTAAATTGTTTCAAGGTTTTTTCTGGTTGCCGTTAGGCAAATTCAATATCTTAGCCTCTGTCCTTCAATTGTTGAGGAGAGAATTATAGTACTACTTGATTAACTTCAGGATTGTTGTAAGGATTATTGTAATTTAAAGCATATCTGTTAAAACTTCACAGGCAGCTGGATTGGAATCCGGATCTTACCATCCCAAATAGACAGTAAACAAGGAGGAACAAAAGAGGGGAGGGAAATTCAGCATATTTAGTTGAGTGTAATTGGGGTTTGAAGGAAGAGTTAAAGTCAAAGGCAGTGTGGAATAGGTAGATCTTTAGGAAGAATGTCAATATATATATCCTTCACCTGGCTGAGAATGATACAGTTTTGGGGGTTTTTTACTATTGGTAGAAAGAGCAACAATTTCAATGTCTATATAAACAGTGTGTTGTCTGGTTACAATTTGTTTAAGCAATAATCATCATTATCATAATATTCATCAGTAGTAATCATGACAGTGATTTCTCATCATAACATTAATACTGATTATTAATACTGATTAACATTAATAATGATATAGTAATAAACCATCATAATAAAATTAATCCTTCCCTTATGGTTTTGAAAGTTCTAACTTCGGTTTCTATTAAGTTAGCCATTGATAAAACAAGTCCCATATTTCAAAATATTCAGTGGCTTCCTTCTCTTTAATTTCAAGTGTTAACCTTGTCCATTTCTGCACTTTCTAGTGTTTTCTTTTTATTATCTTCTCTTCTGTAGGGATCTTCACGCTCTTCCAATGTTGTGCAAATATAATTCTAACCACTGTTAACACATGTAATATTAAGTACATATTCACAGACACCATGCAAAATGTTCACGCATTTTTTATAAAACGTACTATATCAATACTGAGATCATTAACCACAAAACTTACTTGATCTTAGATGGCCACGCCTGGGGTTGCAGAAACACAAGGGGACATCATGGTAAGGAAAAGACATCGAACAGTGAAAAACGATGTCAGTTTTAATGTCAAGCGCAATTATATATTTTTTTACATTGCAGGACAGATGAACATTCATAGAGTATCTCTTAGGGAAGAAAAGCAATCATAGAATTTAATTAAAAAGTCTAAGTATAAATAAATAAAATACTTAAAAACCCAGAAAGAGGGAGAAAGGCCCATGAAAATGGAAAGCAAGTAACTGATGACCTGGTCATCCTCCATCCACAAATTTCATACATTATATTTATTATATATAGAGAGAGGGGGGGGAGAGAAAGAGAGAAAAAGAGAGAGAGAGAGAGAGAGAGAGAGAGAGAGAGAGAGAGGGAGAGAGAGAGAGAGAGAAACAAAATAACAAATACAAAAAAACTATATCTATCTACCTACCTACCTACCTACCTATCTACCTACCTAGTCTTTTTGTATTTTGCATTTAATTTTGTTTCTTTATTTTTATTCAACCTTTATTCTTTTCTATAAATAATTCAAGGCAGCGAACATATCTAATACCCTTTCCACATCCTATTTCTCCACAACAACCCTGTGAGGTGGGTTCGGCTGAGAAATAGTGATTGGCTCAACATCACCCGGCTGGCTTTCCTGCCTAAGGCGGGACTAGAACTCCCAGTCTCCTGGTGATTGGCCCAAAGTCACCCAGCTTGTTGTCCTGCCTAAGGCAGGTCTAGCATTTATAATCTTAATTTCTAGCCTGGTGCCTCAATCACTAGGCAAAACTGGTTCTCCGTATATTACAGTTTTGCACTGCACATAATATTTATCATTGTGTCATTGAAAAATAACACATAGTTATTGTCACACCGTCACGGAACTTACAGGATACATCTTACTTTTTTTTTTAAAAAAAAAGACAAATTTCACATGGACCAAGGGAAAGCTATTTTAAAGGAAACTACAATTACATTTTAATCAATTAATCTGAAAATTAATAATTAGGAAAAATCGTACCATTTCCGCTTGTGATCCAGGCCCTGCAAAGGAAAAACAATGCAGATTTTCAGACAAAACTCTAACAAGCCATAACCATGTTTTTTTTAAGATACATATAAAGTAATCATATAACACACTAATTCCAATCTTCCCTTTTTTCATCAATACTTTTACTAAACAAATGAGTTTTAATACTTAACTGAAAGCGGGACTTCTCAAATAAAACATTATGGATTGCATCATTGGCTTGAAAAGGTTTTGGTAATAAAAGTAGGTGGGACAGATCAAGTATTGCAATGGCTTTGATTAACTCGCATCGTTTCTTTTAATCAAAGGTGTTTCCATACAACCAGTTATGATCACATAAAATCTTCCAACCATTCAGAATTGGCTTTATTGATTCAAATAAATCCAAATAGAATTGTTTCACACTCCAAAATCAAAATGAGGAACTTCAACTTTACACAATATGCGTAACATTTTGCATATCTATCTATCTATCTATCCATCCATCCATCTCATCTATCATATTCATCCATCCATCAATGTCTGTCTGTCTGTCTATCCATCCATCCACCCATCCATCTCATCTATCATATCCATCCATCCATCCATCCATCCATCCACCCATCCATCTGTCTATCTATCCATCCATCCATCTCATCTATCATATCCATGTCTGTCTGTCTGTCTGTCTGTCTGTCTATCTATCTATCTCCATCCCACTCCCACCCATTTTGCTAATGAAGATCCTATAAAATTAAATAGGTACCCAAAGGCTGGCTTTCTTTAATACTGCATGTTGACTTCTAAGACAACAACCTTAGAAAAGGTTGTTATGGATATTCTGAGCAGAAATTTAGAGACCGACTAGAAAACATATTCACTGCAGGTAATACAGAGCACAAGCCAACATTAATCATGTTTAGACCGTGAAACTAGATTCAAGGCCTTCCGCAGAGGTTTTTACAGCTAGTCCCCGACTTATGACCACAGTTGAGCCCAACATTTCTGTTGCTACGCAAGACATTTGTTAACTGAGTTTTGTCCCATTTTACGACGTTTGCCATTGTTGTTAAGTGAATCATTGCAGTTGTTAATTGAATCTGGCTTCCCCGTGTATTTTTCTTGCCGGAACGTCGCAAAAAGGGATCCTGTGACCCCTAGGACACTCCGACCATCGTAAGTATGAGTTGCCAAGCAACTGAATTTTGACCAGGATGTTGGAACGGTCATAAGTATGACCATTCTCAGGAACCGTTGTAACTGTGAACGGTCACTAAAAGAATGCTTGTAAGTCGAGTTCTACTAGTTCGTTTAGTGACTGTTGAAAGTTACAGCGGCACTGAAAAAAGTGACTTATGATTGTTTTTCAGTTACGACCTTTCCAACAGCCCCATGATCATGTGATGCTTGGCAACTGACTCGTATTTATGACGGTTGCTATGTCCCCGGGATGACGTGATCCCCTTTTGTGACCTTTCTGATAAGCAAAGTCAATCGGGAAGGCAGATTCACTTAATGACCGGCTTAGGAACTTAACAATGGCAGTGATTCACTTAACAAAAACTCACTTAAAAAATGTCTCACTTAAGAACAGAAATTTTGGGCTCCACTGTGGTCGTAAGTCAAGGCCTGCCTGTATAATACGGCATGCATTTTGATCCACGTAACGATGAAAATCTTACCCGTGAGTTTGTTCAGGTTATACCAAATTTTAATTTTAATTAATGGAGCTTAAACTTGCTCTTTTAAGTCATGTGCCGAAAACTCCTAATTCTTGCAAAATTTGCAGAGGTGCAGAGAAAAAAAAAAGACTTCGAAAATGCACTATATTTGAAGAGTTAAATCTCTCCTTTTTTCGACCTTTAAAGATGCAGTCATTTTTCACAGATGTTAGGCAATAATATTTCCTACTGGTATGAAATTGAAATTGAAAACAAGACATAAAAATAATAATAATAATCCATGCCTGTGTATGGATGCCAGAAGCAACGTTTTTTTCCCTTCCTCCGTAAGATTGAGGTGCCAGCATAATTTGTTGACATGACTTGCCTGCTAGAGTGAGGTAATAATGCACATCGAGAGCTTTCGTGCGCTCTAAAGGCTGAATATTGCAAAATTGGGGTAAATCGTTCTTTTGCATCCCTGTGGCGAGGTTTTATAGAAATGGTTTCACCAATGCTTTGCATGTTCTCAGAACTACGTTTTCCAGAACGGGCACTGGGGAGTCCTCGACGTACGGCCAAAAATTTCTGTGGCTAAAGCGAGACCTGTTGCTAGGTGAGTTTTTGAACCGCAGTTGTTGCCACGATCGTTAAGCAAATCACTGCAGTTCTTAAATTAGTAATCTGGTTGTTAAGTGAATCTGGCTTCCCCATGGATTTTGCTTGTCAGAAGGTCGCAAAAGCGGACCACCTGACCCCAGGACTCCGAAACCATTGTAACTAACTAGCTAACATCTATCTATGTATGGATATGAGAGATCATATCCATCTCTCTCATCTCTTTCTGTTTATCTCTAACGTTTATCTATCTATACATACATACATCCATCCATCCATGTATGTATATTTCATCTATGTATCTATGTATCTATGTTTATGTATCTATCTATCTATCCATCCATCCATATTTCATCTATCTTATCTATCTATCCATCCATCCATGTATGTATATTTCATCTATCTTATCTATGTATCTATCTATGTATGTATGTATGTATGTATCTATCTATCTATCTATCCATCCATCCATATTTCATCTATCTTATTTATCTATCCATCCATGTACGTATGTATGTATATTTCATCTATCTTATCTATCTATGTATATTTCATCTATCTTATCTATCTATCTATCCATCCATCCAT
>WNWU01013721.1:2744622-2769228 GCA_012654045.1 Ptyas mucosa
TATCTATCTATCTATCCATCCATCCATGTATATTTCATCTATCTTATTTATCTATCCATCCATCCATGTACGTATGTATATTTCATCTATCTTATCTATCTATCTATCTATCTATCTATCTACCCATCCATCCATCCATCCATCCATCTGTGTATGTATGTATATTTCATTTATCTTATCCATCCATCCATCCATCCATCCATCCATCCATGTATATTTCATCTATCTTATCTATCTATCATCTATCTATCCATCTATCCATCCATCCATCCATCCACCCACCCACCCACCCACCCAGAGGTAGGTTTCACATATTTTTACCACCGGTTCACCCCACACGCTCACCTTTCACGCATGCGCCCAGCCTCGAAAACGTGGCTAAATTGGACGGCACAGTGCCAAGGGGAGGGGGTGGGGGCCCACCCACGATCTCAGCTACTAGTTCACCCAAACCGGTCTGAACCAGCTGAATACCACCACTCCATCCATCTGTCCGTCCCTCCATCCATCCATCCCAATGTATTTGGGCGCCCTGGTTCAGATTCTTCCTCTTTTCAAGAAGTTTCCAAAAAGATGTATAAATCATTTTGAAAACAAAATGGTGAAACACGCTGCAGGGTCTCCTGAACCCTCTTCATGCTCTCTGAGCTTGTTTTCTTGCAGAAGATTCATGACTCAAACCAGAGAACATCATCAGTGCTAGTAAGCTAGAAGCACTGATGATGTTCCCTAGTTGGGTAATGAAACGTCTGCAAGAAAACGAGCAAGCTCAGAAAGGACAAAGGATCACCACCTCCTCCTCCTCCTCCTCCTCCTCCTCCTCCCTGCAAACCCCACTCCTTTCTACAACTGATGATGTTACCTAGTTGGGTCATGAAACGCGTATAAGAAAACCACCAAGCTCAGAGAGCACCAAGGATCCCGCATGTCAACCCTGAGCTACAAACATTCTCCTTTATGGGGATCTCTTCATGCTCTAAAATCAGGAACTACCTTACTTCCTAGAAAAATCCTTCAAGGTAAAAACCAAACTGTTTTAACAAACTTTCACGAACATGGAAGAAAAAGGTGGATTGGCACTGCACGACTGAGCCCTTTATCCACAACATGGAAGTTTAGAGACGCAAAGTGAACCTTACCACTGAGGGCCTCTTCGCATCTTTTAATCCAGACAGGAAAGGTGGAATCGGCACCTACAGGTAGAAAGAGGCAGAGTTAACAATGTCGTCCACCAAAAACATGATCATCTCTTATTTCTATTTTCTTCTACTCTGAAAGTTCTTCGGAACTTTTGAGACTCTGGCTTCTGCTCCTTAAGACAGATTTCTAGCCTTTTAATTTTGAAAAAATATGTTAAAAATAGGTAAAGGCGAAATGTGTGGCTCTCCTTCACATCTGTAGACCCGTGACCATCATGAATATGAGAATAATGAGAAGCACTAGAAAAACTAAAAAATGGATTTTTTAAAATTTAAATCGGATTTTGATTTTTATCAAATTTATTTTAATAAAATGCTTTTGGAGTAAAATATCTATCTAGAGATAGTTTTCTATTTAAGATACATTAATAATTTAGTTTATTCAGCATGAAATGGGAGCTTAGTTAGGTAGCATGAGGCTGTATATTCTGCAATATTTACATTTTTGGCAAACTCATTCAATGAGTCCAAGCTCTGCCAGCTGAGAGAACATGCATTGATGCATTCACACAATTTCACAGTAAACCATGAGATAAATCATAAAACAAAGTTCAGGAATATTCCTTTATCCCATTGTTTTGCAAATCTATGTACACTACAAACTATACGATTGTTGGAAGAGAAGTGCATCTGTACCACCAGGCTCTTAAGTGTGAGGAGGAAGGGCAAGCAGTAAAAATGAAAGTGAAACCTTCTAAAGCAGCTTATAAATATAATATTAAAGAGCGCCCGTCATTTCAAATCCATCACGGCAGCAGAGCCTGTTAGCGGGCATCCACTCACCTGCTGCCTGCCACATCCTTCGCTGTACTGTGTCACTGCCACATCACCAGCCGTCCCATTAAAGTGAATGGGACGGTCGGTGAGTCAACAGCGGGTCAGAGGAGGAGCCGCTGCGGGACAGAGATGACAGCTGCTCTTTAAAAAATTATGATTTAAATCGAGTTGATTTAAATCAAGCCTTTTTACTAGTGATTTAAATCAGGATTGAAATCGACTGGATTTAAATCAAATCCTCCCTGCTAGACACTCTAGCCTTGTTTCTCTAATAAAGCAGAGCAGGAAACCAGATCTCAGCTCCTGCTTCTTAGCCCTGCCTAGGAAACAGAAGCCAAAGTCGTTTTTACATTACAGCAAGTCAGCGTGAAAGGAGCTTCAATTGTTGGTTTAGCTGTTTCCACTGCAGAAAAAAAATAATAATCAAGTGGCAGTCACAGAACAGAGATCAGCCAAAGGATGTTCGCTCGGGGTAAACCAGAAACCTTCACAATTTTGACTTAGCGTAACGAAGAAAGGCAGCCACCAACAGATAAAATAGCAGCAACCGACATTTCTATGAACAGCGTTATATGACCTCTGCTGGAAAGGTCCGGCTCACAGAGAAAGACTAATTAATTTTCCAAGGGACTTAATCCTTTTGCAATTAAAATGTTTTGGGTTTTTTTTTTTTACCGAGGAAAGAAGCAGCGAGGTGTTTCTAATGTGTTTCCGCACAGGTTGCCTGAGAGTCTTTGTAATGTACAGATGTCCTCGCCTTAACGACTGCAATGGAGCCCAGAATTTCTCTTGTTAAGTCATGGCAGTTTTAAGTCGAGGATTTGACATGATCAGACCCAATTTTACATTTTTTTCTGTGATGGTTGTTAAGCAAGTGCTGCGGTTGTTAAGCCAATCAATGTTACGCTCTTAGGACCACTTTCTCCTGGAAACTGGCAAAAATATGGACATAAATCGCAGGTATGTGATCACGGAACATTGCAACAACACATAGATTTGAGCCGGCTGCCAAGCACCCAAAATGTAGTCAGGTGACAGTGGTGTGTGCGTGTGTTTGTGTGTGTGTGTAGCTACCAGAACTCCAGAACAGGTTCATAAGTAGCTTTTGCAGCATCTGTGTAACTCTGAACAGTCACTAAGCGGCTAGTCGTTAAGCAAGGACTACCTGCATGTGACTGTTACCACCTGAGTAGGATTTTGCACCGATTTCCTATGGTTTCTGTATGGCTTGTCTATCTTTTAAAATTCATGCACAAACATACTTACTATCCTGTGTTTGTCCCTCAATGAAAGATTTCAGGGCGGAATCATAGTTTTTCATATAATATTCACCGATTCTGAGGGAAGAGATAAAAGGAGAGCATGTCAGTAATTGTCTTATATTAACAGAGTACCGAATCTTTGACTTTACGTAGCAGGAAGAAAGAACTAATGCTGAGATAGTCTCTTTTGGGTTTCTCGGCTCTGGATACAGCAAACCTTTCATCTAATGCAGGGGTCCCCAACCTGTGGCCCAGTAACGGTCTGCAGCCTATTCGCAACGTGGCCGCGTGGCTGGCTGGTCCCACTCGCGTAAGCAAATGGGTGCTCATAGGCACGCACGCACCTGCCCCTCCCTCAAAACCATCCCCTCTTCCCCCCCACTCCCGCGCACTGGGCCATCAACCCGAAAAGGTTGGGGAACTCTGATTTAATGGATTGAGCCACGGTGGTGCAGTGGTTAGAGTGCAGTACTGCAGGTTACTTCTGCTGACTGCTAGCTGCAGTTTGGCAGTTCGAATCTCACCAGGCTCAAGGTTGACTCAGCCTTCTGAGGTGGGTAAAATGAGGACCCAGATTGTTGGGGGCAAGAGGCTGACTCTGTAAACCGCTTAGAGAGGGCTGTGAAGCACTATGAAGCGGTATATAAGTCTAAATGTTATTGCTATTAACTCAGAAGGGGAAGAGCCACTAAAAGCCAATAGGTTTTTCTAACAGTTTTTTTCAATCAAACTTTTCTCGTTTTTTTCTCCCTTGGAAGCCCTGGATGGTTAATTACAGTAGGGCAATCTCAAAAAAGTTCATCTATAATTCGAATAAAAAGGTAAAGGTTTCCCTTGTCCAGTTGTGTCTGACTGACTCATGTGGTTTTTAGCTGAGGGAATTGTTCAAAGAAATTTTCCAAGGTCCAAGGTGGAACGAAGAAAGCACGGAACGTTGTTACTTTCCCACCGAAGTGGCACCTATTGATCTACTCACATTTTCATGCTTTCGACCTGTTAGGTGAGCAGGAGATGGAGTAATTCACAGGAGCTCATTCCATTGTGTGGCGCTCGGGTCTCAAACTTTAGCAGTCAGCTTTCCAGCTGACAGGCTCAGCATCTTTAACCGCTGAGCCATTATGCCAGGTATACAGGTAGTCCTCAGCTTATGACCACAATTGAGCCCAATTTTTTTTCTTGCTAAGCGAGACAGTTGAATTCCCCCCCCAATTTTACGACCTTTCTTGCCACGGTTGTTAAGTGAACCACTGCAGTTCGTTAAATTAGTAATAACAGTTGTTACAGTTCTGACTTTGCTGGTCAGAAAGTCGCAAAGGGGGAATCGCATGTTATCTGGGACAGTGCCACGGTCATAAATACGAGTCAGTCGCCGTGAGTCCGAATTTTGATCACGTGGCCACGGGGATGCTGCAATGGTCGTAAGTGTGATAAACGGTCCCAAGTCACATTTTTCAGCACCGTCGTAATTTTGAAACGTCACTAAATGAACTGCTGTAAGTCAAAAACTACCTGTCGATCTCCAATAATCATGAATTCTTAGGCTCATGAAAGATGCTACCACGATATTCCTGTACACGAGAGGAAGAGCCGCACACATCATCATCAGCCACTGCCTTCCCCCCAAAATTGAACCCTAGCCATTACTTGGGGCAAAATCCAAATTTGGGTGCATCCAAATTCCATTGAATGGGAACCTCTAAAGGTAGTCCTCAACTTACAACAGTTCATTTAGCAACCGTTCCAAAGTTACGACGGTTTTGAAAAAAAATTGACTTATTGTCCAATTTTCATAGTTACAACCTTTGCAACATCCCTATGGTCATGTGACAGAAATTCAGATGCTTGGCAAGCGGCTCATACTTATGACCTTTGCTATGTCCCGAGGTCACGTGATCCCCTTTTGTGACCCTCTGACAAGCGAAGTCAAATGGAGAAGCCGGTTTCAACTTAACAACCAAGGTACTAATTTAACAACTGCTGTGATTCACGTAAAAACTGCGGTAAAATCGGGCAAAACTCACTTAACAAATGTCTCACTTAACGACATACATTTGGGGCTCAATTATGGTCATAAGCTGAGGACCATCTCTATATGTCACCCTACCGTGATTCACTGAACAGCCGTGGCTTGAAAGATCGTAGAATGGGGCAAGAGTCACTTCACAAACGTTTCACTTAGCAGCATAAATTTTGGGGTCACTGTAATGGAACTCAACAACTGCAGTGGTTCACTTAACAACGGTGGCCAGAAAGGTCATTTAAAAAAAACCCGTAAACCAACTGCCGCTTATTGTACAGGGCAGGATTTGGAAAAATTAGCTGGCGACGCATCCTGCATGAACGAAGGTGACTTATATGCGCACAAGCAAACTCGCGACACAAACTCATTATCCTCACTAAATAGGAGAATTAAACACAATTGCACATGTCTGGAGGGGGGGGGGAATGGCACTCACCCTTGCCTGAGAAAGGCTACGGCATTATTAGGCTCGAGTGCTAAAGCCGCTTTTGCATCAGCAACTGCATCTGCAAAAAAAGAATAAAAAATAAAGGTTGCATTTCTTTAATGACTGATTTACAGAGATGCAAAACGCCAGAATCCCTACCTTGCCTCTATTAATTATTTTATTAGATCTATACCCATTTTTATTTTCCAGGCTTAAGGCAGGATGCGTAGCCCACTCCCCTTCCATTTTCCACACAATCACCGCTTTCTGAGGTAGTCTGGGATGAAAAGAAAGGAGAGTGTCCTAAATGACAAGAGTGGATTTCCATGAGCGAAAACAGACGTGAACACGTCTGCTTCTAGTCCAAACCTTGGTTCAGGGGTGTCAAACTCAATTTCATTGAGGGCCACATCAGGGTTGTGGCTGACCTCGGGGGGGCGGCCGGGCGTGGCCAACTGGCCAGGCGTGGCCAGCTTGACGCCACTCTCCAAACTGCTGGCATGTTTCCTTTTTGCATTGAGTAGACCGGGCCAAAGCTGTTATGGTCCACCAGCAGTCTGCGGAGCTGGACAGCGATGAGGCTGAGGAAGAACATGGGCCAGTCCTGGAGGCTGGGGAAGGCCCGGATGAGGGCTCTGTGTCGGAGGCAGAGATGGGGCCAGGGCCATCGGGGAGTGATGTGCGGACTCTGGAGCCTCCAGAGGCTGACAGCAGAGAGGCAGAGGAACAGGAGGAGCCTGTTCCTAGCGCACGGATGAGAAGAGCTGCCAGAAGGAAAGAGCAGCTGAAGCAAAAAGGACGACTCGGGAGTAAGGCCAAGAGATGATTGGCCCCTCCCATAAGGCTTAAAAGACCAGCAATGGCTCTTGGCCTCTTTGCCAGAAAACAACGTTGAGAGAATTGCTTCTTGTTTCACTGTATTCATTTCTTGTCGGCGTCTTCTGCTTCTGAACTTTTGCCAAGAAAAGCCTTTGGCAGTTTGCCTAATTAGACCAAGGTCGGTGATAAACTGAGGAATGGTGTTTTGAAGAATTTGCTTTAATTTGGTTTGGACTACGCTGAGAATGAGTTAATTCTCAGCTGTTCTAATAAAACCTGTTTGTTTTTAAACTGTTTGTATTTAATACTAACTACTTGGGCCTGGGTCACAATAGAAGCGACGCAGGCCAGCCCCTTACAATTTCCAGGACAGCCCCGTGGACTGGATCCAACCACATCGCGGGCTGGATCTGGCCCGCAGGCCTCGAGTTTGACACCCCTGCCTTAATTGAACGCATCAAAGAGAATTTTGTCATGCTGGAAAATCTAGGCTCATCTTCATGCATTGGGGGGGGGGGGGAAAGTTTACATAAATCAATGAAGGACAAACGGATATCTTAAATGTGCAGGACTGAAATTACACGGCTTGCTGCCATAGTAAAGGGGGGGAGGGGTGGGGAATTTTTCATTGCAGTTTTGCAACCTCGGTCTGGGCTTTGCTTACCTCCCCAAGGTCATTTCTTCCAGCTTTGGTATGCAGAAGCCCTCTGGTTGCCTAGCTACAAGGGGGTTGGGCTCTACAGTTTGTTTGAGTTTGCTGTTTCCCGCGCTTTGGCTCAGACCTTGCCTGAAACTTGTTACTTTCGGTTCGTTCCCAGTAAAAGTGCTTTGAACTCAAAAGTCCTCACACAACACAAATTATAGTGTTTATATAACCTATTGGTGTCAAAAGGACATAATGTATCTCTCTTGTTTGTGTAATTGTATACAAACGGCACCCATAATGCAAATTGCCAACTGTACGATAAATCTAATGCATCAAATCCAGAACCTGAAGGTTTTACTGCACCACCAAGGGACTTCTCCACAATTATTATTTCAAAGTAGCGGTCTAAGAATTTAGCGGAAAGGAGAATTTCTGAGAAAAATGTAGATGTAATACAAGAGAAAGATAAGAACTTAACCTACGCAGCAACATTTTTTAAAAAAAAGCAATATTGGTAGTCCTCAAGTTAAGGACCACAACTGAGCCCAAAATTTCTGTTATGCGAGACATTTGTTAAATGAGTTCTGACCCGTTTTATGACCTTTCTTGATCAGTTAGCAACCTCGTTGTTAAGTGAATCTGGCTTCCCCACTGATTTTGCTTGTCTGAAGGCCATAAAAGGGGATCGCCTGACCCTGAAACTGTCACAAAGATGGGCCAGCTGCCATGCGTCTGAATTTTGAACATAATGACCCTGGGAATGCTGCAATGGTTGTAAGTGTGAAAAACGGTCATAAGTCAGTGGTGAAATTCATTTTTTTTTACGACCGGTTCTGTGGGCGTGGCTTGATGGGCGTGATGTGGCTTGGTGGGCGTGGCAGGGGAAGGATACTGCAAAATCCCCATTCCCACCCCATTCCTGGGGGAAGGATATTGCAAAATCCCCATTCCCACCCCACTCCGGGACCAGCCAGAGGTGGTATTTGCTGGCTCTCCAAACTACTCAAAATTTCCCCTCCTGGTTCTCCAGAACTTGTCAGAACCTGCTGGATTTCATGCGTCATAAGTCCCTTTTTTTAGTGCCATTGTAACTTTGAACGGACACTAAATGAACTGCTGTAAGTGAAGGACTACACACACAGACATATACACACACACACAGACATATATACACACATACACATGCATATGTGCCTGGTTTAGCTCAGCAGACTAAAAGCATAGTGATTTAAACCAGCTGTCTGCAATTACTATTAGTTCAAATCTCAAGGTTGACTCAGCCTTCCATCCTTTCTAAGGTGGGTAAAATGAGGACCCAGATTGTGGGGGCAATAAGCTGACTTTGTATAAATATACAAAAGTATGAAGGCTATTGCTTAACGCATTGTAAGCTGCCCTGAGTCTCTGGAGAAGGGCAGCATATAAATAAAATTATATATTTATATTCATTTATATATTTATATTTATATATATATATATATATATATATATATATATATATATATGCACACACATACATACACACACATATACACACATATACTTCTATCTATCCACACACACATACACATATACAAATATATGTGTGTGTGTGTGCGCGCGCGTGTGTAAAATTTTCACTAAGAGGAAAAAACCTGGAAAGCAAAGGCTACCGTGGTAATTCTGTAGAAGGATGTAAGCATAAGCTCTTTGGCGGTAATATTCTGCGTGCTCCGGCTTCTGTTCCAAGGCTGCTGTCAGTGTCTACAAGGACAAATACAAAAACATGAACTTGACAACTTTCCTGCAAAAACCTTACACAGCCCGCAGTGAAATCTCTTGCTTGACAAATCAAACAGAACTGATTAGCAAAATGCTACTTGCAAAGGAACGACCCCCCAGAGGCAACGTTTCCGAGCTGGGAGGAGAGCTATCTGTAAGGGAGGAAAAGGGGGGGAAAAACCACCCTCGGAGCCCCCGTCAAGAAACGAACAGAGCATTCCAGTATTTGAGGGGCTGCCACAGAGAAGAGGGGGTCAATTTATTTTCCAAAGCACCAGAAGGCAAGGCAAGAAACAATGGATGGAAAGTAAGCGAGGAGAGAAGCAACCTGGAATTAAGGAGAAATTTCCCAACAGTGAGGACAATTAACCAGTGGAACAGCTTGCCACCAGAAGTTGTGGGTGCTCCATCAGTAGAAGGTTTTAAGAAGAGATTGGACAACCACTTGTCTGGAATGGTATAGAGCGGTGATGGCAAACCTGCGCCGAGATGTCACACGCGCACGCTCGTCAGGGCCACGCTCCAGAAAAGCCAAATTTCTGGGTTGTAGCACACATGTACACCCAACGATCAACTGGCTGGCATGCATGCGCAGGACGCTTTTCGACACTGCCGCACGCGCAAAGGGACTGCGCTCCGGAAAAGCCGAACCTCCAGGTTCTGGCGTGCATGTGCACCCGACAATCAGCTGGCCGGTGCGAATGCGCATACTGGTTTTTGGCACTGCCACATATGCGAAAAACAGCTGAACTTTATGCGCGCATGTGTGCCAAAAACCCAGAAGACAAACAGGCAAGGCTGCATGTGCCAAGTGACATGGCTTCGTGTGCCACTTTGGGCACGCGTGCCATAAATTCACCATCACGGGTATAGTCTCCTGCCTGAGCAGGGAGCTGGACTAGAAGATCTCTGAGGTCCCTTCCATCTCTATCCTGATTGATTTAGTTAAGGATGCAGGGATTTTTAAATGTTGGAGAGATCAGTAAAGCCCATCAGCTGTTATATGTCTACAGTTATTATAATGTATGTAAATTCTGCTTCATCTTGGTGTTAATCTGAAGTGCAGAAGCAATTCTCCAGAAGCTGAAATGTTAATATCGCACCCGATAAAATGGGTTTTCTTTTGCGTAAGGTAGAAGAAAAATAAAGTTTCAATGCATCGGATCGGCTGCATATACTGAATTTACCCATTTCTATCACAATTCCTTCCCCCCCTCCCAAAACTCCTTTGTGTTACAGCACAACCTGCAACTCTCCAAGCAACAGTACGTCTCACAACACAGCACAGCTTTATTAAGCTGCAAAGTTGTACATTTTAATGGCTCCCTAAAATCAAGTCTTGAGACACTCAAAAACTTGAGTTGGTAAAACTCCTCTTTTATACAGGTAGTCCATTTAGTGACCGTTCAAAGCTGCAACATCACTGGAAAAAATGACGTATGACCATTTTTCCACACTTACGACCGTTGCAGCATCCCCGTGGTCACCTGGTCAAAATTCAGACGCGTGGCAACTGGTTCATACTTATGACTGTTGCTGTGTTCCGGGGTCATGTGATCACTTTTTAATGACAAGCAAAGTCAATTGGGGAAACCAGATTCACTTAACAACCGCTTGACTAATTTAACAATTGCAATGATTCGCTTAACCAATGCGGCCAGGAAAGTCGTAAAATGGGGCAAAACACACTTAACCAATATCTCACTTAGCAGCATAAATTTTGGGGCTCAATTGTGGTCGTAAGTCGAGGACTACCTGGACACGAGCAAAAACCACGACAAATGACACAGCTGTTAAACAAGGCAAGAGAAGAGAATTTAAACCTCTGGGTGGAAAATGGATTTAATATTTCCTTTGTAATTATTTGTAAAAGTGTTGTCGAGACATGCGTTATTTATCCTTCATTTCTTCATTTGATCTCAGTGTAAATACAAAACTGATTTAAAATGATTACTTTTTTCATGGATAAGATACTGAAGGAAAACAGAATGGAAAAAAAATATATCACCTCCCTCTGTAACTCGGTTGTCTAAGTCAGCACCAAATTTCCCACCAGAAAGAGAGGACCACAACTTCTTGTGATTGTTGCTGAGTTTTATGTTGTTGTTGTCCTCTCTGTCTTCACTTTACCATTTTCCTTTTTCTCTAACCCCACCATCTGCTTCCTCCCCCCCCAAAAAATGGGACTTTCAAGGCTCCTCCCTGCAATCTTAGCCTTAACTGCGCACGTCTGGGAAAGGAGACCACAAGGAGATCTCAGGAACACCTTCTCCCGCCCCAAAAAACTTGGTGAAAAAAGGTAGCCAAGCCCTGGCACGAGGCTTTTCTATTCTCCGACAGCTGCTCCTTCATTTCCCTCGAAGGGAAAGGCCCAGGGTGAACACAGCCACAAGGTTTTTTGTGGTTATTGTGTTATTGTTGTCCTCTCCCCCCACACTTTTATCATTTTTTTTTAACCCCACCCTCTGCTTCCTTGGCGTAGAATAGAATGACAGAGTTGGAAGGGAACCTTGGAGGTCTTCTAGTCCAACCCCCTGCTTAGGCAGGAAACCTTACGCTGCTTCAGACAATAATATTGAAGCCATAATAATAATAATAATATACCTAGGACATTGGCAGCAACCTGTATCAACCATTAGCACCAGTCAATGGTATTTGTGACACATTTTAAATGATCAGTTGACTGAGTTTCATGTTTAATGAATAAAAGATAATGATAATTATAATAATAATAATTTTAAGAATTTTAATAATTTTAAGAAAATACTTTTTTCATACCCAGGATGCTGGCAGCAACCCGTATCAACCATCAGTGCCAATTAATAATATTTGTGACACATTTTTGAATGTTCAGTTGACTGAGTTTCATGTTTAATGAATAAAGTAAATAATAATGAGGAGGAGGAGGAGGAGGAGGAGGAGGAGGAGGAGGAGGAGAAGGAGAAGGAGAAGGAGAAGGAGAAGGAGAAGGAGAAGGAGAAGGAGAAGTAGTAGTAGTAGTAATAATAATAATAAAGCATCCTGTTGATACCTAGGATGCTGGCAGCAACCCACATCAATTATTAGTGCCAGTCAATGATATTTGTGCCACATTTTTAAATGTTCAGTTAACATTTAAACATTTAACATTTAAACATGACTGAGTTTCATGTTTAATGAATAAAAGAGATAATAATTAATAAATATAATATATAATATAATTGTAATATAATATTATTACAATATATAATATATAATATATAATAGGTCTCTTCCAAGGCTCCTCTTGGCAGGCTTAGCCTCTACTGCGCATGTCTGGGAAAGGAGACCACACAGTGATCCCAGGAATGCATTCTTTCCCCTCCCACCCCCCCAAAAAAAACCTCGGGCCTTTTTTTCCCTTCCTCCCACGGCTGCTCCTTCCTTCCTTTCCCTTCCTTCCCCGGGGGGAGCCAAGCGCCCCCCAAAACCGAGTCCAGAAGCGGCTTACCTGCGCTGCGGCCGCGGAGTCCCGCTCGATGTCGGTCTCGGAGAGGCTGCGGGGGGGGAAAGAAGCGTTAGCGAAGGCGGCGGCGGCGGCGGAGGAGGAGGAGGAGGAGGAGGAGAAGAGAAGAGGAGGGGAGGAAACAGGGGGAAAAAAGGGCGCCCGCTCACCCCGCCGAGGAGGCCGCCGCCGCCGCCGCCATGCCGCCGCGAAATGGCGGCTGAGGAGCGTCCTCAGGGGGGCGTGGCCACGCCGAGGAACGCCCACCGCGCGGCGCGAGGAAGCCCGGGAAGGGAGGGGGGAGGAGCGGGAGTGGCCACGCCCATCTCTTCTCTCCTCTCTCTTGCTAGGGCAGAGCTCTTCCCAACCCATGGCAACTTGTGGACTTCAACTCCCAGAATTCCTCAGCCGGCAAAGAGGCAAAGCTGGGGCTGAGGAGTTCTGGGAGTTGAAGTCCACAAGTTGCCAAGGTTGGAGGCTCCCCCACCCCCACCCCGTGCTAAGGCTCTGGCGTTGGGGATGCTGGCTTGCGCTCCTGCCTCTGCTTCTCCGTTGGCTTTGGGGAAGGGGGAAGGGGGGGGGCTTCTTCTCCAGAAGGAGAAGAAGGATGCGGATGATGGGCAGCGGGATGACTCTTCAGCAAGCCCCATAGATGGACTTTGTCCCGGAGGAGTGGGATGGATGGGTGGGTGAGGAGGGGAGGGGAGGGAGGGAGGGAGAGAAAGAGAGATAAGAGAGATAGTGTGGATGGATGGATGGATAGAGATAGATAGATAGATAGATAGATAGACAGACAGACAGACGGGAGGACGGACGGGGTAGGTAGGTGGATGGATGGATGGGGTAGGTAGGTAGATAGATTATAAGATCGATGGATAGAAGGATGGATGAATGAGATAGGTAGGTGGATGGATGGATGGATGGATGGGGTAGGTAGATTGATGGATGGGGTAGATAGGTAGATGATAAGGTGGATGATAGAAGGATGGATGAGATAGGTAGGTGGATAGGTGGATGGATGAGGTAGGTGGATGGATGGATGGATGGGATAGGTAGGTGGATGGATGGATGGGGTAGATAGGTAGATGATAAGGTGGATAATAGAAGGATGGATGGATGGATGGGGTAGGTAGGTAGGTGGATGGATGGATGGATGGATGGGGCAGATAGGTAGGTAGATGGATGGATGGATGGAAAGATGGAATGTATGCCATCAAGGGGATGTCAAGCCTTAAACAAAACCATAGCGAGACTTTGTCCAGGAAGATAAAATGAAACTAGTGGGATTGATTGATTGATTGAACAGTTTATAACTTTATAACTAGCAGTTATAAAGACTTTCTCTGAGCTGAAGAAGTGAAATATCTTCAAAGAAAAACCAGAAAATCCAGTTGCCTCTTGAAAAAGCACTTTTGGGACAACCATGACCTGGATGACTGAGAATCTCCATAGACATTTCCATCCATGGCTTCTTGTGCTCCCTTCAGGTGCATTTATGCAAAGGTGCAATTATACAGAACAAAACAGTTGAAGAATTATTTATTAAGGGGAAATTCCCCACTTCTGAAATTGCCATCCTTCGTGGGCTTCTCAATACAGGTGAGATTTTTCACACTTTTACAATGGAGAGATTTACACAAATTAAATATAAATATATATATATATAGAAACACCCAGAACTGAATTATCAAAGCGTGCATAAACATATATGCACAAACTGAAAAAGAAGGTATATGGAATTTTTATATAATCCATGAGGCATAGGATATTCAATTCTTTATCCAATAGAAGATGCTCCAGACATTAAACCTGTCCTTTTTAGCAATAGGTCCAATGTAGATATTCAAGTTGTTTGGAATAACGATGTTAAGGTTAAAAAAAGATATTGTGTGTAGCTGAATTCTGTATTGTTGCATCAATGTACACATTTCTTCCAGGTAAGAGAAAGAACGAGAAGAAGGCCAGGAGCAAAACAAATATGTTTGCAAACCTCCCAAAAAATATTTAATTTCATTTATGGTGGAAATAGTAGGTTCATACATTCTGGACACTGGACTTGTAAGCTGCACTTATTGAAATAGGACGGCTGATGTACAGATAGCTGCTGTACATTCTGCAAGATATTTTAACTCCTCGGAGTTAAGAAATAGTTGGGCCCTTTCTGATCCTATTAGGTGTTAAGCATGATGCCAGGTCCTTTTAATATATGCAAAGTAGATCAGAGATGAACGCAGCCAATAATTAATTTATTTACCAAACCATTACTGCCAGCTCCCATGGCTTTTTATATTCCTTATGTTTAATTTCTCACTCTTGAGTCTTAGCTCGGCTTGATTTTAAACAACAAAACATAGCTTAAAGTAGGGGTGAAATCCAGCAGGTTCTGACAGGTTCTGGAGAACCGGTAGCGGAAATTTTGAGTAGTTCGGAGAACCGGCAAATACCACCTCTGGCTGGCACCAGAGTGGGGTGCGAATGGAGATTTTGCAGTATCCTTCCCCTGCCACACCCACCAAGCCACACCCACCAAGCCACGGCCACAGAACCGGTAGTAAAAAAAATTGGATTTCACCACTGGTTTAAAGGCCTTTCTTTTTTATTTTTTTTGCCAAAATAATAAAGACTTCTGTATCTTAAATCTGATTCCTTCTTGCAACAGGGTGTTTCATTATGGGTCTGACTTATGAATGCCTACCTTATGAATATCAGATTTCAGACTGAGAAAGACAAACATACCAGGATGTTGTACTTGATTTATTTTCATGATAAACCAATTAAAATACAAAAAAGAGGAAACAGCTTCAAGAGGTCCCACAATTTAATTTTTTTTTCCTTTTAAATACAAATTCACTCTGCAATACATGAATACGTATAACTTTAGAGCTCTAAACATAATAATCTTATCTGTATCTATAAAATATTGTTCTATGGAAATATCTTTTTTTTATGAAAAAAAATCTTTTTGAGAAATTAAATTACATATTTACAATAGAAAAGGTACTTTGTAGAAATATTTTAATCTCAAAATACGCGGGTTAAATCCCATATACTTCTATTTTTTTTATTTCCTTATAAAAATAATTGCAAAAAAAAAAATCAGCGCATTTCTTTATGCCTCAAAAGGTTTTAAGTGGTCTGAAAAATAATTGCACCTGTAGTGACAGCTCCCGGTTTGGCAAGCCGCTTTATCAAAGATATTGTCCATCTTAGAATAGAAAATATATAGGAAATAGAATGCATAAGTGGTGGCAAATATCTTGTCAATAGATAGAAGGGAAATGCTTCTATTTGCAAAATGATTTCTCACTGGGGCAAAAGGCAACTGAACGAACGAAGACCCGATCGCCCATTGCTTTACAGATTCATATAAAACAAAATATATTCTAAGTACATTGAGTAAAAAGATCTTTGGAATTTACTAAAAAAAAAAAAAGTCAGATAACGGCATAAAAAAAAAAGAAAAATCTTCCTGAAATTAGCTATTGCTTGAAAGCACTGATTACATTATTATGCAAGATAAGACAAATAATACAGGGAGTCTAAGAAATTTAGAATTTTTGGACAGTGATCAAAAAAAGAGAGAGAGAGAGAGAGAGAAAAAAGAAAAGAAAAGATTAACTGCATGTTCCTTCATGCTTCTCCCCCCCCCCCCCCCGAAACATACAATATTTTATACGGCAGAGGAAACCACGAAGCTGGAAATCAACTCTACAGCGTTACTTCTAAAATATAATTCGAGAAATTTAAAAAAAAAAACAGAAAAAGAATAGCTTTATAATGCCTGGCTTGCTTTGGAATCAAAAGTTACATACACAATTGGTGGGGGCGTCTTCATCACATTCAGGAAAAGAGCAACGGTTAGGTTTAATTTTCTTCTTGGTTACTCGTAAGGGCTGGGCGGCTGGAACTGTTCGCTCTCCTCCTTGATGTGTACCGTGGGAGGGAACCCATTGGAAGAGGAGACCATGACGACAAACGGCTGCTGGTGGAAACTGGTCTCCAAGAGTTGGTCGTCGTCCCCCCCGAGTGAATTTTCGGATTCCGATTTCACCGTCCCTTGCACAATGGCGGTTTTGGTTTCCGGCGCCTTGATCACCGAAGTGATGACGGCATTGGAAGGCTGAGCGGCGGCCCCGTGGGAACTGCTGGGCGTAAAAGTTACTACGGAGGCGGCGGTGCTGAAAGACGGGGAGGACGCCACGTTGACCGTCCCGTTGCAAATTGTCTGGACGTTGCTGGTGAGGACTTGGTGGACCTGAGCAGGGCTGAAAACGATGGACGACGGAGGAGAGACCGGCTTGGAGGACTGCAGCACCATGTTCTCTTTAAGGACAGTCACGGGCTGCGATGATGGGATGGCTTGTAGGATAAACTTCTGGGGTGTGGCCGAAGAAGTCGGATCCGCGCTGGCTATCACAGTGGTTAAAGGCACTGTCTGGAGTGTTACGGTGTGCAGTTGCTGGTTTCCGGGAGAGACCACGACGGGAACCTGGCCTGAGGCTTGGATGGTCCTATTGAAGTAAGACAATAAAGTAGGTCAGAACTGCCATTTTACGCCTGCTCTTCACATTCGCTGGCTGTCAGTCTAAGCGGAGGGCAGGGTGGGATGGGGGGAAAGCTAACGACTCATCCTACAACTTCAAGGTCACCCATCTGGGAATGGCATGCACCGCCCAGTCTACAATCGAAGAGACCGTTCCCAAAGCATTTCCTTTGAATAGCACTGGACAATGGGGGAGTCCAGCGATGGGAAGGGATAAAGAGGGAAAAGTTAACCGGGGAAAGTTTTGGCACGCGGATCTCAGTTCTGGCTTTGCTGTACTGTAATCCACTTGGCTTTTAGGAAAGTAAGCCTTTCACATCGAAGGGAGTTGAGGGTCGTTCTTACTTAAGAGACCAAGTTGGGGCAGGACTGATGGTATGAGACCCCCGTTGATTATTATCCAACACAAAATGTATTGTAATATTAACAGTTAAGGCATGCATTAACTATGACGTGGGACCATCTTCTTGGTTTCTCTAATTTCCTTCTTTCCTTCCTCCTCCCTCGCTCCCTCCCTTCTCTTTCCTTGCCCCTTCCTTTCTTCCTCCCTCCCTCCCTTCTTTCCTTGCCCCTCCCTTTCTTCCTTCCTTCTCTTTCCTTGTCCCTCCCTTTCTTCCTCCCTCTCTCCCTTGCTTCCTTCTTCTTTCCTTCCTCTTTCCTTTCTTCCTCCCTCCCTTCCTTCTCTTTCCTTGCCCCTCCCTTTCTTCCTCCCTCCCTTCTTTCCTTGCCCCTCCCTTTCTCCCTTCCTCCCTTCCTTCTCTTTCCTTGCCCCTTCCTTTCTTCCTCCCTCTCTCCCTTGCTTCCTTCCTTCTCTTTCCTTGCCCATCCCTTTCTTCCTCCCTCCCTCCCTTCCTTGCCCCTCCCTTCCTCCCTTCCTCCCTTCCTTCTCTTTCCTTGCCCCTTCCTTTCTTCCTCCCTCTCTCCCTTGCTTCCTTCCTTCTCTTTCCTTGCCCGTCCCTTTCTTCCTCCCTCCCTCCTTCCCTTCCTTCTCTTTCCTTCCTTCCTTCCTTCCACTTGTTCTAGCGTTTCTTCTTTGGAGAGTCATGAAACACTTCGAGATTAACAGAGATCAAGCCCCACCCACCCACCCCTCCAGGAAAAGTACATCTTCAACAAAACGGAGGCACTGACAATAATCTGCATTCTGCAACCATAGAGACTGCTTTCAATGGTCCAAGCACCGGACCTGGCCAAAATAGAAACGCAACCTCTCTGGAACCATGAAACAGAATCTAGACTTGTTCAGGCTGGGACCTCGGCACAAATTGAGTCCTGTTAAAGTTCGTAAGTCTGTTGTGAAGTCAGCGCCGGGAGCTACCGCACCAAAGCGAGTTGGAAGCCAATGCTTTTTCTTTCTTTTTCCCCTTCTTCTCTACACCTTTCTCTATTCCTTTTCCCTCCTTTATTTTTCCTATTATTTGCTTTTGTGTTTTATATTGTAAACTAATTTTAAAAAATTACAAATGCGTACAAATTTTCAATCAAGGGACATGGCAGCTGCATTTCCCTGCTAGAACGGCCAAACAAACTCAACCTTTCTGTAGAGTTCCAGCCGCATCCTAAATTTTTCTCGCAATGGATAATGGAAAATTTCTTTCTTTCCTCTTAAGACCTCAACTTTTTAAATTATTCTCTAAATCGGATCCGGCCAACTTTTTCATTTTTTTTTACTGAATACAGAATATTTTAAAATATTTTAAATAAGGCAGGATGGCCCCAGCTGGAACTGGAGCCAAAATGGTATACGTCGCTAAAGAGATGAGATAGAATCTTTTCATCATTGCCTCATCCGTCATTGCAGACTGCATAAAATTAGAAGCAGGAGTGAAGTTTTTATGCCTTTGCCCTAAAAAGAGCATGAGAAATAATGCTATATTTAAATGCAAAAAAATAAATATTTGGATTAGATCGCTGGAATGATTCGGAATCGCTGGAAAATGGGAATCGACCATGCATGGCCTACCCTGTGAATAACCCCAAATTAAACATTTGTTCTTCAGCTCTCCTGCTCTTTATTCTTAATTACCTGGACAACTACAGTTCAAGCTTAGCTAGGAGAAGAGCAGGCGTGTTTCTGGAAATCTCTTTCTGCCAAAATTAGACAAAACTAGATCTCTCTCCCAACAGACAAGTTTGATTTATGCAACAGTGGTCTTCTATTTAACGCAAACTGTATCCTTAAGAGTAAACACAATTAAAAAGCGGGGGGGGGGGGGGGGGCAGAAAAATAAGTGTTACAAAAATCTCTGTTGAATTTAGCTACGGAATTATTTTATTCCCTGCTCTATGCCACATATAAATTTATATTCCTGCATCACAGCAATAGCAATAGCACTTAGACTTATATACCGCTTCACAGTGCTTTTACAGCCCTCTCTAAGTGCTTTACAGAGTCAGCCTCTTGCCCCCAACAATCTGGGTCCTTATTTTATCAACCTCGGAAGGATGGAAGGCTGAGTCAACCTGGAACCAGTGAGATTTGATCTGCCAAATTGCAGGCAGCCGGCAGTCAGCAGAAGTAGCCTGCAGTACTGCACTCTAACCATTGTGCCACCTCGGTTTATACCTTCCACATTTGGCCCAAAGGTGTTTTTTTCAAAAAGCAACTGGA
This sequence comes from Ptyas mucosa, assembly GCA_012654045.1. Classification (NCBI taxonomy): domain Eukaryota; kingdom Metazoa; phylum Chordata; class Lepidosauria; order Squamata; family Colubridae; genus Ptyas; species Ptyas mucosa. Next base: position 2,764,151 of record WNWU01013721.1, read on the forward strand.
CTTTCATAGTTTCTTCCTTGAAGACGTTTCGCTTCTCCTCTGAGAAGCTTCTTCAATTCTGCCTGGATGGTGGGGGAATGGAAGGATTTATACTCCTTGCAGACAGCTGGTCATTTGCATCCTTTAGAGAGTCGTTGAGACCACTTGGAGGTCTATCTGTGCCCTCAAGGTCACCTGAATAGTACAAATGAGTGTGGAACTTTCTTGGGATTGCTGAAAGGACTGTTGTAGACTGCAGAAAGATGATGCCGTATCCCTCCCCCTCTATTCAGCAGTTCAAATCTCACCAAGCTCAAGGTTGACTCAGCCATCCTTCTAGAGGTGGGTCAAATGAGGACCCAGATTGTCGGGGGCAAGAGGCTGCCTCTGTAAACTGCTTAGAGAGGGCTGCAAAAGTACTATGAAGCGGTGTATATAAGTCTAAGTGCTATTGCTATTGAGAGAGGGCTGTTCAATTTTAATGTAGGTGGCCTCTTTTGACCCCTCTTTCAAACCAGAGGTTCTCTCTGTCTTTTGAACACAGGAATGTCTTCAAAAGAGTGACCTGTGTCTTTCAAATGCAGATGGACCGCTGAATCAAGTCCTGATGGGTTTGTTCTCCTATGTTGTGTCATGCATTTGGGAAGCGGCTGTTTTGTTTCCCCAATGTACAGATCTGCCCATGTCTTACTGCATTGTATTGCATTTATCACATTGCAGTGTTTGTGTCTGGATGTTTTATCCACCCTGTCCAATTGCCTTTTTAAAAAGCACCTTTGGGCCAACCAGATCAGAGGTCCCCAAAGGCCCGATCTGTGAACCCGCACCGGTCCACGGCATGCCAGAAACCAGGCCATGCAAATAAGTGAACCCCTTACGATCTTACGATTTTTCTTAAGATCCGCTTTGATTTTCCCTTACCTGATGTTTGGAACCGAAGGATTCAGGGATTCGTCCAGCAAGTTACTGGTTACGGCCGCATGCCCTTCCTGGATGGATTGCACCGACGGCATTAAGTGGACTGTCCGATAAAGCTGAGTGGCATGGGGTGAATGGCTGGACTGCATCGTCGTCAACACTTCGGGGGTCAAAGAAGGCAGGGCCTGGGGTACAGTTTCCTGCTTCAGTTTGGCGGACTTGGCGTTGAAGGGCAATTTTAAAAGGGGGGCAGATCCTTTGGCGCCTGGGTTGGACGAGGCCTTGGCTTTGGCCGCTTGGCTTCTGTTGGCCCCGGGGGTGGAGAGTAAAGAAGAATCTGGAGAGTCTAGGCTGGAGTTGGGATCTACGTCGTCAATATAGATGATGTCTTTTGGCATCTCCTTGAATTGGTAGACCAAACGTTGGCCCTCTACTTTGGCTAAAATGCCTCTTTGGTAATAGTACCTGTCCGAACAAGGAAAACCACACCAAGGGTTTAAGCAAAGGAAATCCACTTCAAAGGTAAATTAAAAGGGGGGGAAGAGTTACTCTGCTAAAGGTTTTCTTTTAGGGCATTTACAGAACATGCAGTTAATTCCCAAGCGTGTACTGATCGGTGGGAACGTTTTGAGCAGGTTCGTCTGCACCTTCTGAAATATCTCAGCAGAGTCAGTGACGTGGGGTGGCATTAAGTGTCTTCCTTCAACTAGAAAAAGGTCCTTTTCTCCAGTCGAAGCTTCTATGGAAGAGGAGGAGGAGGATGGAAGGAAGGAAAGAAGGAAGGGAGGAGGAGGAGGAAGAGGAAGAAGAAGAAGAAGAGCAGGAGGAGGAGGAGGAGGAGAAGCAAAAAGAGAAGGAGGAGAAAAAGTTGGAGAAGTGGAAGAAGGAGAAGGAGGAGAAGGAGAATGTGGGAAGAAGGAGAAGAAACAGAAAGAAGGAGAAGTGGGAGAAACAGAAGTGAAAGGAGAAGGAGGAGAAGTGGAAGAAAGAGAAAGAGAAGGAGAAGAAGAAAGAGAAGGAGAAGGAGAAGTGGGAAAAGCAGAAGAAGTGAAAGAAGGAGAAGAAGGAGAAAGAGAGGAAGTGGAAGAAGAAGCAGAAGCAGGAGATGTGGGAGAAACAGAAGAAGTGAAAGGAGAAGAAGGAGAAGAAGGAAAAGTGGAAGGAGAAGAAACAGGAGGATGAGGAGAACGGTAACTTCTCTATTAGGTTAAAACTCACTTAGCCACAGAAGTTTTATGTCCAGTTGTGGTCATAGCAGGGACATCCAGTACTGAATAAACATTTACCTTTCCAATCTGTTCTACAATTCCATTTGCATTTGCCGCACTACCTTTTATGCACAGTCGGAACAAAGCATTACGAAGGCTTTGCGCCCCAATGGCTTAAAGGTTAAAGGATCCCATAGCGTTTAGCGTCGAAGGGAAGGTGGCGTTTTCCCGGAATCCACCTACCTGAGTGCTCTGCCCATGGTCTCGTAGTTCATATCCGGTTTATTTTTGTGCTTCCCCCACAACCTGGACACGGCCTTGGAGTCAACTAGCTTAAAAATGCCCTTTTCTCGCTGAGTCCACTTGATGTATTTGGGGCAGGTGGCTTTGTCCTGAAGCAGTGCCAGGAGGAATTCCCAGAGGTAAATGGTGTTTCCTGAAACAAAGACAGGCAAAAATGAAAACCCTTGTGAGTAAAGTTGTGTCCTTTGGGCACTGAGGGTGAACCTTTTTGCCACCACGTGCCAAAAGCGGGGGGAGAGTGGGGGATGGTGGTGTCGCACGCATGCGTGCCCACACCCATAATTCTATGCGCCCCACGTATGCACACACAACCCACCCCCACCCCGCACTATCCTGCTTTTGGCACGCGATGGCACAGTGGGCTCAGTAGGCCTGTTTTTTGCCCTCCCCGGGCTCCAGAGGCTTTCTAGGAGCCTGCGGAGGGGGAAAATGGCCTTCCCCACTCCCTGGAGCCCCTCTGGAGGGAACGGAAATCAGCAAATGGGCCGTTTCCGGCCTCCGGAGGGCCTCCGTGGGGGTGGGGAAGGGCGCTTTCACCCTCCCCAGGCTCCTAGAAAGCCTCTGGAGCCTGGGGAGGGTGAAAAACGGGCCTTTGGTCCCACTGGAAGTTGGGAAATGGGCCATTTCTGGCCTCCGGAGGGCCTCCGGTGGGGGGGGAAGGCCATTTTCGCCCTCCCCAGGCTCCTAGAAAGCCTCTGGAGGGCGAAAATGGGCCTTCTCCACCCCCACCCCGTCGAGGCCCTCTGGAGGCCGGAAACAGCCTGTTTCCTGACTTTCAGTTGCCTCAGAAGGCCCGAAAATTAACGCGCGCCAGAGCTGAACTCGCATGCCCACCGATATGGCTCCGCTTGCCCCCTGTGGCACTCGTGCCATAAGTTTGCCATCACAGCCTTAGAGAATTGATGGGGGGGGAGGGGCAAAGAAAGAGTTGTGATCTTTGTAGGCTCTGGATGCCATACAGTCTCGCCACCTAATCTCCACCCGATAATGCAGTGGCACAAACATGGGCATGCCTCGGTACGCCCATGTGATACCTCTGTTTTAGGAGGTGCCCTGGTTGCCAGTTTAGTCCCAGATGTGATTCAGGGTGCCGATAGTCTCCTATTAAAGACTCCCACAGCTTAAGGCCTGGTTACTTGAGTGCCATCGGTCTCCCACGGGATCTGCCTGGCCAACCGGTAGAGTTGGAAGACTGCGTTCCTTGATGAAGGACAAGTGAAGGGGCAGAAGAAGGGGAAGGGGGAGGAGGAGGAGAAAGAGAAGAGGAGGAGGAGGAGAAAAAGAAGGAAAAGAAGCAGAAAGAGAAGGAGACAAAGAAAGCGAAGAGGAGGAGGAGAAGGAGGAGGAGAAAAAAAGGACAAAGAAGGAGGAAGAAGAGGAGGAAGAGGAAAAAGGAGAAAAAAGCAGAAAGAGAAGGAAAAGAAAAAGAGAAAAAGGAAGAGGAGGAGGAGGAGGGCAACAGTGGCTAAGGAATTAAACAGGGATAATCTCCCGGTTCATTCGTTGTGATCCCTGTTTCACTTCCTACCAAAGGCTAGAAAGCTCCTGGGTTTATTCGCAGCTCCTCTTCATTGGAGTGAGCATTAAATAAATAAATAAATATTTATCTCCCTGGGAGGCCTTGACTCCTGTTCCACTCAGAATTTAACCTCAAACATTCCGTTGTTATATCTTCCGAAACTCCCCGCCCGCCCTCTCTGTGCTTACCCTTCCCGTCTTTGTTTTTCTTTTTCACAGATATATTGGGAGTCAGGCTGGGCGATTCCGGCCGAGGAACTTTGGGTTTCTTCCCTGCAAAGAAAGCAGTGGTTACAGAAAAATTTCCTAACGGGAACTAGGAGAAACAAAACAAAAAACAAAAACAAGACATTAACCAGTCAAGTCCTTCTTTCTACCAAATGTTTAGTAAGCCAAATTGTAAAGAGAGTTTAAGCCCCGTTTTGGCATTTCAAGTTTACAATTTTACAGCAAAACAGTTTTTTTTAAAAAAAAAAAGAAAAAAATTCTTTTAAAAAAAATCAAGAGTAAAAATGCTAATCGTCGCTAATGTTCATGTTACTTTTTAGGATCTTCCTGGTCTTTTTTCTATCAGAAACGATCACCTTAAATAAATAGTTTGGTGTGATGCAACTGTTGTGGCCTGTTGGCTGCCAGCCCCTCCAGCAGCCAAATCAGAGGAGGAAGAGGAGGGGGCGTGGGAGTCAGGGTCTGCCTCAAGGCAACCTGAGAGCTCCGAGGGGGAAGAGAGAATGGAGCTGGCAGAGAGAGAGAGAGACAGAGGCAGAGCCTGGACCATCCGTCAGCCCTCAGATGGAGAGTCAACAGCCCCCAGGTCTGGAGGTGGCTGATGAGGAAGAGGAGGAACCGCTGGGTCCAGTGCCTGTCGCACAGATATGTAAAAGGCAGAGGAGAGGAGAGCAGTGGAAATCTATGGGCCGGTCCTTGAGATGGAAGAGCCACCACTGCTGATGAAGCCCCACCCTAGTTCTGGGGATAAAAGGCAGGGGGCAGAAATGAATAGGTGTGGCAGACAACTATTCATCTTCCGGCTGGCTGGACTTGTTAGCAGAAAGAGAGAGACAGAGGCGGAGCCTTGGCCGTCCATCAGCCCTCAGATGGAGAGTCAACAGCCCCCAGGTCTGGAGGTGGCTGATGAGGAAGAGGAGGAAC
>WNWU01013721.1:2780045-2809121 GCA_012654045.1 Ptyas mucosa
GCACTGATGATGTTCCCTATATGGGTCATGAAACGTCTGCAAGAAAATGGGGTTTACAGAGAAGAGGAAGAGGGCTGTGGAGTCCTTGGTGCTCTCTGAGCTTGCTGGTTTTCTTGCAGACGTTTCATGACCCAACTAGGTAACATCATCAGTTCTAGAAAAGAACTGATTTTACAGAGAGGAGGAGGGGGAGGAAGATGAAGAGTAGTAGGACTGTGGGGTCCTTGGTGCTCTCTGAGCTTGCTTCTTCTCTTCTAGCACTGATGATGATACCTAGTTGGGTCATGAAACGTCTGCCAGAAAACCACCCAGCTCAGAGAGCACCCAGGACCCCTCGTTCCCAATTTTAACAATTCGCAGTAACTCGCAGTGAGGATGAGTCGTCCCCGAGAAAAAGCTAGACTGGTTTGAAAATCAGTCTTGAACAAGTTCCATCAAGCAGACTTCCTCCGACAGGAAGCGAAAGAAGGCAGCGGCAGCCACGACCGCATGGAAACGAGAGAGAAACGTTGCAGCAGGCAGACGTGAAGCAACAAAGTCCTCTAAAGAAGCACCTACAATTCAACATAGCGACCGGTTGGAGGTTGGCCAAGGGTTCGAAAGTCCCCTGCGCTTCCACCGGTCTCCAGATGTAGCCAAGATCTACGTGAGTGAGGCTGGCTTGGTCGGTACGTGCAAAATCCCCCGAGCAAACGTCCATTGAATTTGTATCTTTCGGGATAGGTAGTCCTCGACTTACAACAGTTCGTTTAGGGACCATTCAAAGTTACAACGGCACTGGAAAAAGGGGCTTATGACCAGTTTTTCACACTTACGACATCTGCAGCATCAGATCTCCAGCCTCCTCATTGTCCGACTCGAGTGCCAGCTGCACAGGCTGCTGTCGCAACACCACACCAGCCTCCTCGCTGTCAGAATCAGCTACAATCCACACAGGCCACTGACGGGCCACAACAATAGGTTCCTACCCTCTGGACACTGGACTGTATTCAGGATATTGCTAAATGTGTATCTTAGAGGGTGACCTTTCCATTTAACAGTTTCGGGAAGGCTCTGACATCCTTATGGGAAATCATTTTATTCCCAAATTGCTACTTCGCCAAATATTAGTTAACCTCTCCCTAGCAAAACCAAAAAACAAGAGAATGTTGGACCCCAAATACGTGGCTTAAAAGGGATGCATTGTTTTAAATGTCTTGAGAATTCCTCAGCGGGAAAAAACATGTTATTTAACCCTAATTTAAAAAAAGAAGAAGCAGGATGAGTTAACAGAAGTGGGGGAATGGCATCCTTTTTAACGATGCCTCCTTCTATTAATACTCAAGATCTAGTATAAACATGGTGACTCACTATTGAGATTTATGGATTTAAAATAAGATCCAGATGAATTTCTTAAGAAAATGCAACCCTTACAGACATTCTCAGGAATCTGATGGTCATTTACTGGATGTGACAAAATCTAATAATCTGTATTTTGCACCCAAGGAGGAAGAAGGCAAGCAAAAGATACATTTCTGTCCCATAAGTGCAAAAAGTATTGCAATAAATCTGTATCTCAAATAGGCAGTGGTGGGATTCAGCGGGCGAACCAGTAGTTAAATTGCTGACTGGCCCCGCCCCTTCCCGCCCCTTCCCTTCCAGGAGTTCCCACGTGCGCCATTTTGTCTCCCAGGTAAGTGCAGGGAGACCTACTAGGCCCAAAACGGCGGGGCACGGTGGGGGGGTGCCCCCCCACGCCCTGTTTTCACTCCCAGGAGGCTTCAGGGAGGCCTCCTAGGCCCAAAATGGGGAGGGGGCACATCTCTCCCCCTGTGGCCCGTCTTTGCTCCCAGGGGGGTGCAGGAGGCCAAGTGCTGCCTGTCACACCCCCTGGCCACGCCTACCATGGCCACGCCCACTCAGCCAGTCATTAGGGCAGAGAACCAGTTGTTAAATTATTTGAATCCCACCCCTGCAAATAGGGTAAAAGTGAGCTAAAAGAAACAAAATAAAATTGAACCGACCTAACTATTAATTCCTTCACTTAGCAAAAGGAAAGGAAAGGACAAATATCAAAGGTGACCTACCCAATTTAGTCATGACATCAAATAATTTTGGAATACCGATGCATGATAAACTGAGTTATAGGTCAAGCAACGTGATGCGGTTGCAAAAAAATAAAAGAAAAAAAACCCACAATTTTTAAGCTGCTGCATAAAAATAATTTTCAGGTCAGGGTGAAATAACTTCCTTGCTCTCATCCCACACATTCTTCAGTTCTGGACATCATTTTTAAGAAAATGTTTATTAAGACTCTTCATCATTTCCCTGTCAAGGCAAATCCTTAAATTTGTGACTTAAGCAGGCGGCAAACGTTTCACAAATTCCTGTTGCTGCTTCCAGTTCCTCCAAGAAGTAATGGAAAGCTGTCTTATTACAGATGCATTTCATCAATCGGCTTTTATTTGTTTTGTTTGTTTGTTTGTTTACTGATTTTCTATGAAATACATTTCTTAGTGCTTAATAAACATCGGATTGTCTGGGTATTTAACTTCCTTAAGAATACAAATTTGCACTCTTAATCGCCAAGCCTTTTCCCCCCCAACCATTGGTAAAATAAATTCCATGTTTGATACTATTTTGCATCCTCTTTCTGTTTAGTTTTCTATGTCAATCTATCCATTTCTGCGCAATCTAGCATCTCCCTGACAATCTCTTCATCTCGTGGTGTATCTTCATTTTTCCAATATTGCGCAAATATAATCCTCACTGCTGTTAAGACATGTAATATTAAGAACATACTTTTCTCTTCGCGTTTTTCTGATATTATGCCTAATAAAAACAATTCAGGTTTAAAATCTACATGTTTCCCTGTCGTCTTTTTCTAGCCACCTGTGTTATTCTTGGCCCAATTTTTTTTTTTACTTTGGCGCAAGTCCACCACATGTGATAAAATGTGCCCGTTTTTCAGTTACATTTCCATCAATTGGCGTTTTGTTTAATTGGCCATACAGGTACAGATAATCCTCGATTTACAACAGTTCGCTTAGTGACCGTTTGAAGTTAACAACGGAACGGACTTATTACCGTTTCTCACACTTACGACCATTGCAGCATTCCTGTGGTCATGTGATCAAAATTCAGATGCTGGGTGAACGACTCATACTTATGACAGTTTAAGCGCCCCGGTGGGTTGTCATCTGATTCTCCTTTTTGCGACCTTCTGACAAGCAGAAGTCCATGGGGAAGCCAGATTCATTTAATGACCGGGTGACTAATTTAGCCACCACAGCGATTCCCTTAATGAACGTGGCAAGAACATTCACGAAATGGGGCATAGGTCTTCCATTACGACTAGAATCGAGCCCAAAACGTCTGCTGTTAAGCGAGGCATTTGTTAAGTGTGTATTGCCCCGTTTTATGACTTTTCTTAGCCGCACTAGTGACATGAATCGCTGCAGCGGTTAAGTTAGTCACACGGTTGTTAGGTGAATCTGGCTTCCCCTGGGGCACTGCGACCGTCATAAATGTGAGTCATTCACCCAGCGTCTGAATTTTGATCACGGGAAAGGCTGCAACGGTCGTCAGAGTGAAAAACGGTCGTGAGTCACATTTTTTTTTCAGTGACATAACTTTGAACAGTCGCTTAAAGAACCGTTATAAATCGAGGACCACCTATACTACCGGTAGTAAATCCAATCCAATGCAGGTTCGCAAAGGCAAGTTTGCCTTTTTTCCAGAAGTGTTTTCAGAAGTGTAAAACAAAATGTAAATGCAAAAAGAATGCAAAATACAAAGCCAGCACAAGAAGCCACTAAGGGAATGGTCGTAAATCAAGGATTACGTATAATATTTTCCTGGTTGATTTTTAATGATCTTTGTCATCTTTCCCCCCAAATCTCTTATAGGGCAGCTCTCCCTTAATTCTTATATAGGTAAGGAAGCTATGCTGGTCTTTGAGAGTATCTCTGCTGCACATTAAAATCTGCCAAAGAATTCTGCTTACATTTTGATAATATTTCGTGGATGACGAGGCTATTATTTCACTTCACTTCCTCTTTGCCTTTTTTTGCAACGCTCAAAAGGGAAGTCGCAGAGGTTTTTAAGGGTCTGATTCTGCAATTGTAGTTTTCAAGCTCCTTCCCGATGAGGCTGCTCTTTTTTAAAGGGATATTTTCCCTTGGTGAGACAGCAACTCCATCATCACCCGACGGCCACCTTGCAATGGTTACAGCTACTGTAAGAGCTTTATTTTCTTCCAGGAGAAGCCGAGAAACAGCTTTGCTACTAACAGGGTTACTCAGAAGAAAGCCCTACTGGGAATTGCGGACAGATAATCCGTGGTCTTTAAAAATGACACTTTCCTAGATGGATCTTTATTGCAGATCAACAAACTAAATTTCCTATTTTTGTTAACATGTAAAAACTCCATGACATACATATGTATGTACATACATACATACATAACATACGGTACATATATTCATACATACATACATACATACATACATTTTCTCTATCCTCCTCCCTTCCTCTCTCCTTTCCTCTTCCCCCTCTCTCTCTCCCTCCCTCTCTCTCCCTCCTTCTTCCTGTCTCCCTGCCCCTCTTTCTCCCTCCCCCTCCCCCTCTCCCTCCCCCTCTTCGTCTCTCCCTCCCCCTCCCTCCCCTTTCTCCCTCCCTTTTTCTCCATCTCCTTCCCCTCTTTGTCCCTCCCTCTTTCCCTCCCTCTCTCTCCCTTTCCCTCCCCCTCTCCCTTCCTCCCTCTTTCTCCCCGTCTCCCTTCCCCTCTTTCTCCCTCCCTCCCCCCTCTCCCTCCCTCCCTCCCTCCCTCTCACTCTGTCTCCCCCCCTCTCTAAATGAACTGTCATAAGTTGAGGACTACCTATATAGAGTAACTCAACTGAATAGGGAATCTTGAAAGCCGTAAGAAATGGAGCTAATTAAATTTAAAATCATTGGACGTCCAAGTAGAATGGCCCTGAAATTACATAAAGATAAAAGAGTCCGTTTAAGAAGGAACTGATGCCAGAAAAAGACCCTATCCCATGTTCCTACCAACCTACGTTCTCTTCCAGACAATACATACAGCAGAGCTTCTAAAATACAGGTAGTCCTCGGTTTACGACCAACAACTTAGCCCCTGTGGCTAAGTGAGACAGACGTCGAGTTTTGCCCCATTTTACACCTTTTCTTGCCACGGTTGTTAAGTGAATCCCTCAAGCTCAGCTAAATGAATCTGGCTTCCCCCAAAGGTCGCAAAAGGGGATCACATGACCCTGGGTTATTGCAACCGTCGTAAGTATGAGTCAGTTGCCAAGCGTCTGAATTTTGATCATGTAGGGATTGTGCAACGGTTGCTAAGTGTGAAAAACTGTCATAAAGTCACTTTTTTTCAGTGCCGTTGTAACTTGGAACGGTCACTAAGCAAGCTGTTATAAATCAAGGACTACCTATATATTGAAGGCATCTTATATGTCATTACAAACCCGTCTCAAATGTCACCTGTCACTCCAGAAAAATGTTCTGTAGTAATTTCAGCAAACGCTCCGATCAAATAACTCGGTTATTTGAAATGAATATATGGATTTGAGACCAGTCCCAAATTTTCAGAAAAGAAATCCTGGTTTAATTAATGCAATATTCCTCCTTAAAAGCAAGCAGGCCACACAAAGCCCACAAAGCAAAATATTTATAGAGTTCTATAAACAATACATAATTCAAGCTCATAAAATGACTAAATTAGTAACAGGGCAGCCAAGATTCAACTAAAGCCAAAATAACAGAAATTCCAATTAAGGAAAATCCATAGAATTAAACCCATCCCAGCTCAAACTGGGCATCTTTCTCAGGACCAGGTCAAATATAATATATATATATATCTGAACAAGTCATCACAATTTGGAAAGCTTGGCAACTGGCATGTACTTATGACAGTTGCAGGATCCCGGGGTCACATGATCCCTGTGGTGAAATGTAAAATTTGTTACTACAGGTTCTGTGGGTGTGGCTTGGTGGGGGGGGGTGTAATATGACTGAGTGGGCGTGGCCAACTTTTTTTTTCTTAACTTTTAAAACCATTTTTTCTACTACCTCTTCGGCTGAAGAGGTTGTTTAAAAAAAAAATGCTTTTTAAGCCTCTGACGATCCTAGCTGACTTGCCTGATCGGCAAAGGCTTTTTTTCCCTTTAAAAACATTTTTTCTATAATCTCTTCGGCTGAAGAGGTTGTAGAAAAAATGTTTTTAAAAGCCTCTGATGATCCCAGCTGAGCCGCGCGATCATCAGAGGCTTTTTTGTTTACTTTTAAAAGCATTTTTTCGGCCAAAGAGGTTGTAGAAAAATGCTTTTAAAAATAATTTTGAAAAGCCTCTGATGATCATGCAGCTCAGCTGGGCAAGGGGGGGGGGGGGCAGGGATTTTTGCTACTGGTTCTCCGAACCACCCACCTCCATCGCTACCGGATCGGGTGATCCGGTCTGAACCGGGAGCATTTCACCCTTGCATGATCCCCTTTTGTGACCATCTGATGAGCAGAAGTCAATGGGAGACGCCAGTTTCACTTAACAACCGTCTTAGTAACTTCACAACTGCAGAGGTTCATTTAACAACCGTGGCTGGAAATGTCGTAAAAAGGGGCAACATTCGTTTAACAACCGTCTCACTTAGCAACAGAGTTCAATTATAGTTGTAAATTGAGGATTACTTGTAGACGGGGGGGGGGGGGGAAGGCAGCATTATTAAAGAGCCCACAAGTTTTTCACTTGATGTAAAAAGCCTTCAATGCTAAAAACAGACAGATTCCTTTGAGTTTACTGTGATGACCCCGGGCATGGCACAGAGGCAACACAGGCAGCTGGCAAGTCAACCCCCCCCCCCTTTTATTGCTCCAAATTCCTCCCCAAATACTCCCACATTTCTGGCAATTCCCAGAGCCAAGGGATCTCACATACACACCTCACGCAGCTTCAGTCCAGTCCAATACTGTGAGCAGCACGGCTGCAAGCAAAAAAATCCAGCAGGCATGTCGAAGAGTCCCGAAAGCCAAAAAGCAAGGCAAGAATCCAAAAATCAAGAAGGAATCCAGGAAAGTTCAAACGTCCGGCACTCAACGCTCCAGGAATTCAGCGTTTGTTCCCAACAAATGCCCCTCCCTACAGCGTCTCCTTAAGTCTCATTCCCCAGGTGTGAAGAGGGGCCGGCGCTCTCCTCTCGAGTAGATGAGTCAGTCTGCGCTGTTCTCGCCTTCTGTCCTCTCTCCGTGATCGAGGATCAGGAGGGGGTGGTCCCTTCTCATCGCCTGAGCTCGTCTCTCATGTTCACTGCTTAGCCTCTCTTCGTCATCCTGCCCTGTTCCTCCCTGCCTACAAGCCGTCCCAATCCTGAAAGGCCCTGGCCTGGGCCTGGTCTTCCCCATTCTCAAAGATGATTAAGGGCCTGGAGGCTAAAATATATAAAAAACAGTTGCAGGAACTGGGTATGTCTAGTTTAATGAAAAGAAGGACTAGGGGAGACATGATAGCAGTCTTCCAATATCTCAGGGACTGCCACAAAGAAGAGGGAGTCAAGCTATTCTCCAAAGCACCTGAGGGCAGGACAAGAAGCAATGGGTGGAAACTAATCAAGGAGAGAAGCAACCTAGAACTAAGGAGAAATTTCCTGACAGTTAGAACAATTGCCTCCAGAGGATGTGAATGCTCCAACACTGGAAGTTTTTAAGATGTTGGATAACCATTTGTCTGAAGTAGTGTAGGGTTTCCTGCCTAAGCAGGGAGTTGGACAAGAAGACCCCCAAGGCCCCTTCCAACTATCCTATCCTATCCTATCCTATCCTATCCTATCCTATCCTATCCTATCCTATCCTATCCTATCCTATCCCTTATCCCTTATCCCTTATCCCTTATCCCTTATTCCATTTTAATTCTAATTCTATTCTCCTCCAAAGTCAACGAAGCTGCACCTCAATCTCGGTCGGCTCTGGTTCCCCCATAGATTCAAGCTCCAATAGGAGCATGAGAGTAACACGCATGCAAATGCAGAAGCAATAAAACCCTAATTTATCGCCACATCTCTTATTTTACTATGCAAGTACAAGATCTGTAATAACAAAGATATAAGATCAGACTTTCCGTTTAGAGATCGTTTTCGAGCCATTTCTGAAAGGTTATTTCAGAAAAGGTGCCTTAAAATCTAGCTCTGCTAAGCAATTTAGACCACTGACTTGGCTCGTCAGAAGATCGTAAAAACGGAGCACGTGACATCCCCCCCCCCCCCCAAAAAAAGGACATTGCGACAGTCATAACTGTGAACCAGTTGCTAAATCTCTGAATTATGTGGAAGCCGCAATGGCCATAAGTGTGAAAAACGGACATCACTAACTTTTTTCAGCGCTGTTGTTAACTTTGAACGGTCCACTAAATGAGCCGTTGTAAGGTGAGGACTACCTGTAACAGAATGACAGAGCTGGAAGGGACTTTGGAGGTCTTCTAGTCCAACCCCCCCCTTGCTCAGCCAGGAAGGCCTATATCATTTCAGACAAATGGTTATCCAATCTCTTCTTTAAAACGTCCAGTGTTGGAGCATTCACAACATCTGGAGGCAATTTTTGATTCCTTCTCAATAATCAGGTTAATATTCAATTATTATTTTTCTCCGAGAAACTCAGGAACACGTAGATTCTCTGATTCTTTGGCGTTACAACAATTGGGAGGCGGCCACTGGATCAAGACCCCCCCACACACCCCAATTCACAGCCTAATTCAGTGGGTATCTCTAAATCCTATTTGCAGATAGGGGGGGAAATAATAATAATAATAATAAGGGAGGGAGACAGAAAATACTGCAGGCTCCTTTCCAAACGAAAACACCCAAACGAAAAAAAAAAACAAACCAAAAACCCGGGATGAAAAAATGCAGTGCGGTTGTTTTGATGATAAAAATGGACATTTTATCTTATCCTGTTTTACCGATGAGGAAACAGGAATGTGAAAAGAGATTCTGCTTTCATCGGCTTTCATTGGGAGTCTTTTAGCTTAGCTTCCCACCAAAAGGCTGACAGACAGGAGGGTACTGCCTACTCACTGGGTAGCACCCTTGAGCAAGGCCAGCAACAATCTGCAAAGACAAGTCTGGAATTTGCAACTCTTGGAAAAAAGCAGCTACAGGCGGACTATGTAGAGTAGAGTAGAGTAGAGTAGAAGAAAAAAGGAAACAGAAACGAATAGAAAGGAGGTAGAGTAGAGTAGAGTAGAGTAGAGTAGAGTAGAGTGAAAGAATAGAATAGGGAATGAATAGAATAGGGAATAAATAGAAATAGAATACAATAGAGATAGAATAGAGTAGGGAATGAAGGGAAGGGAAGGGAAGGGAAGGGAAGGGAAGGGAAGGGAAGGGAAGGGAAGGGAAGGGAAGGGAAGGGAAGGGAAGGGAAGGGAAGGGAAGGGAAGGGAATGAGATGGAAGGGATCCTAGAGGTCTTCTAGTCCAACCCCCTGCTCAAGCAGGAGAACCTATATCATTTTAGATAAGGGACTGTCTCTAGACTGTCTAGGTCCTCGTCTTACGGCCAGAATTGAGCCCCAAATGTCTGCGGCTAAGCAAGACAGTGGTTCAGTGAGGTTTTACCCCGTTTTACGACTTTTCTTGCCACCGTTGTTAAGCGAATCGGTGCGGTTGTTCAGCGAGTAAGACTGGCTGTTAACTGAACCTGGCTTCCCCATCGACTTGGCTTGTCAGAAGGTCGCCAAAGGGGATTTCACGACTCCGGGACACTGGCAACCATCATAAATATGAGTCAAACGTTGGAATTTTGGATCACGTGACCACAAGGATGCTGCAACGGTCGTAAGTGTGAAAAACAGGTCATAAGCCACATTTTTCAGTGCTGTTGTAACTTTGAACGGTCACTAAATGGACGGCTGTAAGTCAAGGACCTCCTGTAAATCACCTGCAACAGGTAACAAATTACAAAAGCTAGCACAGTACACACTTCCTCTTTTGAACTATTCAATTTCAGCTTATGTGCCTAGGTATTTCTTCCTATAATTTGAATTCTGGCTCCCCACAGCATAAATCCATGGGCAGGGAGCGAAATCTGTATTATATATGGGGGAAGGGCCGATAGCTAATAATTGCCAATAAATTTGATGTAGCACGCTTCGGGTAGCTCTGCAAAATTTAATAGCTCCTGTTTCCCCCCCCCCAAAAAAATTACATATTTTCTCGAGCAATCCTATATGTCTGATCTCAATTAACTGGAACCCAGGCTAGCTTCCTAACCTAAATTACATCCTTGAGCAACAAACACCTGGCTCTCCCAACAAATGAGCCCAAATATATTTCTTTCAATATAAACTTAATAATCTGGAAAGAAGTAAACACCATCACCAGGGAGAGTTATATAGGCCTCTTCCTCTGCTGTGCAAAATGATGTCTTAAGTCATTTTTTTTTAAAGGCACCATAAAGGCCAGAAGCCGAAACCTGTTTGGTCTGATCAGAAAGCGTGCAGGAGACAGATAAAAAGAAGGGAAAAAAAATAGACACTGGGGGTGCTAAGAATCCCATTTAAATTCTGAAATCTTGAACAGGCTATCGGCCCGTTTCAGCGTTGTGTTGAAGTGAAGGCCGCACTAGAAGGCCCATATGCCAAAATAGATAGAGCTGCACAAAGTTGTTTGAAAACTAGGTGGAGGACCAACTCCGAACACAGATAATTTAATGCTAATATTACAGGCTCTGGTTTTCCCAGTTGCAATGTCTGGCTGTGAAAATTGGACCATAAGGAAGGTTGAGAGCCAAAGAATGGAGGCCTTTGAACTCTGGTGCTGGAGAAGACTCCGGAGAGTCCCTTGGACTGCAAGG
Organism: Ptyas mucosa; assembly: GCA_012654045.1. Classification (NCBI taxonomy): domain Eukaryota; kingdom Metazoa; phylum Chordata; class Lepidosauria; order Squamata; family Colubridae; genus Ptyas; species Ptyas mucosa. Next base: position 2,790,881 of record WNWU01013721.1, read on the forward strand.
CCATCCAACCGGTCAGTCCTAAAGGAGATCAACCCCGAGTGCTCTTGAGAAGGCCAGATCCTGAAGAGGAAACTCAAATACTTTGGCCACCTAATGAGAAGGAAGGACTCACTGGAGAAGAGCCGAACGCTGGGAACAATGGAGGGCAAAAGAAGAAGGGGACGGCAGAGAACGAGGTGGCTGGATAGAGTCACAGAAGCAGTCGAAGTGAGCTTAAATGGACTCCAGAGGATGGTAGAGGACAGGAAGGTCTGGAGGAACATGGTCCATGGGGTTGCGATGGGTCGGACACGACTTTGCAACTAACAACATTACTAACTTATATTAATTCACTTTTCAGCGCAGGCAGTTCTCATGCCGATTCTCACACACCTTAACTGACTCCGGATTTAAAATAAGTAAGTAAGTTCTCGACTTACAACAGTTTAGGGACTGTTCGAAGTTATAACGGCACTGAAAAAAGGGCTGATTTTCATGCTTACGATGCCGGGGGATGATCAAAATTCGGACACTCGGCAACTGGCGTGGACTTATGACAGTTGCAGTCTCCCCCAGGGGTCATGCAATCCCCTTCCGCGACCTTCCGACAAGCGAAGTCGATGGGGAAGCCGGAGTCACTTAAGAACCGGGTTGTACCGACTTAACAGCTGCAGTGATCCAGCGTGGCAAGAATAGTCGTAAAAACAGGGCAAAGCTCATTTAACAAGCATCTCGCTTAGCAACAGAAATTTTGGGGCTCAACTAATGGTCGTAAGTCGGGGACTGCCTGTAGATGGGAAACTGTGTCCATTCTCCATCATATAGATATTCACTAACACTTATGGTGGTCGTCCTATACCACCATGGCTCCTTTATGACTTGTGGACTTCAACTCCCAGAATTCCTGAGCCAGCCATGCTGCCTCAGTTCCCCACCCCGCCCTATACGGAGAACAGATGGGAGACAAATACAAAGAGACACACATACACCTGATAGGAGAGGCCTTCATCTATATCCCTAGACGTTGGCATCCAGGCACCAGGTGGCTGAGTTATAGCAATAGCACTTAGACTTATATCGCACTTCACAGCCCTCTCTAAGCGCTTTACAGAGTCAGCCTCTTGCCCGCAACAATCTGGATCCTCATTTGACCAACATCAGAAGGAGGGAAGACTGAGTCAGCCTTGAACCGGTGAGAATCGAACTGCTGGCAGTCGGCAGAGTTAGCCTGCACTACTATATACTAACCACTGTGCACCGTGGGAGGGAGGGAGGGAGGGAGGGAGGGAGGGAGGGAGGGAGGAAGGAAGGAAGGAAGGAAGGAAGGAAGGAAGGGACAATAGCTCCAGCATTAGCACTTAAAACTTATATACCACTTCACAGCGTTTTTACAGCCCTCTCTAAGCAGTTTTGACCCCAACAATCTGGGTCCTCATTTTACCGACCTCGGAAGGATGGAAGACTGAGTAAACCTTGAGCTGGTCAGGATCATCCTGGCAGTGAGAATGGTTTTTATAGCAATAGCACTTAAGACTTACATACCGCTTTACAGCCCTCTCTATATGGTTTACAAATGTCAGCCTCTTGCCCCCAACAATCTTGGTCCTCATTTTACCGAACTTGGAAGAATGGAAGGCTGAGTCAACCTTGAATCGGTCAGAATCCAACTCCTGGCAATCGGCAGAGTTAGCCTGCAATACTGCCTTCCCACCACTGCGCCCTCACGGCGCTTCACAGCTCTCTCTGTGCCCTTTTGAACGATCTGTATCGCCTACAAACATCGGTTGTAACGTCGTCCCAACGCTTGTGAACAGTAGAGAAGAAACACAATATTGAAATGGTCCACAGCTCAAGCTAAGGAAAAAAAAATATCAGCCAATCCCACATATCAGAAAGTGTTAAGACTTGTCAACTACAGTGGTGGTACCTTCCTACTCAACTACTTTGAAACTCATCGAATTTGGTACTCAACGCATTTTGATCTGAAAATGTTGTCCTGATACTCGTTTGTTTGGCACTCAAGCCAGAACGTGTCGGTGTCGGCTGCCTTGTGACTCACTACATTATTCCTTATGGGAAAAAACTGTTTGGTATTCATAGTTTCTGATACTCATCACTCCTCCAGGAACCAATTAACGATGAGCAATGAGGTACCACTCTATATGGCTCACAAACATGTCAGGGAAGACTGAATAAGGCCTGGAAAAGGCCTGGAGACTAAAACATACAAAGAACGGTTGCAGGAACTGGGTTTGACTAGTCTAGAGAAAAGAAGGACTAAGGGTGACATGATAGCAGTCTTCCAGTATTTGAGGGGCTGCCACAAAAAAGAGGGAGTCAAGCTATTCTCTGAAGGACCAGACGGTAAGACAAGGAACAATGGATAGAAACGAATCAAGGTAAGAAGCAACCTGGTATTAAGGAGAAACTTCCTAACAGTGAAGACAATTAACCAGTGGAACAGAAGTTGCCTTCAGAAGTTGTGGGAGTTTCATCACTGGAGGTTTTTAAGCAAATACTGGACAGCCACTTATCTGAAATGGTACAGGGTCTGTGGCTTGAGCAGGGGGTTGGATTAGAAAACCTCCAAGGTCCCTTCCAGCTCTGTTCTGATTGATTGATTGAAATGTGCATAAGAGTCTCTTTCACTAACCATCAAATATTTTAAATTGGGTAAGATAGGATAGGATAGGATAGGATAGGATAGGATAGGATAGGATAGGGTAGGGTAGGGTAGGGTAGGGTAGGGTAGGGTAGGGTAGGGTAGGGTAGGGTAGGGTAGGGTAGGGTAGGGTAGGGTAGGGTAGGGCGGGGTAGGGCAGGACAGGACGGGACAGGACAGGACAGGACAGGACAGGACAGGACAGGACAGGACAGGACAGGACAGGACAGGACAGGATAACAGAATTGGAAGGGACCTTGGAGCTCGTCTAGTCTAACCCCCTGCTTAGGCAAGAAACTCTATACTATTTCAGACAATTTCATCAGTAAAATTTAATGTTAATGTGAATGAGTGATCATCTTTTTTTTTAGATATTTCTTACCTGCTGTTCATCCTCCATGACATTGCTAGCAAATTCAAACATCAAGTCATTTTGCTGCACCAGCGCTGCCATGCTAAAGCATTCCAAGGTCTCAATTCAGCATGGAATTAAAAATGCTCCTTCAGCATCAAGAAAGGGAAATTCCTATCGCCAGGGATGAGTTTGTATGGGGCAGGAGATGTCGAAGTGACTCGGAAGCCAGGGAGAAATTCTTATTCCTTTTGAAGTGACGTTTTAACACGGTTTCTTGAAAAGCCCCTTTAAAAAAAAACCAAGAACAGGAAGATTAAGTCAATATGAATAATCAAACAAAAATACAAATGGCGCAGATAGGAATTAGGTCATGCTTTGGTTTGATAAGACTTTGTCAGAGTTTCTTAAGAACAGATAAGAATAATGGGCAAATCTTACAAAATGTGAAGCATGTGTCTTTTGCCATTTCTCTTTCTCTCTCTCCTTCTCTTTCTTTCTCCTTCTTTCTTTCTCCTCTCTCTCTCCCTCTTTCTTTCTCCTTCTCTCTCTCTTTCTCTCTCCCTCTTTCCTTCTCTCTCTTTCTCTTCTTTCTTTCTCTCCTCTTTCTCTCTTTTTCTATCTTCTTTTCTTCCTCTTCCTCTTTCTCTTTCATTCTTCTCTTTCCCTCCCTTTCTCCTTCTCTCTCCCTTTCTCCCTTTTTATTTCCCCCTTTCTTTCTCCTTCTCTCTCCCTCTTTCTCTCTCTCCTTCTCTCTCCCTCTTTCTTTCTCTTTCATTCTTCTCTCTCCCCCCCTTTTTCTCCTTCTCTTTCCTTCTCTCTCTTTCCTTCTCTCTCTCCCCCTCTTTCTCTCTCCCTCTTTCTCTGTCTTTCTATCTCTCTCTCTCTCTCACACACACACACACAGGTACACACAACACACAGACAAACAACTACCGGGAAGAAAGTTAAACGCTAACAATGCAGTCTGGAAACAGACCAAAGGACTACCGTACACCCACCCAATGCTAGCAGATCCAATTTACAATGTCAATCCAACGTCTCCCTTGGCTACCCTTCCAAACAAAAAACAAACAAAAAAACATTACGACCTCACAATCTTTGAGATTGTTTAAAACAACAAAACAAGAAGACGTCTCGGACCCTCTTTGTAACCGAGCAGATATGGAGGCATATTTCCTCCTCCCCGCCACCACCACCACCCCGCCTGCTCCAGTTATACCAAAACACACATCAGCTCCTTCTTATCTCTAAAACGGGCTTGTAAGCAGCAGGAAGGAAACACGGACGACGTCATGGCAAACGAAACATGCAAAGGGAGCCGTGAGCTATAACAGCTTGAGAAACAGAAATGCACCCATATGAGCTATGGGGGAGTGGGTGGGCGGAAGGGAGAGCTTTTAGTTCCCCTCCCTCTAATTTCTGATGCGTAAGATTGAGCTAAAAGAGTGAAGCAGGAAGTGATGAGCTGGATCAGAGATCCATTAAACCACAGCATGATTAAAACCCAAACCGAGCGAGGTGGGACATTGGTACAGCCGGACCTTGACTTACAACAACTTCGCTCAACGAGACCGTTCAAAGTGATGAACGGCCCTGGGAAAAAAGGGACTGACGACCATATTTCACAGTTACGACCTTGGCAGCAACACACACACACCACAGTCACGTGATCAAAATTCAAAGGCTTGGCAACCGGCATGTACTTATGACGGTTGCAATTCCCTTTTTGTGACCTTCCGACAAGCAAAGTCAATGGGGAAGCCGGATTCGCTTAACAACCATGTTATTAATTTATCAAGTGCAGTGATCCACTTAACAACTGCGGCAAGAAAGGTTGCAAAATGGGGCAAAACTCACTTAACGAATGTTTCACTTAACAACAGAAATTTGGGGCTCCGTTGTGGTCATATGTCCAGAACTGCCTGTGTGTGTGTGTGTGTGTGTGTGTGTGTGTGTAGTTGACTAGAGTAGAGTAGAGTGGACTAGAGTATTAGAATGAAGATTAGAGTAGAGTAGAGTAGAGTAGAGTAGAGTAGAGTAGAGTAGAGTAGAGTAGAGTAGAGTAATGAAGAATAGAGTACTGGAATGAAGAGTAGAGTAGAGTAGAGTAGAGTACAATATTGGAATGAAGAATAGAATTAGAATTAGAACAGAACAGAAAATAATTTATTTGCCCAAGTGTAATTAGATTCACAAAGGAATTTGTCTCCAATGCAGAAAGGTAGAAAGACTTTAGAAAATGGAGGTCAAACCACGGGTGAAATCCAGCAGCGGAAATTTTGAGTAGTTCAGAGAACCGGCAAATACCACCTCTGGCTGGTCCCACAGTGGAATGGGAATGGAGATTTTGCAGTATCCTTCCCCTGGCACGCCCACCAAGCACGCCCACAGAACCGGTAGGGAAAAATTTTGAATTTCACCCTTGGGTCAAACATTAGGTAATTAACCCTGCAATTCAAAAGTCTGCACCAATAAAAGTAATTAACAATTACAGTACACATTATTTTCGGATTGGAGTTCCATAGGAGTTAAGTCTATTTGGAAATAAGGCTTGTGCCCAGTAGTGGGTTTCATAATTTTTTACTACCGTTTCTGTGGGTGTGGCTTGGTGGGCGTGGCATGGCTTTGTGGGCGTGTCTTTGTGGGCATGGCAACGGAAGGATACTCTAAAATCTCCATTCCCACCCCATTTCAGGGGAAGGATACTCTAAAATCTCCATTCCCACCCCACTCCAGGGGAAGGTTACCACAAAATCCCCATTTCCTCCCGATCAGCTGGGACTCGGGGGGCAGAGAAAAGATGGAGGAATAGCCAGTCAGCATTTTTACTACCGGTTCTCCAAACTACTCAAAATTCCCACTACCAGTTCTCCAGAACTGGCCAGAACCTGCTGCAACCCACCTCTGCTTGTGCCTTTGATGCTCTGGTAAACCTAGGGTCTTCCTTGAGTTGAGTGCAAATCCTGGCGACTCCGTGGGAATGTTTCGAGTCATTTTCTTCTGCTCTTGAAAGCATTAAGTGGTTGGGCAACTACCTTGGCAGCTAGCACTGCTATCATACGAAGATTAAGAATGGGTGTGTGTGTTTTATTTCGTTTGCATAAGGACCTACCACAGCTATGTTGAGACATGAGGTTAAAAACTATCTGAGATTTTTAAAAAAAAAATGTTTGCAGAAGGAAAAAAAAAACCCAAGGAGAACTTTGAACGTTTAGCTGTTTGAAAAAAATAGTTGTATATTCACATCTATTGTGCTTGTGGTTTTGGGTCAGACCCACGTCCCCATTTCTGTGACAGAATTGCCATCTTCAACACTTTTCAGACATTTGAGTCCAATGCAGGGCCATGCACAATTTGGTACCCCTGGAGAAAAAGTTTGTTTCAATGCAATCCTAGTAATCAGAAGTTGATAAGAAACCATTACCTTCTACGAAGGTAAACACAACAAAGCGAATTTTAATATAGGCTTACAATGTCCCAAAGGTGCTTTTTCAGGAGGCAACCGGACATTGTTGTTTTTTCTTTTGTTTTTTACTTTTGAAGATGTTTTGCTTCTCATCCAAGAAGCTTCTTCAGCTCTGGCTGGATAGTGGGGAAGGGAAGGATTGACACTCCTTGCAGACAGCTGGTCTTTTGCATCCTTTGAGAGGGCCGTTGAAGCACCTGGAGGTTTACCTGTGTCCTCAGGGTCACCTGAGTGGTGCAAATGGTTCCTGTAGTCTGCAATTTTTTTTCCTCTGGAAATCCCTTCCTACTCCCACCCCATTCAGAGGGTGCTTGTCCCAAATTGTATAGCTAAAGATCTGTAGAGATTCTCGGTCATCCAGGTCATGGTTGTCCCAAAGGTACTTTTTCAAGAGGAAACTGGACTTTCTTGTTTCTTTTCTTTTGAAGACATTTCGCTTCTCATCCAAGAAGCTTCTTCAGCTCTGACTGGATGGAGGGGAATGGAAGGATTTATATTCCTTGCAGACAGCTGGTCTTTTGCATCCTTTGAGAGGGGCATTGAAGCACCTGGAGGTTTCTCTGTGTCCTCAGGTTCACCTGATGGTGCAAATGGTTCCTGAAGTCTGCCATGTTTTCCTCCGGAAATAGATTCCTACTCCTAAATTGTATAATTACAAGTCTGTAGAAGAAGCTTCTTGGGTGAGAAGCGAAATGTTTTCAAAAGAAAAACCAAGAAAGTCCAGTTGCCTCCTGAAAAAAGCACCTTTGGGACAACCGTGACCTGGATGACTGAGAATCTCCACAAGACTTTTGCAATTTGGGTTGAACACCCTTTGAATGGTGTGGGAGTACGAATGGATTTCCAGAAGAAAAAAATGCAGACTACAGGAACCGTTTGCACCACTCAGGTGACCCTGAGGACACAGAGAAACCTCCAGGTGGCCTCAAGGACCCTCTAAAGGATGCAAATGTCGAGCTGTCTGCAAGGAGTATAAATCCTTCCATTCCCCACCATGCAGTCAGAGCTGAAGAAGCTTCTTGGATGAGAAGCAAAACATCTTCAAAAGAAAAACCAGAAAGTCCAGTTGCCTCCTGAAAAAAGCACCTTTGGGACAATCATGACCTGGAGAACCGAGAAGCTCCACAGACTTGTATGCTTACAATGTTTTGTGGGGTTTTTTAATAATTCAGAATAAGAAAAGAATAACTGTGCCGCTGCAGAATTGGGTGGGATCCCTTGTGTGTCTCCTTCATCTTCCCAACTTCCCAACATTTCCTAAGAGACTTTTTTTTTTTTTTGGCTTCTGGAATTGCAGGACTTTTCCTAGCTCTGGAATATCCTTGCATACACGGCATGTTTGCAAATCAAACCAGTTCAGATCGTTATCAGGGTCACGGGAGAGCTGAGTGGTACAGGTTTTGAGTTCCGCCACAGATGTTCAACGATGGGAACCCCTGAAAACCCACTCTAAAACCTTTGCTTGTCTTTCCTTGGAGAATGTTGCGGTCGACTTGGAGGAATGTTGAGATGGCTGTGTTCATGAACAAACCAGTTTCCAGCTTCAGTTTCTTCGGCAACGATGGGTGTTACTAGAGTATGTTGGCATTTGAATCCATTCTTCCTTCCACACGCAAATATTTCCTAGGCTCCAGGCTGCCATGCCATTCCAAAGCAACATCACTCTCGGGATTAGGGTTTCGGCTGCTTTAGAACGTGTTGGATATTTCAATATGATGATAATCCCCAAAATATCTCCAGATCCACCATGAAATGAACGTAGGGGAAGGAAGAGAGGGAGGGAGGGAGGAAGATGGTGGATGGATGGATGGATGGATGGGAGGAAGGAAGGAAGGAAGATGGTGGATGGATGGGAGATAATGGATGGATGGATGGATGGATGGATGGATGGATGGATGGATGGAAGCGGGAGGATGAATGGGAGCGAGAGAGGAAGGAAGGAAGGAAGGAAGGAAGGAAGGAAGGAAGATGGTGGATGGATGGATGGAAGCAGAAGGAGGGAGGGAGGGAAGGAGGAAGGAAGGAAGGGTTTTAGAATATCCTTCACAGATCCCAGGTTTGAACATAACTGAAAATCTATGGGGAGATCTCAAAACTCTTTTTCTTCTTGAAGATGCTTAGCCCTCCTAACAGGAAATATTTGGAAGTTGTTGCTTCAGCTGTTCAGAGAGAATGCCTCCGTTTCTGTCTTATTACATTCACTATTTGCTCATTCAAAAACCAGAAAGTCCCCCCCCCCTACACACACATACACATCCGTCTGCACGCAAATTTGTACAGACACCCCGTTTAACTTTGCGCTACAGAGCGGCTGCGTCAGCTTCCGTTCGCTTCGGGATTCACCGAAGGAGGCAATTTTGACCAGGGTGCTTAGATTTCTAGATTTGCAGCTGTCGGATCTAAACTGTAATTTAACGAAAGGGGCTGAAGGCAGCTTTTGTTCAGTTCGATTCTTACAAGATCTTATCGAGATGTGCAGCTTTCATTGTAAACAGGAGCCAAAGTGTGAAAAGGAATCGACGCGTAGTTCCTAGAACACCTACGCATCTTGATACCGGGGGGGGGGGGGGGGGGGGTGTTTAACCAAAGGGACTGGCCCAAAGTCACCCAGTCAACTTTCATGCCTAAGGCAATTCTAGAACTCACACTCACCTGGTGATTGGCCCAAGGTCACCCAGTCAACTTTCGTACCTAAGGAGGGACTAGAACTCACCATCTCCTGGTGACTGAGCCAAAGTTACCCAGCTAGCTTTCAAGGGTAAGGTGGGATTAGAACTCACAGTCACCCAGCCAGCTTTCGTGCCTAAGGCAGAACTAGAATTCACCATCTCCTGGTGATTGGCCTAAGGTCACCCAGCAGGCTTTCAAGGACTTGAACTCAGGGTTTCCAGCTTCGTAGCCTGGGGTCTTTCCCACTAAACTAGACCAAACTGGCACTCAACTTTTTTGCTGCTTATGTATGACCTGCAACTGTTTTTGACTCCATTCCTCATGTTCAAACACAACCAACTTGGTCTTTGAGATACGCTGAGAACCACACACCACATTGTACCATGCAGTCTGTCTAATGTTTACTGCCACTCATTCAATTTATTGGCTAACACATCGTCTGTCCCAAAAGAGGTCAAAGAGGTCCCAGAGGCAACTGGACTTTCCTGGTTTTCTTTGAAGACGTTTCGCTCCTCATCCCAGAAGCTTCTTCAGCTCTGGAGTTCCAAGAAGGCTCCATACACCCATTTGCACTATCCAGGTGACCCTGAGGACACAAAGAAACCTCCAAGTGGCCTCAAGGACTCTCTAAAAGGATGCAAATGACCAGAGGACTGCAAGGAGTATAAATCCTTCCATTCCCCACCATCCGGTCAGAACAGAAGAAGCTTCTTGGATGAGAAGCAAAACGTCTTCACAAGAAAAAACAAGGAAGTCCCGTTGCCTCCTGAAAAAGCACCGTTGGGACAACCAAGTCCTGGAGGACTGAGAATCTCCATAGACAACACATCATCTGCATAAAATCTACAAGTACACCGACAACTAAGGAATTACTCCAGAGTCACATGTCCTTATCTTACTTCCTACTTCAAGCGGTAGCATTCCCAATGTACTTATGCGTTATATAGGGATGTACCACCTTCAACACAATCAACAATCGACTTTCAACTCCATATTCACCAAAAACTATCTATAAACCCACTTAAGTAACCCATGCTTATTGTACGCGTTCTCGTCATCAACAAATGTATAATAAATGTTCCAGTCTGGACATTTGAGCTTGCTTGTTTTATTGAAGATGTTTCATTACCCAGACTAGGGAACAACATCAGTGCTGGAGAGTGATGATCAGTGGTAGACAATGCTAGCACTGTTGATGCTACCTAGTTTGGTAATGAAACGTCTGCAAAAAAACCAAGCAAGCTTAGAGAGCACCAAGGACCCCACAGTCCTCTCCTCCTCCTTCCCTCTCGCCTTCTCTGTCATTCCACAAACTCTATTCCCTTCTACCATAGTACTGATGATGTTACCTAGTTGGGTAATGAAATGTCTTCATAAAAACAACCAAGCTCAGAGAACACCAAGGACCCCACAATCCTCCTCCTCCTCCTCCTCCTCCTCCTCCCCCTCACCTCTCCTTCTGTTCTCCTTCTCCTGCTCCTTCATTCCACAAACTCCACTCCCTTCTAGTACTGATCATGTTACCTAGTCAGGTGATAAAATGTCTGCAAGAAAACCACCAACCTCCGGAGCACCAAAGACCCCTCATCTCAACTCTGAGCTACGAATATTCTCCTTTATTAGTCTGAACATTTTCCAGATTTTGCTTATTGTCACTTTTTATGTACCAACCCTAGTTAGATTTACCATAAACCTTTATAGTTTTTGCATTCAATCTTGCTCCTTTTCCCTTTGAGTAAGGCAAGTGTAACAGCAGTCTTCTAATTGTCAGGCCTGAATGCAATCTTCACACCAGCGTTAAACAAATTGCAAAATAACTCCATGAACAAACCACACCTATATTCTAACATTTTTCCATTTACGCTAGCTAATTCTACAGCTGTAACATTTAACCCTGTTAGCATTTCATTTGTTTTTCAACTTTGTTTTAGATATTAACATATCACTATGACATCCCATCTATCGTCGTACAAATGTCTCTTTCTTTCAAATCTCCCTCACTTCAATTTCACCCCCAGCCACGTCATCCATTTTATTTTTAATTTTGTTTGGTCCTCTCAAACATTTTCAAAACAATTTTTATTTCCATAAATAAATGGAATCAATCAATGATAGAGGAGAATATTTGTAGCTCAGGGTTGAAATGAGGGGTCTTTGGTGCTCTCTGATTTTGGTTGTTTTCTTGCAGACGTTTCATTACCCAGCTAGGTAACATCATCAGTATGCTCATCAAAGCAATCAAAGCGATAGCAATTTATGTATTTTGACCCATAGTTAGACTTTTTCTTTCATAATTAAACCTGTATCTTCTGCTTCCATGTCTGTACGCATCAACGACACACCAGAAATGGGATTACCTTCATTCAGAAAGATCTATTAAATCCATGCCAATTCACAAGCAATAATCTATTGGGGGAGGGAGTTTCTTCCTTCTTTTGATTCAATTTTTCATTCAAGCTTTTCTCTTACATTCTCAGTAGCAGATGGTTGCAGGAATTAGGTATATCTAGATCAGGGGTGTCAAACTCAAGGCCGGGGGGCCAGATCTGGCCCGTAGTGCCTCTGCCAGCGAAAACGGAGCCCGGGCAAGGCCACACGCAGCCTCTCTCAGCTCTGTTTTTGCTGGCAGAGGGTTGCAGGAGGATATCATGGTCAAAAATGGAGTCTTGATGAGTGATGTAGAGTTAGCCATGCTCACCCTGGCCATGCCCCCCCCGACCCCGGAGCCCCCCAGCCCCCTGAGGTCAAACACAATCCTGATGAGGCCCTCAATGAAGTTGACTTTGACACCCCTGGTCTAGTTTAATGAAAAGAAGGACCAGCGGAGACACGATAGCAGTCTCCTAGTATTTGAAGAGCTGCCACAAAGAAGTGGGAGTCAAACTACTCTCCAAAGCACCTGAGGGCAGGACAAGAAGCAACGGGTGGAAACTAACTAAGGAGAGAAGCAACTTAAAACTAAGAAGAAATTTCCTGACCGTGAGAGCAATTAACCAGTGGAACAGCTTGCCACCAGAAGTTGTAAATGGTCCAACACTGGAGGTTTTCAACAAGACTGGACAACCATTTGTCTGAAATTGTACAGGGTTTCCTCCCCCGAGCAGGGGGTTGAACTAGAAGACCTCCAAGGTCCTTCCCAGCTCTGTTATTCTGTTCGGTTATTCTTCTATATACCACACTCAACACCAGATGGGCCCATAGATACTGAACATTCCCCCCCCCCCAGCCATAACAACTTTGTTAAGACTTTCAGACCTGGTGATTGGGCAGCCATATTAACTGAACAGGTGGATAAATAGTAGAAAAAAAGGGGTACTCAGGTTTGGCACCCTTGAGCCATGGGCCACTAGCATAGCCAAGCCCAGTCTTATCTTTACCACGCGCGTGCTAACTTAGAAAAAAAAATTTTATCCAGAGGCAAACCTGCAAGCTAACCTACCAGTGCCAACATGCCACCAATTCGGATGCAGAAAACCGACAAATATTCCTAATGCGCTTCCTTCCGGAAAACCCAAGCAAAAACATATAAACCATAATATATAAACGATATAAAAAGATATAAATTGGAGGAGATTTGAACCCCCACAGGACTCTCAAATTCAGGGTATTAAAAAAAAGAAGTTCGCAGATGACACAAGAGTGATCGGTCTCATTCGAGACAATGATGAGTCCGCATACAGATGGGAGGTTGAACAACTAGCCTCGTGGTGCGACCGGAACAATCTGGAACTGAACACACTCAAAACCGTAGACATGGTGGTGGACTTTAGGAGAAACCCTCCCATACTACCACCTCTCACAATACTAGACAGCACAGTATCAACAGTAGAGATCTTCAAATTTCTAGGTTCTACCATATCGCAAGATCGAAAATGTACAGCTAACATCAAAACCCTACATCAAAAAAGTACAACAAAGAATGTTCTTTCTGCTCCAACTCAGGAAGCTCAAACTGCCCAAGGAGCTGCTGATCCAGTTCTACAGAGGAATGATGGAGTCTGTCTTCTGCACCTCCATCACTGTCTGGTTTGGCTCTGCAACCCAACAAGACAGACCCAGACTTCAGAGGATAGTTAGAACTGCAGAAAAAACAATGGCTACCAACCTGCCTTCCATGGAGGACCTGTATACTGCACGAGTCAAAAAGAGGGCTGTGAAAATATCTACAGACCCCTCAAATCCTGGACATAAACTGTTTCAACTCCTACCCTCAAAACGAGGCTATAGAGCACTGCACACCAGAACAACTAGACACAAGGACAGTTTTTTCCCGAACGCCATCACTCTGCTAAACAAATAATTCCCTCAACACTGTCAAATTATTTACTAAATTTGCATTACTATTAATCTTCTCATCGTTCCTATCACCCATCTCCTCCCACTTAGGACTGCATGACTGTAACCTTGTTGCTGGTATCCTTACGATTTATGTTGACCGTTTCCTAATATGATTTAATTGCTTATTTGTACCCTATGACTATCATTAAGTGTTGTACCTTATGATTCTTGATGAATGTGTTTTGTCTTTTATGTACACTGAGAGCGTATGCACCAAGACATATTCCTTGTGTGTCCAATCACACGTGGCCAATAAAGAATTCTATTCCATTCTAAAACCAACTGAATTGCTCTGAAGGATTACGTGATCTATGACCAACGACCAATTCAGTAAGCTTTCCCTAGTATAACCTTCATTATATGATGAGTACAGATTTATATAGGTCGTCCTCGACTTACAACGGTTCATTTAGTGACCGTTTATAGTTACAACGGCACTGAAAGAAGGGACTTATGACTGTTTTTCACACTTACGACCATTGTAGAAACCCCATGGACACGTGATCAAAATTCAGAAGCATTTGGGCAACTGACTCGTATTGATGATGGCTCTGGTGTCCTGGGGTCATGTGATCTCCTTTTATGACCTTCGGACAAGCAAAGTCACTTAGACAGTCACTTATCTGAAAAGGCAGTGATGGCTAATCTTTTCCGGACCGAGTGCCCAAAGTGCCAGGATGCCCAAAATGCAACGCGTGCATGGTCCCTGCACACATGCCCCATCCCCGCGCATACATGCTTGGCCCTCTGCATGCGCAACCCCTCCACACATGCGCATGTCCCTGACACACGTGCCCTGCCCCCCACACGTGTGCGTGCCCCCATGGATGCACCCCCATGCATGCGTGTGCACTCCCCGCATGCATCCCGTCCCCCGTTCATGCGTGGCAGAGACCCAAAGACGACCTGGCTGGCACGCGCACATGTGCAGCGGAGCTGAACTGGGGCGATGGCTCACGTGCCATCAGAGAGGGTGCTGCGTGCCACCTTTGGCACGCGTGCCATAGGTTCGCCATCACGGGTATAGGTTCTCCTGCTTGAGCAAGGGGCTGCAATAGAAGACCTCCAAGGTCCCTTCCAGCTCTATTCTATTCTAAATGGCGAAGTGAGACACACTCAACAACCGTGTTACTAACTTAACGACTGTAGTGATTGACTTAACAAGTGGGGCAGGAAAAGGGACAAAACTCACTTATTAACAAACGTCTCACTTAGTTACAGAAATTTTGGGCTCAATTGTGGTCCTAAGTCAAGGAATACCTGTGCAACGTAGCCGATGATGTTTTCCTTGCTGAAAATGCAAGGTTCTCACACTGCCAATATTAGTAACTAAACAAAAAAAAAAGTTTCTCCACCGCCCCTTTTCAAAGGGCTTTGTTTCAAAAGATTTTTTTAAAAAGCGATTTTATGCGCTCACGACAAAGTTAAGACACCAACCCGCAGGTTTTAAAATTACTCCTAAGTATAACCTTGCTTCCGTGGCGGAGTAAGTCACCAAAGTCAATGGGGAAGCTAGATTCCCTTAACAAACCCATTACTCACTTAACAACTACAGCGATATATGAAAATGAGGCAGAATTCGCTTAAGAACTGCCTCCCAGAAATGTTGGCCTTCATTCTGGTCGTAAGTTGAGGATGACTTTCTCCCTTCCATTTGCTTTCAACAAGGATCGAGATAAACTCTTCACTACAGCAGCTGATACAATTCAGTTAGACTTGAAATTCCAGTTCTTGTACATTGCTGCCTGTTTTTCCAGGAATTACTCTGTCCTACCCTCATGTCAAAATACAAACAGCCAGGGCTCCTAGCTCTTGTAAAAACAAATCATTACATACCTAGGTATATATATGTCCGTACTTGTTGCTTCCCATTTAACCTCTTTCGATTATCAACTGGACTCCTTCACGGCACGTAAAATACCTTTAAAACCTTCCCCTGTCTATGAGCTGCTTCGTGTTTAATGAGGACTAGGTAACCTGTCAGTACAACAGCTCCAGGAAAAAGAAATTTATGCCAGTGCTTATCGACAAAGTTGATCAGAAAGCAAGACATTTTGCAGAGTTTGAGTTTGAAAATTACGGTTAATGGATGCTAAACTAAGTACAGCACTGCTGCGTACCACTATAAAGGGATGATTTATTTAATAAATCATTATTTAATACTATCATTATTAAAATAAATCATTATTTAATACAATAACAGAGCTGGGAGGGACCTTGGAGGTCTTCTAGTCCAACCCACTGCTTAAGCAGGAGATCCTATGTACTTTCAGACAAAGAGCTGTCCTTAAAAACTCCAGTGCTGAGCATGTACAATAATAGAGTTGAAAGGGATCTTGGAGGTCTTCTAGTCTGACCCCCTGCTCAGGCAGGAAACCCTATACCATTTCAGACAAACGGCTGTCCAATCTCTTCTTAAAAAACCTTCAGTGTTGGAGCATCCACAATTTCTGGAGGCAAGCTGTTCCACTGGTTAATTGTCATCACTGTCAGGAAATTTCTCCTTAGTTCCAGGTTGCTTCTCTCCTTGGTTAGTTTCCGTCCGTTGTTTCTTGTCCTGCCTTCAAGTACTTTGGAGAATGCAAACTTCTTATACCAAAATCCAAGTGTAACAATAACGCAGGTAGTTCTCAATTTACAACAGTCCGTTTAGTGACAGTTCAAAGTTACAACGGCACTGAGGAAAGCGATTTATGACCGGTTTTCCCAGTTACGACCTTGGCAGCAATTCCTGTGGTCGCAAGAGCAAAATTCAGATGCCTGGCAACTGACTCATATTTACGACGGTTGCCATGTCCCGGGCTCCTGTGATCCCCTTTTGCGACCTCCCGACAAACCAAGCTAACGGGGAAGCCAGATTCGCTTAACGGCCATGTTACTAACTTGTCAACCGCAGTGATTCGCTTAGCAACCGTGGCAAGAAAAGGCGTAAAATGGGGGCAAAACTCACTTAACAAGTGCCTCGCTTACCAACAGAAAATCTGGGGCTCCATTGTGGTCGTAAGTTTGAGGACTACCTATAGAAAACCACAGTCAACGACTAACCCCGTGAACTGAAAAGCAAAAGAGGTGGGAAAAAGATTGTTCCTATTCCAGAAGCAGATGCAAAACCTTAACTGAGGTAAAATTAAATTATCCAAACCCGGACGAGAATCTCTTTTGCTAATTTCTTTTTTCAACCACAATCGCTTGGTTAGGAAACTCCCTTTGTTGTTTTTAGGAAGTTCCCCAGCTCCCTCTACCAAATGCTTGCTCTCATTTGCTCTTGAGCAATTTCTTTTTTTTTTTTTCACTACAGGTAGTCCTCGACTTACGACCATTGAGCCCAACGTTTCCGTTCTTAAGGGAGACATTTGCACAGTGAATGTTGCTCCCGTTTTACGACCCTTCTTGCCCCAGTTATTAAGTGAATCGTTGCAGTTGATAAAGTTAGTTAGATAAATACTTATGTTAGTTAACGTAAGCGAATCTGGCTTCCCCCATGGATTTCTGCTTGTCAGAAGGGAGCAAGAGGGAATCGCGTGACACACACCCCCCCCAGAACGCTGCAACCGTCATAAATATGAGTCGGTTTTGCCAAGCATCCAAATTTGAATCATGCGACCTTGGGGCACCGCAACAGTCATAAGTACGAAGCAGTTGCCAAGCGTCTGAATTTGGATCGTGGAGATGTTGCAAAGGTCGTCAGTGTGAAAAACGGTCGCGAGTCCCTTTTTTCGGTGCCGTTGTAACTTTGAACGGTTGCTAAGTGAATTGCATGAGGTTTGCACAGTCGTTTGGAGTGAGCGAGCACTTTCTGCACATCTTAACTCCCAGGAGAGAAAAAAATCCAGACAATCTTTTAACAAGAGGCGAGTAGAGTTAGCAGTCGCTCAAGGTTAAGATTCCCATCGTTTTGGAGAGCAGCCATCGGGTGTGTTCCCAAGGGCAGCGTTTTGTGAACGAGCCTCTGGCCTAAAGTGTGAACTTCATAACTAAACATGAGAGATTAACGCAATTTTTATCTTCTGTTCTTTCACGTTACACACACACAGCTAGCTTGCCAAATTGACCAAACATTTATCACAATATATATGTGGGTATTTACAGTATATCATGTAGTGCAGAGGTCTTCAAACGTGGCAGCTTTAAGACTTGTGGACTTCAACTCCTAGAATTCTCCAGCCAGCTATGCGGGAGTTGAAGTCCAGAAGTCTTAAAGCTGCCATGTTTGAAGACCTCTGATGTAATGTATATTGGAGGTAGTTTCCTGCCTAAGCAGGGGGTTGGACTAGAAGACCTCCCACATCCCTTCCAACTCTATTCTATTCTGTCCGGTCCGGTCCTGTCCCTTGTCCTTTCCTTTCCTTTCCCTTCCCTTCTCAATAGTCTTCCTTTCCTTTCCTTTCCTTTCCTTTCCTTTCCTTTCCTTTCCTTTCCTTTCCTTTCCTTTCCTTCTTTCCTTTCCTTTCCTTTCCTTTCCTCCTTCTTTTCCTTTCCTTTCCTTTCCTTTCCTTTCCTTCTTTCCTTTCCTTTCCTTTCCTTTCCTATCCTTTCCTTTCCTTTCCTTTCCTCCTTCTTTTCCTTTCCTTTCCCTTCTCAATAGTCTTCCTTTCCTTTCCTTTCCTCCTTCCCTTCCTTTCCCTTCCCTTCTCAATAGTCTTCCTTTCCTTTCCTTTTCTTTCCTTTCCTCCTTCCCTTCCTTTCCCTTCCCTTCTCAATAGTCTTCCTTTCCTTTCCTTTCCTCCTTCCCTTCCTTTCCCTTCCCTTCTCAATAGTCTTCCTTTCCTTT
>WNWU01013721.1:2833681-2852208 GCA_012654045.1 Ptyas mucosa
TTTGAAAAAAAAAACCTCGTTTCCACCCTTTCTAACAGCTTTGACTGTCCTTTCTTTCCTAAATTCACCCACTGCCGGAATATGATGAAATAAATATAAATATAAATATAAATATAAATATAAATATAAATATAAATATAAAGTGAGTGTGTGTGTGTGTGTGTGTCTGTGTGTGTATATACCGTGTTCCCCCAAAAATAAGACCGTGTCTTATATTTTTTTGAACCCTGAAATAAGTGCTTGGCCTTATTGCCATGCTCTCAGAAGCCCGATTGGGCTTATTGTCAGGGGAGGTCTTATTTTGGGGGAAACAGGGTATATGTGTGTGTGTGTGTGTGCATGTGTGTGTGTGTGTGTGTGTGTCTGTGTGCGTGTATATATGTACATACACACACCGTATTTTTCAGGCTGTAAAACGCACTTTTTTGTCTCCCAAAAGGGGGTGAAAATATCTCTGTGTCTTATAGACCGAACATTGCCAAAGCTCTGCCTACTGACCGGACGTTTTTTGGCCTCTGCATACCTAGTTTTCGGGCCTTTTTGGGGCCCATTTTCAAAGCTTTTTTCAACCTGTTTTGGATGCTTTTTGGGCCCATTTTGGGGGCTTTTTCAGCCCATTTTCAGGGCTTTTTTCAGCTTGTTTTTGAGGCTTTTTTGTCCTTTTTGGGGTGTTTGTCAGCCCGGGTTTTTTTTTAAACGGACAGAAAAAAGCCTCGAAAATGAGCAGGGAAACAGACTGAAAAAAGACTGGAAAAGGGCCGAAAAAAGGACCAAGAAAAAAGAGGTCAAAAAAAAGTTTTTGTTGTTTTCCTCTTCTAAATGTAGGTGAGTCTTATAAACCAAAAAATATGGTATACGTGTGTGTGTGTGTGTGTGTGTGTGTGTGTGTGTGTGTGTGTGTATTTATATATTCTTGTCTTTTCGTTGGCCTTTATGTGTATTTTTCTCTCAGCTGGGTTTTTTCCTACGTAAATCAAGATCTTTATACAGCCATAGCTCAGTGAAATCCCATTCACTAGTTTCTAGGCTTTTTCAGACATCAAACCAACGTTTTGCTGTCTGTTGTGAGACTAAAGGGAGACTAAGATAGATCTATTTCGGACTAATTAGTCCTCATCAGTTAGCCACACCCTCATCTCACGTCTCCTCCCCATAAATGTCAAATATTTATTTTCTTGTCTTTTCGTAGGCCTTTATGTGTATTTTTCTCTCAGCCATACACACACACACAGACACACAGACACACACACACACACACACACACATTTCAAAGAGCTGGAAACTGAACTCCCGAACTCTTAGGTGGCGTGTGGATTCAATTAAACCAGTTTGGCTGGTTTTGAAAACGTTCTGAGCCATAACCCCCCAAACCCCAAAACAGGTCCTGAAAAACACGGCCAAACAATATACAGGGGTTCACGTTATCCTACCTGTATTGCCGGTATGTCATTGGAAGGAGGATTAGAGCTATTTATGCGATCATCCGGTTCTTGATGGGCCACGCCCAGGTCTTTCTGTAAAACAGTAGCCTTCCCCGTGGATCCTAACTCTAGTAGGCAGAACAGGGCCCAGAGACACTGCATGCACCGATCACATTTTTTTTTTCATTCTGAACACCTTTTTCCTACAAAATAGGGAAGCCAAGATGCAACCAAGCCAACATCAGGCTTCTCAGATTCATATCAGCGGTCCAGGGTGCTCTCTGAGCTTGCTTGTTTTCTTGCAGGCATCTCATGACCCAACTAGGTAACGTCATCAGTGCTGGAAGAGAGTGGTGTTTGCGAAGAAGAGGAGGAAGAGGGGGGAAGGGGGAGGAAGAGGAGGAAGAATGTGGCGTCCTCGGTGCTCTCTGAGTTTGTTTTCTTGCAAACGTTTCATGACCCAACTAAGTAACATCATCAGTGCTAGAACAGAATGGGGTTTGCAAGGAGGAGGAAGAGGAATGTGGGGTCCTGTGTGCTCTCTGACCTTGCTTGTTTTCTTTACCCAAACTTGGTAATACCATCTTAATTCAGACACTTGGCAACTGCCTCGTATTTATGACGGTCACAGTGTCCCAGGGTCATATGATCCCCATTTGCGACCTTCCAACAAGCAAAGCCAACGGGGAAGCCAGATTCACTCAACAACCGTGTTACTAATTTAACACCTGCTGTAATTCACTTATCAACTGTGGCAAGAAACGATCGTAAAATGGGGCAAAGCTCATTTAACCTAGGTCTCATTTAGCAACATTGAAAATGTGGGGTCAATTCTGGTCGTAAGTTGAAGACTACCTGTATTGGCTAGCCGAGAAATATAACTCTGTGACTTCCAGACCAAACTGAGAATGCATGCATAATTTTGCAAAATAAAGGCATAAGTTTCCAAACTATAACGAATTGTTGTTGTTAATTGCAAAGTCGTGTCCGACCCATCGCAACCCCATGGACAACATTCCTCCAGGACTTCCTGTCCTCTACCATCCTCCGGAGTCCATTTAAGATCAGGCCGACTGCTTCGGTGACTCCATCCAGCCACCTCCTTCTCTGCCGTCCCCTTCTTCTTCTTTTGCCCTCACTCGTTCCCAGCATGAGGCTCTTCTCCAGGGAGTCCTTCCTTCTCATTCGGTGGCCAAAGCATTTGAGTTTCATTTTCAGGATCTGGCCTTCTAGAGAGCAGTCAGGGTTGATCTCCTCTAGGACTGACCGGTTGGATCGCCTTGCAGTCCAAGGGACTCTCAGGAGTCTTCTCCAGCACCAGAGTTCAAAGGCCTCCATTCTTTGGCGCTCAGCCTTCCTTATGGTCCAACTTTCACAGCCAGACATTGCAATTGGGAAAACCATAGCCTTGACTATACGCACTTTTGTTGGCAGGGTGATGTCTCTGCTTTTTAGTACACTGTCTAACTTTGCCATAGCTTTCCTCCCCAGGAGCAAGCGTCTTTTATTTCCTTGGCTGCAGTCCCCATCTGCGGTGATCTTGGAGCCCAGGAAAATAAAATCTGTCATTACCTCAATCCCCCCCCCCATCTATTTGCCAGGATATAACGAATCAGAATAGTTCTATCCTTCCCTTCGCCTAGCCAACAATATAAGGAACAACTGTGAGAATTATAGACTAAATATTTGGAAATGTAAGGCTGCCTGCCTCTTTCCTTAGGACATTTTTTACGAGTACAAGTTGACGTTATATTTCCTCTGCATTTGGCACATCAATTATTTCTGAACGATATTCTAAGCATTTTATATTTAAATGAAAAAGTCAATTTATTCTCCTCGGGTTCTGACAGCATCCGAACAACCAGAAAGAAAATGTGCAAGTATTACTGTGTTTTTTTTATGAGCGTACAAAAACAAATATGGGAGGAGAATCTTTTAAATTCAATGCCTTTTGATCAGGCGAGTTAAAAATGAAACTAATCTCATCACGGAAGCCCCAGGACTTCGTAGGAAGTCGGAATGCATCATTTTTAAAGATTTTTTTTTTCCGATTTAAAGAGATGAACGGCACATGGTTAGAAGATAATTCTAAGCAGCCTGAGCAAAAACAGCGTTTGGTCTCCAGCTGTTTGCTGACTTTTTTTTTTTCCATTTTCTGTACCTTTCACCACTGGGTATGTCCTCAATTTAACAAGCACAATGGAGCCCGAAATTTCTGTTAGTAAGCAAGACGCTTTTTAAGTTTTGCCCCATTTTGCGTCTTTCTCGCCACGGTTGTTAAGCGAATCATTGCAGTTGTTAGTCACATGGTTGTTAAGTGAATCTGGCTTCCCCTGCTCATCAGAAGGTCGCAAAAGGGGATCATGTGACACCCCCGAAGACGCTGCAACCCGTCGTAAAGATGAACCAGTTGCCAAAGACTCCGAATGTTGATCATCTGACTTCAGGGATGTTACAATGGTTGTTAAATATGACAAAGGGTCATAGGTGACTTTTTTCAGGGCCGTTGTACCTGTGAACGGTTGTAAGAATTACGTTGGAAGAAGTTGGGAATTTGTTTCTGATGTTCGCTTCCTGTCCCTGCACTTATATCATGGTTTGCTAACTGATGTCAGATTGTTTCTCTAAGGTCACCTCGGTGGTTCTTTGCAACTAGCCATGAAGCTGAATGGATAAGCCCTGAGCCAGACGCCCGTCTCTAAACCTGGTTTATCCCAGGGCTCTCCAAACTTGGCCACTTTTAGGACTTGTGGACTTCAACTCCCAGAATTCCTTAGCCGGGAGGAATTTCCTGGGAGTTGAAGTCCACAAGTCTTAAAGTTGCAGAGTTTGGAGAGCCCTAGTTTATTCTATAGAACTAGATAAAATGGGTGAGAGGGAGGGAGGGAGGGAGGGAGGGAGGAAGGAAGGAAGGAAAGAAGGAAGAAAGAAAGAGGGAGGGAGGGAGGGAGAAGGAAGGAAGGGGGAGGGAGGGAGGGAGAAGGAAGGAAGGAAGGAAGAAAGAGGGAGGGAGGGAGGGAGGGAGGAAGATGTCCCTTTGATCAGATGGAGACAAGACTGATAGACATCATCACCACCAATGTTACAATATTTTCTATACAGCCTATGAGCACAAACTTTTCTGGGTCAAGGTTTATGGAACGATTACGAAAGTTTCCCGTACATTCCCTTAGAGAAAGGAGATTTGGGAAACGTATTTCATAACATAAATATTTGGAGATAATAATGAATTACCAGACTTCTCTGAAGGTAACAGCAAAGTGGCAACTAAAATTACAGTGAGCTAAAATTTCCTGCTGTGGGACCTGGTGCTGACCTTCCTGTATGTATGATTCAAAGAGCAATTACAGGGTATTAGAATTTATTAAGGTTTACGGAAAGCGCCAGGGGTTTCCATTCACACCTCTACAGATGCCTGCATGTTGGTATGAAATTCAACACCCTAAATCAGTGGTGGGAAGATCGGCAGTCTCCTGGCCACGATATCTTACTTGAATAGCCTAACAACGGTCGCAAGACACCCTAGAAACTATGAAGAAATTTCCTGATAGTTAGAACGATTAACCAGTGGAACAGAAGTTGCCTCCAGAAGTTGTGGGTGCTTCATCACTGGAAGCTTTCAAGAAGAGGCTGGACAGCCATTTGTCTGAAATGATGTAGGGTCTCCTATTCAGCAGGGAGTTGGACTAGAAGACCCCAAAAGTCCCTTCCAACTCTGGTATTCTGTATTCTATAAAGCTAGTCATTTTTCAACCGAACCATGCTATTAAAAGATTTTTTAATAGTCTGAGCTAGCAGATGCCTTCCTCGCAAGACTGGCTAGCCACTGGATACATCTAAAAAATAGGAGGCTATTGACGCTGGAAGGCCACGACATGCAGAGAGGGTGGCCTCTGGGAAGAGAGACATAAAAGCTCACCAGTATTTCCAGAAGCATTTCATCAGACGAGCACTATTAGATGTTTGGGTTAAAACTAAGCAATGTAACTGTATGGAAATTCCGAATTGGCTATCAACACTGGAGATTTTTTATTTATTTTATTTTATTTCCAATTTATATACCGCCCTTCTCCCTGAGGACTCAGGGCGGTGTACAGCCAGAAATAAAAACATGAAATGCAAATATTAAAACAATTAAAATATATATAAATTTGGCTCCAGAATTTAAAACTAACAAACCAATTAAAATATTTAAAATTTCTTCTTAAGCCAGCCCGGCTTGTTGGAAAAAATGTGTTTTGAGGGCACGGCGGAAGGCACCGAGGTCTTGGATTCTCCTTATCTCCGGGGGCAACTGGTTCCAGAGGGTGGGTGCCCCCACAGAGAAGGCTCTCCCCCTGGGGGTCACCAGCCTACATTGTTTGGCTGATGGCACCCTGAGAAGGCTCTCTCTGTGGGAGCACACGGGTCGATGGGAGGTCATCGGTGACAGCAGGCGGTCTCGGAGATAACTAGGCCCTATGCCATGGAGTGCTTTAAAGGTGATCACCAACACCTTGAAGCGCACCCGGAAGACCACCGGAAGCCAGTGCAGCTCGCGCAGGAGCGGTGTTACGTGGGAGCGCCATGCTGCTCCTGTCACTACCCGCGCTGCTGCGTTCTGGACCAGTTGGAGCCTCCGGGTGCTCTTCAAGGGGAGCCCCATGTAGAGAGCGTTACAATAGTCTAGGCGAGAGGTGACGAGGGCGTGAGTGACTGTGCACAGGGAATCCCGATCAAGAAAGGGCTGCAACTGGTGAATCAGGCGAACCTGACAGAAGGTCCCCCTGGTTACAGCCGTCAGATGTTCCTCCAAAGACAGCTGCCTATCCAAGAGGACTCCCAGATTGCGAGCCCTTTCCGCAGGGGCCAAAGACTCGCCCCCGATAGTCAGTGATGGAGTCAACTGACTATATCGGGATGCCGGGTGCCACAGCCACTCCGTCTTGGACGGGTTGAGCTTGAGCTTGTTTCTCCCCATCCAGATCCGCACGGCTTCCAGGCACTGGGACATCACTTCGAGGGCATCGTTGGGGTGGCCTGGGGTGGATATGTACAGCTGGGTGTCATCAGCGTACTGATGTTCACACACCCAAATTTTATTAAATTAAGAAAAGTAATTGCATACAAAGACATAGTAAATGAAAGAGGAGAATTGAAATCTAGGAAGAAGCTGTATGAGGAAGGAATAGAACTTGAATGGTGGGCATATCTCCAAGTCCAATGATGATACACGAAAGATAAAAAAGAATGGGGCATAAAAAGAGTGTCTACGGAATTAAATAAAATTTTATTAGGAACAGAGGAGAAGGAGAATAGATCAATATTTACTGGAACAGACTATGTTTGAAGAACAAGTGAAAGAAACCATGTTAACTTGGAGTAAAAACTTTGGTTATAGCATCGACCTAAACAACTGACAGGAATTATGGGAGAGAAATAGAAAACTTACTTTAGCTACCACGTATAAAGAAAATCTATACAAGATGTTCTACAGGTGGCACCTCCCACCCACAAGATCAGCCAAAATGAGCAAAAACCTTTCACCAATGTGTTGGAAATGTGAGGCAATGCCAAGGACTTTTTATCATATGTGGTGGGAATGCCCGAAAGCCAGAGACTTTTGGCACCAGATAAAACAATGGCTGGAAGAGATGTTAACGCAAAATGTTGAGTTAAAGCCAGAACTTTTTTTTACCAGGTATTACAAAGGATAAATATAACAAGGAAACAATATATCTAATGTTACATATTCTAATGGCAGCAAGATTGGCCTTTGCGCAAAATTGGAAAAATAAAGAGACACACACACACCCCAGAAGAAGAAGTATTAGCTAAAATATTAACTTGTGCTGAAATGGACAGGTTGACTCTGGAACTCAAAAGATAAGAGCGAAACGGAATATTATGAATCTGGAATAAAATGCATCATTGGTTGGAGAGGAGGAGGAATGCTGGGATAAAGGATTATTGATAAGTTGAAAGTTTAGCAATCTTTATGTTAATATTCTGTGACCGATAGGAATGGAATTGGGATTGATGTAACCTTCACAGATGAAAGAATTGATGTCTTTAAATTGTGATAGATGATATATACTTGTATAGCGAAAAGGAACTGTATTTGTTGCAAGGTAAAACTTGACGGAAATGTTTACCTGATCCAAAGATAATAGCCTTGCTTTCTGCCAATCAAATGCCAAAATAAAAAGGGGTACATTAATACCCTTGTTCAAGGGTGAAATCCACTTACCTCTGCTACCGGTTTGCAAATGTGAGCACCTCTTCCAAGCATGCACAGGGCCTTCTGTGCATGCGCAGAGGGTCAAAAGTGGACTTGATGTCATCTGGGCGGAGCCTCCCATCACCGGCGCTACCAGTTTGCCCAAACCAGATAGAACCGGCTATATTTCACCACTACCCTTGTTTATAAAAGAGTGACGTGCAAAAATACTTATCCAACTTGCTGAACAAAAGGGTTTTTTTTCATAATGGTATACATTTGGAATAGTGCATCCAATTTTGGTCACGTTACAAAAAAGACATTGAGACTTCGGAAAAAGTACAAAGAAGAGCAACTAAGATAATTAAGGGCCTGGAGACTAAAACATATGAAGAACAGATGCGGGAATTGGGCATGGCTAATCTAGAAAAAAGAAGGACTACGGGGGACATGATAGCAGTCTTCTAGTGTTTGAGGGGCTGCCCCAAAGAAAAATGGGTCAACTTATTCTCCAAAGCACCCGAACGCAAGACAAGAAGCAATGGATGGAAACTAATCAAGGAGAGAAGCAACCTGGAATTAAGCAGAAACTTCCTAGCAGTGAGGACAATTAACCAGCGGAACAACTTGCCACCAGAAGTTGTGGGTGCTCCATCACTGGAGGTTTTTAAGAAGAGACTGGACAGCCACTTGTCTGGAATGGTAGTGGGTCTCCTGCTTGAGCAGGGGGTTGGACTAGAAGACCTCCAAGGTCCCTTCCAGCTCGATTCTGATTTCCTGCAAATGTCATTTCGTTCCGATGCACAAGTAAAAACATTACCATGAATTGTGGATGTTTGTTTCTTTTCCCTTCTGGGTTATGGGATGTCAAAATTCTCTCGCTTTTCCTGAATAGCACTTTTAAGTCAGGAACAAATCATAGTGTCGAATTACACTTTCCCCCGCCCGCCCCCCCGCCCCCCCATTCTAGCTGAACGTAAGCGTTGAGTTTTGCTCCTGCCCCAAAACAGGTTGGACAACTCTTGTTTAGGGGAACAAAAAAACCCAAAAAATCATTGAAATCTTTCCTACAAGCCAGAGGTAATTCTGGGTCTAAATTGAAATACTGATTTAGGAGAAATTCAACCTAGAAATAAGGGGTAATTTTCTGACAGCAAGAACAATCAACCCATGGAACAGAAGTTGCCTTCAGAAGTTGTGGGAGCTTCATCCCTGGAGCCTTTCAAGAAGAGACTGGACTGCCATCTGTCAGAAATGGTGTAAGGTCTCCTGCTTTGGGGGGGGGGGGGGGTTGGACTAGATGACCTACAAGGTCCCTTCCAGCTCTATCTATCTATCTATCTACTTTATCGGCCAAGTGTGACAAGACATACAAGGAATTTGTCTCCAGCGCAGAAGCTCTCAGCGTACAGGTAGTCCCTCACTTACAACAATTCATTTAGTGACCGTTCGAACTTACAACGGCACTGAAAGAAAAAAGTGACTTAAGACTGTTTTTCATACTTACGACCATTGGCAGCATCCCACGTGGTCAAAATCCAGATGCTTGGGAACTGACTCGTATCCGTTAAGCAAAATCAGACACTTGGCACACTCAAGCGTCATAAATACCAGTCAGTTGCCCAATGTCTGAATTTTTGATCACGTGACCGCAGGGGATGCTGCAAACGGTCGTTAAGTGTGAAAGATGGTCCCAACTCATTTTTTTCAGCGCCGTTGTAACTTTGAAAACAGTCACAAAACGAACTATTGTTAAGTTGTGGGCTGCCTGTATGAATTTGTTTTCGGTTGATGGTTTCTGCAATGATGGTTAATGATGGTTAATGATGGTTAAGCAATTTTACTGCCAATTTTACCTAACCTAGGTTGAACGTGCTATTAATGTGCAGGCTGTCCTCGACTTACAACTGCAACCAAGCCCAACGTTTCTGTCGCTAAGTGAGACAAGTGAGCTCTGCCCCCATTTTACGCCTTCTCTTGCCACTGTTGCTAAGTGAATCACTGCAGCTGTTCAGCTATAACTCTTGACCGAAGGGGTTGTAAAAAAAATGCTTTTAAAAACCTCTGACGATCCCAGCTGAGCCGCACGATCACCAGAGGCTTTTTTTTTTTACTTTTAAAAGCATTTTTTCAGCCGAAGAGGTTGTAGAAAATATGCTTTTAAAAATAATTTTAAAAAGCCTCTGATGATTGTGCGGCTCAGCTGGGCATGGGCGGGGGGGGGGGCAGGGATTTTTGCTACCGGTTCTCCGAACCACCTGCCTCCATCGCTAGCAAATCAGGCGATCCGGTCCAAACCGGGAGCATTTCATCCCTGGTTGTAAGTCACTTTTTTCCAGTTCTGTTGTTAACTTCGAAGGGCCACTAAATGAAGTGTTGTAAGTCGGGGACTGTCTATATTCAGATAGCTTGCCTCCATCCATCTTTAGCTGTAGAAAAACGGCATCCGTGAACTTAAAACTGGGCAAATTGTAAAAATATATAAAGCCTGCCAGGATGGCAGCAGAAATGTTGAAAACATCACCTTCCAACTGTCACCTGACAACGACAAGGACAGTTGCAGCATCCCCCACTATCACATGATCAAAATTCAGAGGCTTGGCAACTGGCATGTACTTATGACAGTTGCATTGTCCTGGGGATCACATTTGACGACTCTTTGGCGACCTTCCGACGAGGAGCAAAGCCAGCGGGGAAGCCGGATTCGCTTAACACCGGGGCAAGAGAGGTCATAAAATGTGAGCAGAGCTCACTTAACAAACTGTTTCGCTCAGCGACAGAAAATTCCGGCTCAATTGTGGTTCTTATTTTAGGATTACCCTGTTTCCCTCAAAATAAGACATCCCCTGATAATAAGTTTACTATCAGTTTACTACCGGTTCGCTGGCTGAGCATGCGCAGTGCGCACCACGCACCAAATGCAAGGTGCACCCCAAAAGGAGGCATGCGGTAAGTAGAACAGCCTGGGAGGGGGAGTGATGAGCTGTGGCACGCAATCTTTTTTTTAACTTTTAAAAGAATTGCTTTTAAAAGTAAAAATAAAAGCCTCTGACGATCGCGCTGCTCAGATTGCTTTTACCTTTTAAAAGCATTTTTTCTACAACCTCTTCAGCCGAAGAGGTAGAAAAAATTATTTTAAAAGTTAAAAAAAAAAGCCTCTGATGATCGCGCGGCTCAGTTAGGCATGGGCGGGGAGGAGTGCAGGGATTTTTGTTACCGGTTCTCCGAACCACCCGCCGCCATCGCTACCGGATCGGGGGATCCGGTCCGAATCGGGAACATTTCACCCCTGGCCAAACGCTTATTTCAGGGCTCAAAATAATATAAGGCAGGTCTTATTTTCCGAGAAACACGGTACCTGTCCAACCAGGTAATCAAGATGACCTTACAAGGAATTTTAAAACTTCTGGTTATTAAATCTGGGAGCCTGCAGGGTGAAAGGAAACTCCAGGAATCACCACAGTAACATGTTCCAACAGAGGAGAAAGAAGATTATTATTACTTTCATAATTTTCCCCAGGCTATACAGGTATTAGTCACTACTCCGTCCCTGGCATCACCTGTTCTGACCCAGCCTTTGCAGAAGTAAGAAACAGACTCCTTGTCACAAAAAAACCCTCTTGATTTACCTCCTGTGAATTAATTGCACTCATCCACCGAAAAGTCCAGGCAAGAGACCTTCAAGGAGTTAACGGCAGTAACAGATCTTATCAGTTCCTTGCGATAATTGCAAAGCTTTGAGCTCCCAGCTGCAAATTAAGTTCTGACAAGCAGTCTCTGTGACACGAAACCCAATAAGCGAAATCTCCAGAAATACGAACGGTTGTCTCCTACGACCACCACTTCCCTTTCCTTCTGTTTATTCCCCAGCCAGGGAGGAGCCATTCAGTGCCCACGTCTGCTTTGCTTCCCGGGTCAACTCGTTGTCCTCCATTGTTCTCCTCTCCTAACAGCTCTGTGCATACGTGCATCTGGAACAGGCCCCAGCTGTTCTTCCTCCTCACTCATCTCAGCCTCCAAAGGCAGCTGCCTCTCCGGTGGCTGGGAAATGTCGGACGGCCCTGGCTCTCTCTCTGCATCCGACACAGAGCATCCATCAGAGCCTGCCCCAGACTCCAGGACTGGCCCAAGTTCCTCCCCAACCTCCTCATCGTCCGAGTCTGCCTCCAGTTCCGCTGGCAGCTCCCGGGCCATACCACCACCTCTTAAGATGCCCATAAATGCATTTTAATGTTATTTTTATAACCTTAAAAGCTATGAAGAAACTAATATTTACTATTTATTAATCCAATTTATATAAACCCATATCACAAAACACGACTCTGGACGGCATACAGCGATCAAATAACTACAAATTGTGCATTTGCTGTTAACGATATATTGTTATCTACACTAGCAAATATATCAGAGATAGGGTAACAGTTTTTTTTAAAGCTGCGACAACAATGGAAACGCTTGTTATTGAGGGGTTAAAAGCTTCAGTACAGTTTATTTATTGGTCTACTTATAACTCGCTCCAGTCCCCAAGGACGCTGGGAAGCATATATCTGAAATAATTCAAGATTTTCCAGTTCCAATTGCCAAAATGTGAATAGATGCGCCTTAAATCACACGGCTTAAATCAAAACCTTACCATTCCAACAGAAACCTGCTATGGCAAAAGAAATACAACCTACTGTTCACGAGACTCGGTATTTATTAGCCTTATACTTTAGCTGATGTCTCAGTGCAAACGTTTTTCATCAAATTTGGATTCTTAGGGCATCTTTACATTTCTATTTTGGTAAAAGAAAAAAAAACATTTCGTAGAAATAAAACCCCAACCAGGAAAACTCCAAATATTTATTATCACATATCTAAATATATTTACAAGCAAATACAACCTAAAGATCTTTGTAACGATGTCAGCAAACATACAGACAATAAATAAATACTTTTGACTTTCAAAATAATCAGAGTTTCTCACCTAAGGCTTATGTGCAAACTCAGGGTCCTTGGACTAAGAAAACAGGCACTTTCAGGGCTTACTGTAGTCCTCGACTTATGACCACAATGAAGCCCAAAATTTCTGTCGTTAAGTGAGACGCTGGTTCAGTGAGTTTCTCCGACCTTTCTTGCCATAGCTATTAAGTGAATCACTGCACTTGATAAGTTAGCGACATGGTTGTTAAGTGAATTTGGCGTCCCCACTGGTTTCTGCTTGTCCAAAAGTCACAAAAGGAGGACAGAGCAATGGTCGTAAGTATGAACCAATTGCCAAGCCTCTGAATTTTGATGACATGACCATGGGCATGCTACAGAGGTCGTAAGTGTGAAAAATGGTCACTGAGTCACCTTTTTTCAGTACCGTTGTAACTTTGAACAGTCACTAAACAGACTGTTTACACCAGTTCGTTTAGTGACCATTCAAAGTTAAAACGCACATTGAAAAAAGTGATATAGGGCAGTTTTTCACACCGTTGTAAGCATCCCCAAGGTTACACCATCAAAATTCAGAAGTTTGGCAACCGACTCATCTTTATGATGGTTGCGTGATCCCCTTTTGCGACCGTCTGACAAGCGAAGTCAACGGTGGTAGGCAGATTCACTTAACAACCGGGTTACTAACTTTGCAACTGGAGCGATTCCCGTTACGACGGTGGCAAGGAAAGTCGTAAAATGGAGTAAAACTCAACTTAACAACCGTCTCGCTTAGCAACAGAAATTTGGAGCATCGTAAATCGAGGACTAACCACCAAAAGGTTAAGAGTTGCTAATCATTGGTGAGGAAAGAGAACTTGCAGTCACGCCGAGTAACTGAATGAAATTGCATTAATCGATGTGCAACATCTGTAAAAATGCATATCCAATGCTCGAACTAATTGGGAAAAAGCACAGGGGATACAGAGATAATGTTAAAACTGCATTTGGCATATTCGAGCCAGATTTGCCATCCTATCTAATCAAAGGACTGGAAAAATCGCAATAAAATAAAATAAAAATGGGAAGCAGCCGAAATGATTAATGCAGAGGCATTAAACTATTAGTAATGACTTGACATTACAGCTGTTTATTATCTCTGCAATCCTATAAAGCATACCTTAATTGCCAACTGTAGCAAAGAGTAGTGAATATTCTAGAAGTTTAAAGGCTTCTTAAATGTGTCTGGTTAGGAGATCAAAGGAGTGTCTTGCCTGGAACAGTCTTACAAATGCACGAAAAAAAATTTCATATTAATCTAGCAAATTTATATTATTATTGATACAGTGTTATGTGACACTCAATTAATACTATATCTGCCCCATTCAAATTAATATTTAACAAACAATACAGGTAACCTATTGCAACAATGGAATTGTTTACTTTCATGCAAATGAAAGCTTATAAAATTTCATAATCCCAACACTTTAAACACTGGCTTATTTAGAGTAAAGAGGCCCTCAAAAATTTCAAGTATTTAAATTATGTGCACTTTCCTGGCTATTCAAATCAGCTTTCGTGATTGCACAGAGGCCGCTTCGTGAACTCACAATAAATATCAGGAAATTAACCTGCCTGTATTTGCTTATGAAATGTAAAAGCCAACTTAAATTTAAATCCATATGGCTCAATACATATAGCCATCCACTTGATGGCAGTCATTCAGACACAAAATATATAGTTATGGACTAAGGATTACAATAGGACTTTTATATGCATATTAGCATCTGGGTAGAGAATGGGAGCAGATCTGAAAAAATTAAGCCTCTGGAGAATAGAGGGGGTTTTTTCTTCCATGGTATATATAAGCTTTCCTACTGCCATAAGATAGATAGCTAGATAGATAGATGGATGGATGGATGGATAGACAGAAAATAGATAAATAGATAGATAGATAGAGTTCGAAAGGTAGATATAGAAAGATAGAAAGAATGATAGAAAGGAAGGAAGGAAGGAAGGAAGGAAGGAAGGAAGGAAGAAGACAAAGAGATGGATGGGTTGGTAGATACGGTGGGTAGGTAGGTAGATGATAGACGATAAGATATAGTTGATATAGAAAGAGAAAGAAAGAGAGAAAGAGAGAAAGAAAGAAAGAAAGAGAAAGAAAAGAAAGAAAGAAAGAAAGAAAGAAAGAAAGAAAGAAAGAAAGAGAAGGAAAGAAGACAAAGAGATGGATGGATTGGTTGATACGGTAGGTAAGTAGATAGATGATAGATAGACGATAAGATAGATAGTTGATATAGAAAAAGAGAGAAAGAAAGAAAGAAAGAAAACAAAGAGATGGATGGATGGATACAGTAGAGAGAGAGAGAGAGAAAGAGAGAGGGAGGGAGGGAGGGGGAGAGAGAGAGAGAGAGATCCCATTCTCATTTTGTTCAGCCATAAAATAAATGCTAGGATTAATGTCCAGTTTTGGCTTTCATATACCAGTAAACAATTTATTTGTGAAGCTTTGTGAGACAGTACACTTTCCCTTATCACAGTGTGCATTTTTATTGTTTTGAAAATATAATTAGCAGTATATTTATCTTTAAAGTTGATCTTGGGATGAGCTCATTAAAAAAAAAGGCTAGGCCTCTTTGGCAACGGAGCTGAAACAATACACAACTGTTTTTGTTAGCCGAATGGGTATCGCTCAACCCCTACAAACCTATATGACATTATAACATTGTGGAGATATTATACAGTGTAATTAGGGGGTACACACAGGGAGACAGAATACAGAATACGGAATGACGGGAGTTGGAAAGGAACGTAAGATCAAAAGAGGAAACAAAGCAAACTAGAAAAACTTTATATCTGAAGGATGAGATTCTGCATCATATCTGTCTCTGTATGGCTTGCACAAAAAGGTTAATAATATAATTATTTTTTTATGATTACTGTAGCTAGATATGTCAAGCTTTGGGTAGAACTTGATAACTAGCCATTGTTCTTAATGCTGATCAAAATTGGCTAGCTTTCATTTTGACAATTAGAATACAGAAAATCAGAGCTGGAAGGGATCTCGGAGGTCCTCTAGTCCAACCCCCTGCTCAGGCAGGAAACCCTACACGCTGTGATGGCGAACCTATGGCACGCCTGCCAGAGGTGGCACGCAGCGCCCTCCTGATGGCACACGAGCCGTCGCCCGAATTCAGCTCCCGTGGCCAGCTGACCTTCTGGTCTCTGCAGCACATGCATGGGGGGGGCATGCAGGGGGTCACATGTGCATGCACGGGGGGGCAGGCGCATGTGTGGGGGGCGGGGCGCATGCACAGGGGGGCACATTCCATTTTGGGGGTTCAGGCGTGAGCGCGCTTGGGCATTTGGTCTGGGAAAGGTTCGCCATCACTGCCCTACACCACTTCAGAGAAATGGTTGTCCAATCTCTTCTTTAAAACTTCCAGTGTTGGAACATTTACAACTTCTGGAGGCAAGTTGTTCCACTGATGAATTGTTCTTTCAGAAAATTTCTTCTCTCCTTGATTAGTTTCCATCCGTTGCTTCTTGTCCTGCCTTCAGGTGCTTTGGAAAATAGCTTGACTATCCTTTGTGGCAGCCCCTGAGATACTGGAAGCCTGCTATTGTAAGACTGCTATCTTGTCACCTCTAGTCCTTCTTTTCATCAAACTAGACATACCCAGTTCCTGCAACCGTTCTTCATATGTTTTAGTCTCCAGTCCCCTAATCCTCTTTGTTGCTCTTCTCTGCACTCTTTCCAGAATCTCCACATCTTTTTTACATCGTGGTGACCAACACTGGATGCAATATTCCAACTGTGATTTTACCAAAGTATTATAAAGTACTATTATAAAGTAATGTTAACACTTCACATCATTTTGATAATTGTGAGTGAAAATCTGTAAATTTAACCTCACAACATAAATGTATTATATTCCCCCCAAATCTGTAAGTCCCACTGTTTATTAGAATGCTTTCTCATAATTAGCCGTTTTACGGCATCCATAAAATGTTAGGAAACCAGCCGTTTTTGTTATTTTGAGTTCAGTGTTCCACTTAACATGCCGAGACATAGTTTCCATGACAATATGAAGAATAAAATGCTTATTTCAAGCTACTTTACAGGTAGTCCTGGACGTATGACCACAATTGAGCCCAAAATTTCTGTTGCTAAATGACACCTTTGTTCAGTGAATTTTGTACCATTTTACAACCTTTCTTGCCACAGTTGTTAAGTGAATCACTACAGTTGTTAAGTTAGTAACACAGCTGTTAAGTGAATCTGGCTTCCCCATTGACTTTGCTTGTCAGAAGGTCGCCAAAGGAAGATCACATGACCTTAGGAGACTTCAACCGTCATAAGTACATGCCAGTTGCCAAGTGTCTGTATTTTAATCACATGACCATGGGGAGACCACACAAACTCATAAAGTGTGAAAAATAGTCGTAAGCCACTTTTTTCAGTGCCGTTGTAACTTCAAACCATCACTAAACGAACCGTTGTTAAATCATCATGTTGTTATTAAGAGCTATCTTTGCCACGTAACTCTAAACTACGGAATTAAGCATCTCTTCCAGAACAACTTCTATTGCAAGGAAAAATTTAAGAAGAAATTATCCTGTTTTGACTACCGACAGCTTACTAAGGACATGAATAAATTGAGGAACTGAACCACGTTTTGTCTGAAATAAAGCATCTTCAAATCGCCGTCTTGCTTCAGATACTGAAGAAAATCCATTTCAAGTTAAAGTCAAGTTAAAGATTGTAAGTTAAAGCACTTACAATCTTTAAAAAGCACAAGTTTCTTGGCTAAAACCAGAGTCCTTAAAGGGAGAGACAGACAAGACATCCCGTCTGTCATGTGAAAACAAGATTTAATGACAGGATGGGGTTTTTTTTTCCTTTTTCCCCCCTGAGCTAAATTTTCTGATTTTTGTAGCGAGTGAATGGCTGGTAGGTTGGTTTTTGGCAAAGCAAGAAACTTCGGAACAAAACACGATAAAATGAAATACATCAAATTTACACCAGAAGAAATAGCATGCATATTTGTTGTCAGATCAGTGTCCGGTACGGAAGAAGCCGTTTTAAACCGTCTGCCACTGAAGCCGGAGCCCCAAATTTCAGCAGCAAAAGGGACTGTAAGGAAGAGGCACCCCAACCTCTAACGGCAACTCCCCCTCCCCACCCCAATGTTATTTTTCAATTGCACCACCCTTTTGTCTTGCAGTGAGTCAGATCCCAGCAGCCTGAATCAGACACTCACTCGCTATGCGGCTTGACTGGTTTTAGATCAGTGCGGTATGACGTGTAAAGCAGACCATGATGGCTTGTTCCATAAACAATGGTTACAGCAAACGGTGCACGCGAGCAACCCAAGTGCAACCAAGTATCTGGCAGACGGCTCCCGGGGGCTTTGGTTTCAATCTGCCCTGCGCGGATTTATTGCAATGTTTTGGGTTTTATAATCAAATAATCATCTAATCCAGGCGGTTGCGAAATCACAGAGCCTCTCAAAAAGGCTGGAAAACTGGGAAATTCCTCTTCCTGGATAGTGAAAGCCTGAAGTTCCCAGGAGGGAGCGGAGTTTTAGTCATCTTTGGAGGGAGGGAGGGAAGAAAACAGATGGAAGAAAGAAAAAAGAATGGAGGAAGTTTATGGAAGGAAGGAAGGAAGGAAGGAAGGGGGAGGGAGGGAGGAGATGGATGGAAGGAAGGAAAGAAGAGAGGAAGGGAGGAAGGAGGAGGGAGGGAGGGAGGAAAAGTTGGAAAGAAAGAAGGAAGGAAAGAGAAGGGAGGGAAGGAGGAGATGGGTGGAAGGAAGGAAAGAAGGAAGGAAAGAGGGTGGAAGGAGATGGAAGGAAAGAGAAAGAAAGAAAGAGAGAGAGAGAGAAAAATGGGAAGGAGAAAAGGAAGGAGAATAAGAAAGAGAAAGAAAGAGAAAGAGAGAGAGAGAGAGATGAGAAGAAAAGGAAGGAAGGAGAATAAGAGAGAAAGAAAGAGAAAGA
>WNWU01013721.1:2879528-2892111 GCA_012654045.1 Ptyas mucosa
GAGAGAAAGATAGACAGAGATAGACAGATAGAAAGACAAAGGGAGAGAGACAGCGAGAGAATTAAAACCCGTGAAGGAACGGCTACCTCCTCTGACAGAGGGAGGACGATGACCGTCATGGTGCCGGTGTGAATCCGCTGCATTCTCGAAGACAATCCGGTCTGAGGGATCCTTTGTACCCGGTGGGTGCCTCCTTCAAACTTCAAGCGTTTGTAGACGTGGCTTCCCAAGACCCGGGCCGCTGCATGGTGGAGCCCCCCTAAAAAAAGCAAAACTCTTTCATTTTGGGGGGAAACGGGAGGGGGAGACATCCCGTGGAGGTATCCGGGTGAGGGGCTTCTCCTACCCATCTCAGCTCGGCAGTATTTGGTGATTTCAAAAGTCCAGCCTTTGTATTCCGCGTAATTCTGGTACATGTTAAAGACTTCTTTCGTGAATTGCTGGCAAATATCGCCTGAAACATAAAATCCTCTGAAATATCAGTGTGAACAATATTTTTAATAAAGAGCTTGCAAGCACGACGAACGACAAGGCAGGCCGTCCTTGACTTACGACCATTTGAAGTAACAACGGCGCTGAAAAGGGAGACTTATGACCGCGTTTCAGAGTTAACGACTGTTGCAGCATCCCCACAGAGTCCAGAGTTATGACCGTTGCAGCATCCCCACATGATCCAGAGTTATGACCATTGCAGCATGTCCACACAGTCACACAATCAAAATTTGGACGCTTGCCAGCCGACTCATCTTTATGACGGTGGCAGTGTCCCAGTGCTTGTGACCATCTGACCAGCAAAGTCAAAAGGGAAGCCGGGTCCGTTTAACGACCATGTTGTCGCTAACTTAACATCTGCAGCGATTCACTTAACCACGGTGGTTAAGGCAAGGTCGTAAAACGGGGCAAAACTCACTTCACAGCTAAGCGAAATTTTGGACTCCATTGTGGTCGTAAGTCGAGGACCACACTGAAAAGAAAAACTGAGGAAAACTGAGGAATGCAACAAAATAAATCAATTCCGCAAGAGCCAGGAACTCCATTTAGAATAACGTCGAAATTATGATATTTTTGCTCACCTCCTGTCGTCCTGCCAGATGTGACTTCTAGAAGGACGCTGTTTTCGTCGTATTTGTCCCTCGGCGTGATCTTCGCACAAAGCTGAAGAAAGAAGAAAACCAAAACATCGGCTGACAAATAACCTTATATGTCCATTTCAAAGGTGTTCGTAACTTCCATTTCGGATCTTAAGAATTCACTTTGTAATTACAAGTAGTCCTCGACTTACGACCGCAAGAGAACCCAAAATTTTGTGTTGGTAAATGAGACATTTGTTCAGTGAGCTTTGCCCCGTTTTACGACCAGTTACTAAATGAATTCCAGCGGTTGTTAAGTTAGTTGCCCGGTCATTAAGGGAATTCGGCTTCCCTGATGACTTTGCTTGTCAGAAGGTCACAAAAATATTGAATAATTAAATAATAGAAGATTATAACTTAACATAAATGTGTGTATTACTCTTAGAACTATATAAGTCTCTTAAATGTAACAAATATTATTAATATTTTATTTGTAGTAAAAGGAAGGACACTCAAAATATGATGATTGGCATAAAAATAACATGTTGAAATATTTAATAACTAAATAAGGAAAGATTATAACTCAACAAAATATGTGTACCATTACCAGAACTATATAAACTTGTCAACTGTAGTAAATATGATGAATATTATTTTATTTGTACTAAAATGTAAGACAGTCAGGTGCCACACTGTTCGCGTATTGATATGTTTGTAAAAAAAAATTGTTTTTAAAAAACTTGTAAATTTTAGAAGGTCATAAATAGGGGATCACATGACCCCGGAAAACTGCAACGGTCGTAAGTACATGCCAGTTGCCAAGTGACTGTATTTTGATCACGTGATCGTGGGGAGACCATAACGATCAGAGCTGAAGAAGCTTCTTGGATGAGAAGCGAAACATCTTCAAGGAAAAAATCAAGCAAGTCCAGTTGCCTCTTGAAAAAAGCACTTTTGGGACAACCATGACCTGGATGACTGAGAATCTCCATGGACATTCCTTTGAAAATGTTTTGCTTCTCATCCAAATAGTTCTTCAAAGGATGAGGGAGAGGGGAAAGAAGGAGAAGGAGAAGGAGAAGGGGAAGGGGAAGGGGAAGGGGAAGGGGAAGAGGAAGAAGAAGAAGAAGAAGAAGAAGAAGAAGAAGAAGAAGAAGAAGAAGAAGAAGAAGAAGAAGAAGAAAAAGAAGAAGAAGAAGAAGAAGAAGCCGTCATTCCTGGCCTGCTCTCGAGTTGCCATAGGCAAAGGGGATGGAAAAACCAGGTAAACAGCACAGCAGCCAAAAACAAAAGCACATTCCAGACATATCTCTCTCAAGGCTGTCTCCCAGGGTTACCCATAGCGGCTGGAGAGACGTGATCTCTACAACCCGCGAAATTGCTCCGTTGGCAAATGTGACTGATGACACACCCTGGGGGGAAGAGGAGAAACAGGGTCATGCCTGGGTTGTAAATTACATGGGGTCAGAGTTGGCTTCACTTGAAACGTGCCAACATGAAGCTCCTAATAAATAACTGGATTTCTTTTGAAGCTTGGCTTGAGGCTCATGATTTAGTTAGGGGATCTGTCAGAACCCTGATAGCAGCAGCAGAAGCTTGGATAAGAAGCAAAACATCTTCAAAGAAAACCAAGGAAGTCCAGTTGCTTTGGGACAACAGTGAGCTGGAGGACTGAGAATCTCCAGAGACAAGACTCTTGATACACACAAGACCACAACAGCTGGATGCAGCTGGCTTCTGCTCACCTCTAGATAGAGTGCTCTAATCACCCGGCTCATGTCTTCCTTCTCCTCTGTAGCAAGTTCTAATAGAGGTTTCTCTTCGGACTCAGTTAGCTCTATAATAAAACGGCAGAACAAAGGAAGTTGAGTAAGTTACACCAGACATCTGAAATTCAGGTATTGGCAGACGGTTCCCTCAGATGTAACGGAAGCAAAGAAATTGTGGCATTGCCCAAACGCCACAATTTTGGAGGGCCAAAAAAAAAAGTTCTATACAGGCAGCCCTCGACTTATAACAGTTCACGTCCAGCTTCGAAACATACTCGTGCTGCTTTCACTTTTACTGCTCCTCAGTTTGCCAATGAACTATGGGGCGGGAAGGAAGAGGGAATTGGGAGTGTGGATTTTAAACCTCAAGCAGTCAGGCTGTGAGAACCAAGGTCACTCCAGCAGGGGTTTGCCAGAGTTTCAAGACCTCTTCTCAGAACAATACTGGACAAGGAATAGGAGGGAGGGAGAATGCTATGCTTTAATAATACTGAATTGCGCGGGAATTAGTC
Organism: Ptyas mucosa; assembly: GCA_012654045.1. NCBI lineage: Eukaryota > Metazoa > Chordata > Lepidosauria > Squamata > Colubridae > Ptyas > Ptyas mucosa. The sequence goes on from WNWU01013721.1 coordinate 2,882,880, forward strand.
AGAGCTGGTTTCGCTTTCATGCCGTGCCCGAAATAATGTACTCAATAAAGTTTAGGATTAAGTGATCGTCAGTCGGAACCTTGACAGTTCGTTTAGTGACTGTTCAAAGTTACAACGGCACCGAAAAGAGTGACTTAGGACCGTTTTTCACCCTTATGACCATTGCAGCATCCCTGTGACCAAAATTCAGATGCTTGACACCTGACTCATATTACGACGGTCGCAGTATCCCGGAGTCACGCGATCCCCTTTTGCGGCCTTCCGACAAGCAAATTGCACGGGGAAGCCAGATTCACTTAACCAGCATGTTATTAACTTATCCACTGCGGTGATTCACTTAACAACTTTGGCGAGAAAGGTTGTAAAATGGGGAAAAAACCCATTTAACAAATGCCTCGTTCAACAACAGAATTTTCGGCTCAACGGAGGTCGTTAAGTCGAGGACTACCTGGATAACACACCTGTACACATTTTCTCCAGTTCCCGAATTTGTTTTTCAGCCTCTTGTATTTGATGAAACGTCTCCACAAAGGGGGATAATTCTGCCTGTCGTTGGGCGAGGTCCTTTTCCTTAAATTCGTTCACGGAGCAGGTGTTGAGCAACAAATCGATCCTTTCGTATTCTTGCTTCAAAGTCTGTAAGTACACCTGCAAGGGACCGCTGTCCCAAAGAGTTCCCAAAGCCCTGGGGCTGGTATGGAAGGTCCTCGCAGATGTGACGGCCCTGCACTTACAGCTGTGTGGAAGGGTCTTCAGCTCCGTCCAAAGGGGGCTTTTTTTACCAAGGGGTGGAAGAGTGCGACTCCGGTGATACTTGAAGCATTTGCGAAAGAGTAATCTAAAAACGGGGCTTGCTTGGTGAGGTTTCATCTCGGGTGGAAACTTCTGGAATACACAAATAAAACCATAACATTTTTCATTCATTTCTTTCAATAGTATCTCTCTCTCTATCTATCTATCTATCTATCTATCTATCTATCTATCTATCTTCTCTCTCTCTCATCTATCCATCTATCTTCTCTCTATCTATCTTCTCCCTCTCATCTACAGTATATCTATCCATCTACCCATCTATCTTCTCTATCATCTGTCTGTCTGTCTATCATCTCTCTTCTCTCTATCATCTATCTATCTATCTATCTATCTATCTATCTATCTATCTATCTATGTTTCTAATCTATCTATTATCTATCATCTATCATTTCTATCTCTATCCAGCTATCCATTCATCCATCTATCTATCTATCTATCTATCTATCTATCTATCCTCTCTCTCTCTCTCTCTCTACCTTCTCTCTCTCATCTATCTACCCTGTTTCCCCCAAAATAAGACATCATCCCCTGATAATAAGCCCAATCGGGCTTTTGAGCGCATGCACTAAAATAAGCCCTCCCCCCAAAAATATTTAAACGCAGAGCTGGAAATCAGGTAAGATGGCAAGAGGAGCCCCATCTTGCTCCATGCGCCCCAAAATAATAAGACCTCCCTGAAAATAAGGCCAAGCACTTATTTCGGGGTTCAAAAAAAAATATAAGACAGGGGCTTATTTTTGGGAAAACACGGTATCTATCCATCTATCTACCCATCTATCTTCTCTAACATCTGTCTGTCTGTCTATCACCTCTCTTCTCTCTATCATTCACCTGTCTTCTGTCTCTATCATCTGTCTATCTGTCTGTCTATCATCTCTTCTCTATCATTCATCTATCTTATCTATCTACCCATCTTCTTTATCATCTATCTATCTATCTATTCAGCTTTCATATCTAAGGCAGAACTAGAACTCACAGTCTCTTCCTTTCTCGCCTGGTCCCTTCAATGAATTCCTGGGATAGTAAAGGAGACCAATTTATAAAATCTATATAAACATATACTGTATATATACTACATATCTATATAAATCTATATAAATGTATACTGTGTTTTTAGTTGGCTGTTCACCGCCCTGAGTCCGAAAGGAGAAGGGCGATATAGAAATTTAATAAATAAATAAAATCTGAAGCCAGTGGAACCAGGCTGGGAAAATCCGTTCTACCCAAACATCTGAAACACAGTTACAATAAGTTTTGTAATACAAATAACAAATCAATACAACCATTCTCTTTTGTGTAACTTTTAAATAAACAAATAAACATTTCTAGCCAGAAGTTACATGCAGGGTCCTTGGTGCTCTCTGAGTTTGGTCGTTTTCTTGCAGACATTTCATTACCAAACTAGCTAACAGCATCAATGCATCCTGTAGAAGTTACATAGGATGAATTTGTGACACTAAAAATTAAACCAAAAAAAAATAAATAAAAATAGCAGTATAACTCAAATCTTAGGCATGCCAATTCAGAAAGGAACCCTGCTTTCCTTCGCAGGGTTATTTTCCAAAGGCATAAAATAGCTTGCCAACAACGCTTTTCTGACAACCTCTCTAATTGAGCAAGGCTCAAATCAAACAAACCGAAGAAGGCTGCAAAACACAAGAGCTGCGTTTTCAAGGCAGAAAAACCTTCAGATCCCCCCCCCCCCTTTAAAGTTTATTTTATTGCAAAAGCGAGGCCATTCCTTCCTAAATTTATTCCTGGGAAACCTACGACTTTTGCTCCTGGCTTGCTAGATCCACCGTTCTAGTCCCAAAAAAAGCTGCAGCAAACATGCTCCTTTGCCTGTTTGGCAAGCAAAATGCAAATCCAGACAAACAGGCCCTTTATTTTTATTTTTATTTTTTTGCAAAAATCCCATCTTTAATTTTTGCAACTTTTAAATTTTTGCAAAAAAGAAAAGCCCATCCCTCACCTTGAAGGAAAGCAGACATTCAACGGTAGCCAATACCGGCTCGAAGAAGGAAACTGCAGAGACCAAGTAAGGAAGTGGAGGGGAAAACCACATTTCCCAGCAGCCCTTTCGTTCTGAACTACAACTCCCACAAGGCTAGTGGGAGATGCTGGAGTTTTAACCTCTGCTATGCCACAATCTTACAAACACCCTTCAGCCTGCAATAGCACTATGATTTTAAAAAGCGGAGAGGAATTTCCCACGTTATTTTCTTTTGTGCTTCAGCATTTTTTGCAATTTAGCTTGGTCCTCCTCCCTTAAATCTCCATCCCTGCATCTCAATTTTTGGTCAAAGGACTCTTTTTTGACCAGTAGTAAATATGGGTGTGAACCAGTTGTTGTTGTTGTGTTTTTAAACTTGGCAACTTTAAGACCAGGGGACTTCAACGCCCAGAAATCAAGTGCTGGAGAATTCTGGGAGTTGAAGTCCAGTTATCTGAAAGTTCCCAAGTTTGGAAAACACTGGTGTGAATTGTATTTCTTTTTAGAATGACTCAATGCCATGTTAGCCTGTTTTTAAAAACACTCTCCATGCAACAATTGTGTTAATGATGGAGTTTCAGCCATCGCTGGTCTGAATATGAAGCAAAGGGATGTGTAAGGAAGTTTTCAAAATTTGCTGGCATCTCGTGGTCATCTGGATTTTGGAAACCCGGACTTGGTGGCCTTATGCATTATCCTGCAAATAGTAAAAAATGCAATTAAATGTTCTTATTCTGCCTTCCGCTGTACCACTTAAAAGTGGATAGCTTAAATCAAGACAGCATTTGCATAATTACAATTTTATTTACCACTCCCTTTTTGGCATTAAATCAATGACCACATGATTTGCTTTCCAATGTCAGCTTATCTTGGTTACTACAGGTTGTTCCTCAACTTGCAAACTTTCATTTAGTGACCGTTCAAAGTTACAACGGTACTGAAAAATGTGACTTTGGACCGTTTTTCACACTTATGACCATTGCAGCTGAGCAACGGTCATAAGTGATGATCACCTGAGCAAAATTCAGACGCTTGGCATTCGTATTTATGACGGTCGCAGTATCCTTATTGACAAGCAGAGTCAATAAGGAAGCCAGGTTCACTTAACCAGATTACTAATTTAACAAATGCAGTGACTCACTCATCCACGGTGGTGAGAAAGGTCATAAAATGAGACAAGACTGTCTTGCTTAGCGACAGAAATTTTGGAGTTCAATTGTGGTTGTAAGTTGAGGATTACCTACAATGATTTTAGAAAGCAGATTCTTAACGGTAAAGGTAAAGGTTCCCCTCGCACATATGTGCTAGTCATTTCTGATTCTCGGGGGCGGTGCTCATCTCCGTTTCAAAGCCGAAGAGCCAGCACTGTCCGAAAACGTCTCCGTGGTCATGTGGCCAGCATGACTCAATGCCAAAGGCACACAGAACGCCAAAGGTGGTCCCTATTTTTCTACTTGCATTTTTTACGTGCTTTCGAACTGCTAGGTTGGCAGAAGCTGGGACAAGTAACGGGAGCTCACCCCATTACACAGCACTGGGGATTCGAACCGTTGAACTGCCGACCTTTCGATCAACAAGCTCAGTATCTTAGCCACTGAGCCACCGCGTCCCCTAGCAGTTTCCTAGTTGCAAGTAATTCCATCTAAGATAAACTGGACATTGAAAAGTTCCTGATTTCTAATAATACATATCTCTCACTCCAAAGCAAAATTCTGCATTGTCTCCCAAAACTTCATAATCTGCTTTGTCTGTTTTACAGCTCCATAACTTCTAAATCTACCGAGAAGACCCATCTACATACCCCTCACATCCTGGACATAAACTGTTTCAACTCCTAACCTTAAAACGACGCTATAGGGCACTGCACACCAGAACAACTAGACACAAGAACAGTTTTTTCCCAAACGCCATCACTCTGCTAAACAACTAATTCCCACAACACTGTCAAACTATTTACTAAGACTGTATTACTATTCTTCTTCTCATCCTTCCTATTACCTATCTCCTTTTCTACTTATGACTATAACCTTGTTGCTTGTATATTTATGATTTATATTGTTTTATTTAATTTCCTAGCATGATTTGATTGCTTATTTAGTATCCTATAACTATCATTAAGTCAGAGGTGGTACTCAGCCGGTTCAGATCACTAAGTCAGAGGTGGAACTCAGCCGGTTCGGATCACTAAGTCAGAGATGGTACACAGCCGGTTCGGATCACTAAGTCAGAGGTGGAACTCAGCCGGTTCGGATCTCAGCCCTGGATCAGAGGTGGTACTCAGCCCTGGATCTATGCCATCCTATTTAGGCATGTTTTTGAGGCCGGGTGCAGGCGCTGAATGCGTGTGTGCAAGCAAAGCACAGGCGCGGAAGGCAGGTACCCGCATGAACCGGGTGCAAGTGCCCAGAAAGTGAGCATGCGCGCACGGGGCAAATCGGTAGCAGCATAATGCGAAACTCACCACTGCACTAAGTTTTGTATCTTATGATTCCGGATGAATGTATTTTTTTAAAAAAAAATATTTTCCATTTTTCCAATTTACTTAACAGTAAGCATTTTTTAACAGTACTGTGTCATGTGTCTCTTACAGTTATCTACATTAATTTCTATACATTTTTGTTTCTCTGTTCTAACCACTTATCCCACTTATCCCAAACCTCGTAAAATTCTATTTCTTCCTTGCCTTTTATTTCTAATGTGAGCTTATACATCTCGGCACATTCTAATATCTTATGAATAATCCTCTCGTTGGCTGGTATATTTTCAAGTTTCCAACATTGGGCATAAACAATTCGTGCTGCTGTTACTATATGTAAAATACGTTGGGGTTGCTTCTTTATCTTTTGATTAATTATTCCTAATAAAAATAATTCAGGTTTAAATTCAATTTGTTCTCCTGTTATCTCCTGTAACCATCTCCTTATCCGTTCCCAATATTTCTTTGCTTTGGGGCATTGTCACCACATGTGATAAAATGTTTCGTCCTTATATTTACACTTCCAGCAGTCCGGTTTCATATTTGCGTACATTTTAGCCAATCTCCAGATGAATGTATTTTTTTAATGTACACTGAGAGCTTATGGACCGAAGACAAATTCCTCGTGTGTCCAATCCCACTTGGCCAATAAAGAATTATTCTGAAACATGTCACTGGGTTAATGAAAAACATGGCCCCTATATTAAAGTTTGGAGCGAAATATACGCTAAACTTGCTATGGTTTCCAAAGAGTCATTTATATTTTTTTTTCATGGTTTAGAAGCTCCGCTGTGTCTGACGAGTTTAGGGTCATTTTTTCAGCAGTGCATATAAGATAGATCAGGCAGCTTCAAATCCAAACTCGATGCTTACACCTGTCATTGGTCACCTCTCTGGAAAAAACAACCCTCGATATAAATGCCCCCCCCAAAAAAAATTAAAATAACAACGTAACATCTGTCAGCTCCTTTGCTTTCAAATCACGATGGTCAGTCACCCTTCCGATCTGCTCCTTGCAACCAGATTAGTGGCTCTCCAGCTGATTTTTGCCATGCTGATCGGAAGATAAATAAAGCAGAAAAGGTCAGTCCGACCTGGATATTTGGTAGATGGACATCATTTTAACAAGATTGTGTGGGCTAATAGCACCATCTCTCAGTTCTCCTAAACCAGTGATGGCTAACCTTTTTGCCATCGCATGCCAAAGGTGGGGGGAGCGTGGTGTGGTCATGCACACGTGTGCCCATACCATACGCAACCACCCCGTGCTCCCCCCACTTTTGGCACGCAATGGCACGGTGGGCCCAGTAGGCCCATATTTTGCCCTCCCCAGGCTCCAGAGCCTTTCTAGGACCCTGGGGAGAGTGAAAAACAGCCTTCCCCACCCACCCAGACACCCTCCAGAGGCCGGAAATGGCTCGTTTGCCAACCTCCGGTAGGCCCAGAGGATCCGAAAATCAGCTGGAGAACCTGAGCTCGCGTGCCCACTGATACGGCTCCGCCTGCCACCTGTGGCACACGTGCCATAGGTTCACCATCATGGTTCTAAACTCTTGCTTGTGTTCTCACTAATCTAGCTATGTAATAAAAGAATAAACAGAGCTGGAAGGGACCTTGGAGGTCTTCTAGTCCAACCCCCTGCTCAAGCAGGACACCCAATTTCATTTCAAACGGTTGTCCAATCTCTTCTTTAAAAATTTCCAGCATTGGAGCATTCACAACTTCTGGAGGCAAGTAGTTCCACTGGTTAATTGTTCTGTCAGAAAATTTCTCCTTAGTTCTAGGTTGCTTCTTTCCTTGATTAGTTTCCATCCATTGTTTCTTGTCCTGCTCTTTGGTGCTTTGGAGAATAGTTTGACCCCCCTCTTCTTTGGGGCAGCCCCTCAAATATTGGAATGCTGCTATTATATCACCTCTAGTCCTTCTTTTGATTAACAGAATAGCAAGAGTTGGAGGGATCTTGGAGGTCTTCTAGACCAACCCTGTGCTCAAGCTGGAAACCCTGTACCATTTCAGACAAATAAGAGCCTTGGTGGCGCAGCAGACTAAAGTGCTGTTAAGTAGCACCAGCTGCCTGCAATTATTGCAAGTTCGAATCTCACCAGGCTCAAGGTTGACTCAGCCTTCCATCCTTTCGAGGTAGGTAAAATGAGGACCCGGATTGTGGGGGCAATAAGCTGACTTTGTATAAAAAGAACACCGCTTGGGGGGGGGGCAAAAAAGCCCTACTAAGCAGGTATATACAAAAGTATGAAGGCATTGTAAGCCACCCTGAGTCTCTGGAAAAGGGTGGCATATAAATCGAACCAATAAATAAATAAATTGCTGTCCAATCTCTTCTTCAAAATCTTCAGTGATGAAGCACCCACAACTTCTGGTGGCAAACCGTTCCACTGGTTAATTATTCTAATAATTAATCTGACAGCTTCGGTGAACGCTTCCAATTCCTGTGTTTTGATCTTGACCCAAGTAATCGTCCACCTTCAGAGCTGAAGAAGATTCTTGGATGAGAAGCGAAACGTCTTCAAAGAAAAACCAGAAAGTCCAGTTGCCTCTTGAAAAAAAAAAGCCCCTTTGGGATCCCAAGGAAATGGTTGCTCAGTCTTTTCTTTTTTTAAAAAAAAGGATGGGTGGGGGAGGGAAGCTTCTTTCTCGAGGGAGGGGGGCTTAATAGTGAGAACAATCGATCAGTGGAACAGCAGGCCTTCAGAAGTTATGAGTTGGGATCCATCACTGGAGGTTTTTAAGAAGAGACCGGATAACCATTTGTCTGGAATGGTCTAGGGTTTCCTGCTTGAGCAGGGGGTTGGACTAGAAGACCTCCAAGGTCCCTTCCAGCTCTATTCCGATTGATGGGTCCTTGGTGTTCTCTGAGCTTGCTCAGACGTTTCATTACCCTAACTAGATGACATCATCAGTGCCAGTGATGTCCTCCTCCCCACAACCCCCCTTCCTCTATCACTGATGATGTTACCTAATTCGGTAATGAAACATCTGCAAGAAAAGGAGCAAGCTCAGAGAGCACCCAGGACACCACATTCCTCTCCTCCTCCTCCTCGTCCCTCCTCTCCACAAACTGCCTCCCTTCTAACACTGATGATGTTACTTAGTTGGGTCATGAAACGTCTGCAAGAAAACAACCAAGCTCAGAGAGCGCCAAGGACCCTTCCTCCTCCTCCTCCTCTTCTCCACAAATCCCCCTCCCTTCTAACACTGATCATATTACCTAGTAGGGTCACCAAACGCCTGCAAGAGAACCACCCGGCTCAGAGAGCATCAAAAGACCCTTCGTGTCAATCCCGAACTCCAAATCTCCTTTTTTTCTCTCTTCTGATTGACGGATTCCTCTGAACCAGGCTGCACACTTCCCCCCCCCCCCACCCCAAATGATCTCTGCCCCAGATCCTAGTCTGTCTGTCTGTCTGTCTGTGTGTATTTTGCAAAAACGCCCCCCCCAAAAAAGGGTGGGGGGCCTCTTCAGCAGCTCCGGGAAGCGCAAAGTCTGCAGCGGAGGCCCCTCGCTTTTGCAAGGCGGCGCTCGCGGGCGCCGGCGGGGAGGGGAAATCCCGGGCGGGCAGGCGGGCGCGCGCAGGGGAAGAGGAGGGAGGGGGGTGCGCCGGGCGGCCGCGCGGGGGCGTCTCGTGCACGAGCCCCGAAGCCCGAGCCGAGCCGGGCTGGCCGAGCCCCGGGCCGGAGGAAAAAAAGCCACCATGCCTTCCGCGCCGCTGCCGCCCAAGGAGAGCAACCTTTTCAAGCGGATCTTGGTGAGCCAGGCGGGGACCCCCCCCCAATATCCCCCACCCCCCCAAGAGAGAGAGGGGAGCTTTCTTTGCAAGCCCCCCGACCTCCCCAAGGTCTCCCCCCCCCGTTGCAAAGACCCCCCCCCAAAGCTCCCGGAAGGGGCCGCGCCTCCTTGGCAGCCCTGCACGACCCCGCCTGCTTCCCCCCCC
>WNWU01013721.1:2898192-2920919 GCA_012654045.1 Ptyas mucosa
CTGGTTGCATAGCTTTGGGCCAATCACCAGGAGACTGTGAGTTCTAGTCCCGCCTTAGGCATGAAATCTGGTTGCATAGCTTTGGGCCAATCACCAGGAGACTGTGAGTTCTAGTCCCACCTTCGGCATGAAATCTGGATAGGCGACTTTCCCCATTGACTTTGCCTATCAAAGGTCATAAAAGGGGATCACACCACCCCGGGACACAGCAACCATCATAAGTGTGAATTAGTTGCCAAGTGTCTCTGAATTTTGAACGCGTGACCATGGGGATGCCGCAACAGTCATAATTGTGAAAAATGGTCATAAAGCACTTTTTCAGTGCCGTTGTGAGTTCGGACGGTCACTAAACGAACTGTTGTAAGTCAAGGACTACCTTTACGTATGTTTTCATCCTTTTCTTTGCCTAGCAACGCTGGACCTGTTTAGCGGAAAATGCAGGTGAATCTCGTTCCTGCTATTTCTTGCTTGCAATGTGGTTTAGGAATGCCTCTTAGCAAGTCGCTCTAACACGCCACTCTCTGCTAAAAATAAATCCCTAATTTTAGAACAGCTAAGAGATTACTTTTTCTAGAAGACAGGAAAGTTTGCAGTACTACTGCCTGCTTCTTCGATCACGTTCCTTACCCACCCTTTTAAATTTTCGCGCACCCAAAGTGATCGTTTTAATTAGTTTCACTAGCTATTAATGACAAGCATTTTACTAAGGGTGGGTTTAACTCTTCTTTTAGCACAAACTTTAATGTTACCTGTAGTCCGGATCGCTTTGGTTTCTTTACAACCGGTGTAAATGTAGAGGATTAGCCAGAATTTCTAGCATATTTTTTTTCCCAGTTATAGCTTTCCACTTTTACTTTTTCAAATATGAATAGACGTTTATTGATTCAATCATTCCTTCAATTTACTCCAATCTCCAACAAGAGGGAATGTTTCCGCACCCACAGCGGGCAAGTGACGGATGTGCACCCACGTCATTTGCACAATGGAGCTTCACGCACAGACCACGCAAACACTGGTGGTCTGATTCCAAATGGGTCTCACCCAGGGGTGAAATGCTACCGGTTCAGGCCGGTTTGCCCAAACCAGTACTAAAAAATGCTAAAAAAAAGTTTTTTAAAAAAGTTCCAACGATCATGCGGCACAGCTGATTGTTGCATAGCTGATCATCAGAACTTTTTTTTTTAACTTTTTACTTCCGGTTTGCCAGAATGGATAGTTAAAAAATGCTTTAAAAAAGTAAAAAAAAAAGTTCTGAGATCGCACGGCACAGCTGATTGTCACACAGCTGATCGTGGGAACTTTTTCTTTTTACTTTTTAAGCATTTTTTTTTTTACTACCAGTTTGCTGGAACTGGTAGTTTAAAAAATGCTTTAAAAAGTAAAAAAGAAAAGTTCCGACGATCAGCTATGCGACGATCAGCTGTGCCGCGCAATTTATATTCGCTAGAAAGCAGGAAATTCTGCTTTCTAGCAAATATAAATCGTGCGGCACAGCTGTTCCCCCCTCCTCACTGTTTTACTTACCTCTGCAGACTCAGAAAAGGTTTCTTGGCACCTGCAGTGCGCATGTGCATGAAGCGTGCATTTGGCATGCATGAAGCATCCATGCGTGCACAAAGCGAACCGGTAGCAGACTTCAAAGCATTTCACCCCTGGTCACCCCAATACCAGGCTGTGACCCGGGGGTTGGGCACCCTTGTCCCAGACTAATTAATTTAAAAAAAACTCAAGGCAGTATACTATGGTATTTCTTTCATTGGTGTTTTGGGTCCAGCCATTTCACACATTTCTTAATTGCAGGATTCAGCACTGACAAACATTTCCATCATTGATCAATTGTATGCCATTAAATTGGTGTTGATTCTTAGATAAATTTTCTCCGTGTCTTTCTCCTGGAAGTTGGAACTACCCATTGCCACTGTCACTGAGTCCATCTTCCTGAGCGGAGAAATTGGAAAGGAACAGGTTTCAAGCAGTGGTGGGTTCCAACCGGTGTTACCACCGGTTCTCTTCGCGCACATGCTTTGCGCGCAATTACCACGCGTTAGGTTTCTGCCCAGCTGAGGTGTGGCAATCCACTCTGTCGTGCCTATCAGCTGGGCTAAAAACCAAGAAATAAAGGTAGGAATAAAGCGGGGGCGGGCAGGAGGGCACAGCTCCCAGTCACAGAGAACCGGTTCGGTGTCATCACATTGTCACCACTACCAGCTCGGCCGAACCGGGCTGAACCGGGAGCAACCCACCACTGGTTTCAAGACAGTAAGATGTTCGCACTTCTGCTCTGAATGTGGAGAAGAATTAACAGCTTACTCTCTTGCAATCCCTTTCTCTCCTATCTCTTTGCTGAGGGAAGGGGGGGGGGATACTGGCCAAGAACAAGATAACATGCACTGTAACGGTGATCCTACGATTGAGGGATGCTGCAACGATTGTAAATGGACTGTAAAGTTATTGTTGTAACTTAGAAAGGTTGCTGAATTTATTTATGTATTTCTTATACTTGAGAATGAATGGTCAGTAAGTGAGGACTACCTGTAGTTTTGTCTTTACGTTTAATTTTAATCCAATTTTTTCATTCTGTTCTTGACTTTTTTTCCCCAAGAAACTCCTTTGCATCTTCAGCTATCAGAACAGTATCATCTTCCTAATGCAGGTTATTATCTCCAGATTTAAAACCATGCTAATCTTTTTCCATTCCAGTTTAAGATACATTCAGTATGTAAGTTGAATAACTAAGGGAAGAATATACAGCCTCATCTCTTACTTTTTCCAACCCAGAGCCAGTCTGTTTCTCCATATTCTATTTGTACGGTGACTTCCTGCCCTGTGTGTAGATTTTACAAAAGAAGAATGTGATATTCTAGATTTCCCATTTTTTTTAAAGCACGTCCCACCGTTTGAGACGATCGACCCAGTCAAATGCCTTTCTCTAATCAATAAAATACACACTGACTTATTTTTGTCACTCTTTGGCCTTCTCGGTTATCCAGCAGGCATTAGTAATAAATCTCCTATCCCTTGGCCTTCTCTAAAGCCAGTTTGAACATCTGGCATCTCTTTTCCATCCCGGCCTCTTAATCCTCAGCGTCATTTCGCTTTTATGCAAAATTAAAGATATTGAATTAATAGTTTGCACACTCCGTTAAGTCTCCTTTTGGGGATTTTTAGTTGACCTCATATCAGGGGTGAAATGCTCCCAGTTTGGACCGGTTCGCCCAATCCGGTAGCAATGGCGACGGGTGGTTCGGAGAGCCGGTAGCAAAAATCCCTGCGCCCCCCCCCCCCCATCACCATGCTCAGCTGAATTGCACGATCATCAGAGGCTTTCTTTTTTTACTTTTAAAAGCATTTTTTCTACAACCTCTTCCTACGAAAAAATGCTTTTAAAAGTAAAAAAAAAAAAAAAAGCCTGGCTCAGCTGGGATCCTCAGAGGCTTTTCAAAGCATTTTTTTCTGCAACCTCTTGGCTGAAGAGGTGGTAAAAAAATGCTTTGAAAAGTCTCTGACGATCCCAGCTGAGTTGCCTGATCGGCAGAGAGGGTTTTCAAAGCATTAGAAAAAAATGCTTTGAAAAGTTAAAAAAAAAAAGTTGGCCACGCCCACCCAGTCACATCACCCTACCACCACCAAGCCACGCCCACAGAACCGGTAGTAACACATTTTACATTTCACCCCTGCCTCATATGTTAGCCGCCGTGCCATTCTCAAATTTCCGGAGATCACAATTGTTCTGTCCTCTCGACGTTAGTCTGTGTGCAGCTCGACATGCAGCTAAACCAGTGGTGGGATTCAGCCGGTTCGCACCCCTTCGGGAGAACCGGTTATTAACTTACTGAGCAGTTTGGCAAACTGGTTGTTGGAAGAAATCATTAAGGCAGAGAACTGGTTGTTAAATTATTCGAATCCCACCACTGAGCTAAACCCACCTATCCTCCAATAAAACGGACGTTTGTGCGTAGATCTGAATGCTTTATTGAAAGAACAGGATATGGTAAAACGGGGGAAAACAGGGATACATACAATGAGAGCCAAATGCAAGATAGGCAGTATTGAATTACTGCTGAACATAACAATTAATAAATACAAGCAATTTAAATCTCACCAGCGATGCTCTGTGTGTGGGATGTGAGTTTGTCCTTGGATGACCACGTACCACAGATGAAGATGGATTGTTCTTTGTGCTTTTGCCTTCTCCAAATGCTAAAGGAAATGGAGTCTGACTTTCCAATGTGCACTTGGTTTGAGACTACCGGCCGATGGGTAATGGGGTGGGGTCAGCTTCAAACAATACTTGGTATTTGTCTGTCCGACCACTAGATGGGGCTAGAGAGAAACAACAATAAAGATCGTATGTTGGGGCATATTTGTCCCTCTGACCACTAGATGGGGCTAGAGAGCAACAACAGTATAAAGATTACCGTATTTTTCGGAGTATAAGACGCACCTTAGTTTTTGTGGAGGAAAATAAGAAAAAAGCTGATTGGTGGGTGGATCGGCCTCCCGGAATACCCATTAGCTGTTCCCAGAGGTGAATTTTAGCAACAGGTTTGTTGGTTGTGAGCTCTGCCTTGCTTTTTTTTCAGCCTCTGAAACTTTTTTTCCTGCCTCTGAAAGCCTCCGAAACAGAGCTTCAGAAAAAAAGCCTCTGAAACAAAGTTACAAAGAAACAAAAGTCTGTTTGGAGGCTTTTTTTTTCTGAAGCTTCATTTCGGAGGCTTTTTTCAGCCTCTGAAACCTCCATTTGAGAGGCTGGGTGGGGCTACATTCGGAGCATAAGATGCACCCAAAGGTGCTTCTTATACGCCGAAAAATATGGTCTATGCTGGAGCATGACAACAATTGAGCCCCAAATTTCTGTTGCTAAATGAGATATTTGTTAAGTAAGTTTTGCGCCCTTTCTTGGATGATTGAGAATCTCCATGGACATACAACATTTCTCAAGGATTTGAGCTCTTTTAAGGTTTGTGATCCTCATTGTCCTTTCCCTGCTGTGACACAGTGGCACCATTTGAACTGTTGTAACAATCTACCAAGGCTATGAGCTCCAAAGAAGATTAATTTCTCACCTCCATCCTGTTCATGGCTGATGGTACATTAATCATAATATAGGTAGTTCTCGACTTACGACCACAATTGACCCCCCCAAAAAAATTTCGGTTGCTAAGTGAGAAATTTGTTAAGTGAGTTTAACCCCCGTTCTACGGCCGTTTTTGCCACAATTGTTAAGTGAATCACTGCAGTTGTTAAGTTAGAAGCATGGTTGTTGAGTGAATCTGGCTTCCCCATTGACTTTGCTTGTCAGAAGGTCGCAAAACAAGATCACACGACCCCGGGACACTGCAACAGTCATAAATATGAACCACTTGTCAAGCATCCGAGTAAATCATATGACCATGGTCGTAAATGTGAAACGCGGTCATAAGTCAGTGCTGTTGTACCTTCAAAACATTCACTAAATGGATCTATCTGTATAGTTTGATTAGAATTTTGGCCGATTCTCCTTCTGTTGCTTGTCATATTTCAGTGAGTTTTCCATCGGTTCCTGTAGCTCTCCAGTTTGATAATGACTAATATGCTAATCTTCCTTTTTCTTCCTTTTACTAATGGGTCTTATAAATAGGGAATATCTTCTAAAGTATCTCAGAAATATACAATATTTTGGAATAGTCCTTCCATCCTTATTTGTTGTGTTTTGAAATGGTTACTGTCTGTAGGAAAAGAGCAGTCAGAATTGGGGTTGGCATTAAATGCGCCATTAGCTTAGAATCTTTACATTGCCACAAATGTTCCAATTCCTCCTGAATCCCCTTGAATTCTTATCTGGCGCCACTTTAGTGTTGAACTTGAGTTGACCAGATTCTTGTGTCTAGCTTCGAATCAATTTTCAGTGCTACAACTTCACCGGTGGCCCTTATTCTTTGCGCCAGACATTAATCTGTTCAGTTCAAGTACATATGTTCATATATTGTATGTGTGTGCAGGATGTGTTGCTGACTCGGGTCTCCTAATTCCTTGTCATTCTGTGTTTCCCCCCCCCCCCTTAGAAATGTTATGAACAAAAACAGTACAAAAATGGTCTCAAATTCTGTAAGATGATTCTCTCTAATCCAAAGTTTGCTGAACATGGAGGTACGTTTGAAATGTTGGTTAAATTTATTTCCTTAAAATGATGTAGTTATTTTTTGTTTACTAAGAGCTGTTTAAAGGCAGTTGCCTTACAAATACTTTATAGATGTGAACCCACCATTGTGGTAACGACACAAAGCTTGTGTTAATTACGTTGACGCATTGAGAGTTGGGAGATAAGATGCTATACATTTAGTAACCAAATACAGTCGTGGCCAAACTTTTTGGGAGAAGTGTATTTTCTAAAACTAGCTAATAACACCACTTTTTTTTTTAGCAGTACCATAAAATTATATATCAATGGAAAGATAATTTAGTCAGGAATGTAATGCAATAACTTTTATGAAGGATTTGCTATTAGAACAGCAGTTACAGTATAAAGAAGAAAAGGGAAACACAGAAAGAATGAGATATATAAAAATTATCACCATAGAAAAAACGAGATATACAAAAATGATCACCATGTCAGTTAATACTTAGTTGGGTAACCTTTAGCATGAATTACGGCCTTACAACGTCTCCCCATGGAGTGAACCAAGTCTTTTAGTTCTTCAGCTGTTATAATGTGAAACCAAGATGGAATGATTGCTTCTATTAACTGGGTTTTATTGCTGGGTCGCTTCTGATTAACAAGTTTCTTTAGTTGGCTCCATAGATTTTCAATTGGGTGAAGGTCTGGGCTATTCCCAGGCCATTTCAGCAATGGAATATCATTATTATGAAACTCCCCCCAAAAGTGGTGTTATTAGCCATCAAACCTCAAAAATACACATTTCCCAAAAGGTTTCCACAATTTTGGCCATTACTGTAGATGACGTATTTATGTTTGTAAGAAACCGTTTAGAATCCTAAATGAGAACTTTAAAATACAACTGAAAACACCATCAACAAACCTTTCCATTCTCAAACCTAAAGTAACTCGTTTTGAATATGACTTTTCTGAAGAAAACATCGATCACATCCAACAGAATGAGATCACAGAGCAATTTTAATCCTGTTTAACCTGCATAATATCTCATATTTTTCAATGGACTAATCCCTCTCTTCTTTTTTTTGTTTGTTTAGAAAAAGGGAAAAAATCTCCAAAATGGGGAGAGGACCACTAAAAAAATATTTACTTTTGTGAACGATGGTCTCTGTCTATGCTTGTATTTTTAACCTGGATTTTAACCTTACCCTTAAAAGTTCATTTTAAAAAAATCTCTTTCTTTGTGTTAATATTTTTTTATAGTGTTCAAATAGGATTTTTCCTCGGCTGTTTGAAATAAGATTGTCCACTATATCATCTCTTTCTGCTGATATGTGTATCTCAAAAAGAGTCCATGACTTGGGAGAAGTGTTGAAGCAGAAGTAGCTGATCATAACATAAAAAAATTAAAATCCAAAATTGTCCTGTATGTGAGGCAGTGGTGGCTGTTCCTCTCCCATATTCAGAAGAAAGACCCAACAACTGATCATCCTTCAGAGATCTCCCAGCTTGTAATCCCCTTGAAGGGATCAGAGGAATCTTGAGATCCAAGGGAAGAATCTTATGGTGATCTGGAGCCAGAGGGCCTGATCCTCACAAAGCAGAAACTGAGAGCGTCTATAGCAGGATCTCCATTTTTAAACCGAGACAAAACCTAGCTTTTCATCCCAAAGGTGCTTTTTTTTCAGGAGGCAACTGGACTTTCTGGTTTTTTCTGTGAAGACCTTTCACTTCTCATCCAAGAAGCTTCCTCAGCTCTGACAGGATGGTGAAGAATGGAAGGATTTATACTCCTTGCAGACAGCTGGTCATTTGCATCCTTTGAGAGGGTCGTTGAGGCCACTTGGAGATTTCTCTGTGTCCTCAGGGTCACCTGAGTGGTGCAAAAGGTTCCTGTAGTCTGCAATTTTTCCTCTGGAAATCCATTCCACCTCCCACACCATTCCAAGGGTTTTCATCCCAAAGTCTGTAGAGATTCTCCACCATCCAGGTAACAGTTGTCCCAAAGGTGCTTTTTTTCAGGAGGCAACTGGACTTTATTTTCTTTTGAAGTTGTTTCGCTTCTCATCCAAGAAGCTTCTTAAGCTCTGACCGGATAGTCAGAGAATTGCTACAGACTTTTAGCTATACAATTTGGGATGAAGACCCTTTGAATGGTGTGGGAGTAGGAATGGATTTCCAGAGGAAAAGTTGTGGATTACAGGAACCATTTGCACCACTCAGGTGACCCTGAGGACACAGAGAAACCTCCAGGTGCTTCAACGACCCTCTAAAAGGATGCAAAAGACCAGTTGTCTGCAAGGAGTATCAATCCTTCCATTCCTTTTTTTTTAAAATAATCTTTATTTACATTTTTCATTAAAAAGAAGAACAACACACCAGAATAACATACAGAACAACACAACAGATAACAAACATACCTATATGTAGTACCTTAATAGCCTAGTATTCGGTACAATTCATCTATATTATATTCCGGGGGAGACAGAACAACCTATATACCTTTATAGATCAATTAAGTCTATCCGACCTCACTTTGCTTGTATAGTATAAGTTTCTTCTCATAAAGAAGATTTTGGAATGCGCGGAAGCAGATAAATTGACTAAAAAACTAAAAGATAAAAACCAAACACAAACATGTTTATCCTGGGAAAAATTATATATTTGGCTAGCAAAGAGAAAATTATAACCCAAACCAGATGAGGAATTGTATCTATTGAATCCTTCCATTCCTCACCATCCTGTCAGAGCTGAGGAAGCTTCTTGGATGAGAAGCAAAACATCTTCAAAAGAAAAAACAAGGAAGTCCAGTTGCCTCCTGGAAAAAAGCACCTTTGGGACAAAAACGACCTGGAAGACTGAGAATCTCTACAGAATCCTAGCTCTTCATTATCCCGGCTTTAGAGCTTTCCTATCCTCCTGGCTTCAAAATGCAATTCGTTAAGGCAAGTTGGAAGCTCACTTGGGTCTTCAGATTGATATATTTCAGTGGGTAGGTGAAAGAGGATGGAAATTCTGCCTTGGATAAAAAATAAATACCATATTTTTCGGAGTATAAGACGCTCTGCACTATAAGACGCACCTATCTTTTTTGGTGAGGAAAACAAGAAAAAGAAATCTGCCTCCCAGCAATTTTGCCTCATTACAGCAAGCAGCCTGCTTTACTTTCATTTTTGTTTTCAGCATAGCTTGATTAGCACAAGAAAAAAAAACTGCTCCCAGCAATTTACCTCCTTGCAGCAAGCAGCAGAGGCCCGCCCAGCAATAGGCCATGGCAATCCCTGCAGCCTGAAACAGCTGAGAGTCGGGAGGCTGATCCAAGGGACAATCAACTTGTGCTAATTAGGCTGTGCTGAAGCTGAAATGGGCTATTTCTTCTTGCTGCTTGCTGCAAGGAGGTCAATTGCTGGGAGGCAGAGGCCAAAGGGTGGGGGCCAGTGGGTGAGAGGGACTACATTCGGTGTATAAGACGCACCCAAATTTTTACTCCCTTTTAGGGGGGAAAAGGTGTGTCTTATACTCCGAAAATACGGTAAATAAATTGTGCCATCTTTGGGAAAATTCAGCTTTTTACCTCTGCACTTCCTTAAAGCACATTTAAAATTGATTCACCATTCGAAAAGTTTACCGTCTTTCTTTTTCCAGAGACGTTGGCTATGAAAGGGCTGACGCTGAATTGTTTAGGAAAAAAAGAAGACGCGTACGAATTTGTTCGGAAAGGGCTACGCAACGATGTCAAAAGTCATGTTTGTATCCTTTGAAATTGTACCTCGGGGTTTTTTTCCCCTGCATACAGTAGGTCTATTCTCAAACTTCCTTATGAAATAGGCCAGTGTCTCATCTACACAAAATGAATTAAAGTGATGGGTTATGTTTTTTTTTAAGATTACTCTCCCTTATCAAATTAGGGAAGAGAAGGGACTTTCCCTAGTTTCTTGGGCTATAAAGGCAGGGTGGGGGGAGGACATACAGATACTCCTCAACGTACGACCACAATTGAGCCAAAAAAAATTCTGCTGCTAAGTGAAACATGTATTAAGTGCGTTTTGCTCCATTTTACGACCTTTCTTTCTTACAGTTCTTAAGTGAATCCCTGCAGCCTGTTAAGTTAGTAACCCGATTGTTAAGTGGCTTCCCCGTTGACTTTGAGGGATTGTGTGACCCCGGGACACGGCAGCCATCGTAAATATGAGTCAGTTGCCTAATTTTGATCACGTCACCATGGGGCTGCTAAGTAGAGGCAGATATTTCTCTCTCTGGGCACACTGAGATTATATCTGCCGAACAAAACTCCGCACTGGCGACAGGAAGGGCATCTGGCTATTCAAACACTCTGCTAGCTCCATTCAGTTGCCCAGACTCCACCCCGCAAGGGATTACGGGGTCATTAAAAGATGATGTTGATGACCATGGAGACATCGGACGTACACAACGGACGTGTGAAAAATGCTCCTTTCTTCAGTGCCATTGTAACTTTGAACCGTCACTAAATGGAACTGTTGTAAGTTGCGGACTATCTGTATAACATCAGACTTCTTTTTATCCTTACACAGTTCAATTAGAGCTGCTACCGTTAAGTTAGAGCTGCGTTTCTTGTCTGGACGATCTCCTAAGGCTCACACCCAACCCATGATCCGCGAGGTAGGTGTGCACTAATGTCGGCCTAATTTGTCTTCAGCAACCACGGTCTGTCCGTTTTCCTTAACCTTCTTGTTAGGTTGGCATGTTTACGGACTCTTGCAGCGCTCCGATAAAAAGTACGACGAAGCGATTAAGTGCTACCGAAATGCCCTGAAGCTAGATAAAGACAATCTGCAAATCCTCCGGGATCTTTCCCTGCTGCAGATCCAGATGAGAGACCTCGAAGGATATAGAGTGAGTCCATGTGTTGAATCAATCAACCGTTGTTGCCTTGAAATCCCATTTGTGCGCGGAACTTAAAACACGTATTGAAATTCTATATGGATTTGTAAGGGAAAGAGAGAGGGAGGGAGGAAGGGAGAGACAGGGAGGGAGAGAGAGAGAGAGAGAAAGAGACAGAGAGAGAAAGAGGGAGGGAGAGAGAGAAAGAGAGAGATGGAGGTGGAGAGAGAAAGAGGGAGGGGGGAGAGAGAAAGGGAGGGGGAGGGAGAGAAAGAACGAGAGAGAAAGACTGGGCGAGACAACGAGAAAGAGACTGAGGGAGACATAGAAAGAGACATAGAGAGAAAGAGGGAGGGAGGCAGAGAAAGAGACAGACAGAAAGAAAGAAAGAGAGCGAAAGACAGAGAGGGAGTGGGAGGGAGGGAGAGAGATGGAGGGGGAGAGAGAAAAAGTCAGGGGGGGGAGGGTGAGAGAGAAAGAGACACAGGCATTTGAATTATATCAATGAAATGGAAAATTACATATTAGTTTAACTTTCATAGTATCTTAAACCTTGTATCTATGGACCACCTGTACATACACAGTTTTACCAAACAAATAATGATGCAAAAGGATCTTCTGGGTAGTAAATTTGCATGTTCTCGCTTTACTGTTTGTCCATTGTGTTCTTTAATACCAGAGGGGCAGTTTTAACAATAAATTGTCCATTTATTTTCCTTAGTTCCGTTTGGTTAGGATCAGGCGTTACTGCTTAAGATAGTGTCGGTAGAGTCTCCTGCTTGGGTGGGTGGGTTGGACTAGATGATGTCCAAGGTCCCTTCTGACTCTGTTAATCTGTTAAAATGGCTCAAGCAGGGTAGATGTTAATATGATTGACCCTGTGCTGAATTCAAATCCCTCCCATCCCATAGAGATAAAACAGTGATTTGGCAGATTCTTAGCAAAAGCTTAGCTAATTTTCTCTGTTACTGGTAATGCTTGGGCTTCTTGTTAATTGTCTAGCTCTAGTTTGACAATGAGGTAACCTGGTTTTCTCATTGCTCCATTTCTTTAAAACCCCTCTTTCCTTTTAACATTTCGGTTGACTTTTCTTTCTGCTCTTTAAGTAGCTTGTAGAGTCAACCTAAGAATGAATGAATGAATGAAAAAAAGAAGGACTGGGGGAGTCTTGATAGCAGTGTTCCAATATCTCAGGGGCTGCCACAAAGAAGAGGGAGTCAACCTATTCTCCAAAACACTAGAAGGCAAGACAAGAAGCAATGGATGGAAACTAATTAAGGAAAGAACAATCTAGAACTAAGGAGAAATTTCCTGACAGTGGGAACAATCAACCAGTGGAACAACTTACCTCCCAAAGTTGTGGGTTCTCCATTACTGGAAGTTTTCAAGAAGAGATTGGACAACCATTTGCCTGAAATGGTAGAGGGTGTCCTGCTTGAGCAGGGGGTTGGACTAGAGGACCTCCAAGGTCCCTTCAACTCTGTTATTCTGTTATTTCTGCCAATAGATATGAAATAACATTCATTCTAACTCTTACCTGGATAGCGAATTTCAAATGAAGATTGTTAAAATTAATCATCTAAAACTTCAAGTTTATTTCCGAGACAGCCTTCCTTGGATTTTCTGATAGTTTTGCATTTCTGAGGGTTTTGATCCTTCATATCATTGATTATAAAACTTTGATTAAGAATGTACATTATTTGGAATACCGTTTTTAGTTGCCTTTGTTGTTTCTTTAAAGGAAACCAGATATCAATTACTTCAGCTCCGGCCCACTCAAAGAGCATCCTGGATTGGCTATGCAATTGCGTATCATTTGTTAAAAGATTACGACATGGCCTTAAAATTATTAGAAGAATTTAGGAAAACCCAACAGGTAAGATTTTATTCGGAAGGGGCCCAGCCTAATATCCGCGGATAAGAATTTGAGCAGCTGAATTTCTCCATGCTCCTCTCTTCTATTATATTTAAAAATTACATTCGCCAAAGCCTGAAGGGAAATGAAATGCGGCTTTTAAAATGAAACACTGCTTTAATTAATAATTAATTTTTGCTTCAGCTAGAAGAAATGGACCACACATCACATGTGGTCTGCATTTTAAGTTAAAAAAAACAAAACAAAGCCAGAATTTTCCATAAAACGATTTTGTTCTTCGAAAGCAAATTGTTACCTTAGTACAGAGCACACTAATGAATTTACTTGGAATGGATTCCTTATATGTTGTATAATTTGTACAGGGCATATTTCTTGTATGTTAACACCCTGAGTTCAGTGAATCTTCGTTTGAAGTTTGAAAGGGATTTTAGAAACTAGAAAGAGTGCAGAGAAGAGCAACCAAGGTGATTAGGAAAGTGGAGGCTAAAACACGAAGAACGGTTGCAGGAATTGGGTATGTCTAGTTTGATGAAAAGAAGGATTAGGGGAGACATGATAGCAGTGTTCCAATATCTCAGGGGCTGCCCCAAAGAAGAGGCAGTCAAGCTATTCTCCAAAGCACCTGAGGGCAGGACAAGAAGCAACGGGTGGAAACTAATCAAGGAGAGAAGCAACCTGGAACTGAGGAGAAATTTCCTGAGAGTGAGAACAATTAATCAGTGGAACAACTTGCCACCAGAAGGTGTGAATGCTCCAAAACTGGAAGTTTTTAAGAAGGTGTTGGATAACCAATTGTCTGAAGTGGTATAGGGCAAAGGTGAAATCTACTTACCTTCCCTACCGGTTTGGAAGTGCGCGCACTCGCTTCGCTCACATGCGCGCCATCGTCAGATCCGATTCTAAACCCTCTGCGCATGCGCAAAGCTTTCTGCGCATGCACAGAGGTCAAAAACGACGTCCGGGTGGGTGGGCGGAGCCGCGCGCTACTGCCTGGACCGGAGCAAACCGGTAGCATTTCACCCCTAGTATAGGGGCTCCTCCTTCAGCAGTGGGTTGGACCGGAAAACCTCCAAGGTTCCTTTCAACTCTATTCCGTTATTCTGCTTTTCTGTTACTTTAACTTTGTACACTCTCTTTTAGTCAGTTTTCAGGTATCTAAACAGTTTATCAAAGGGACAAGTCAAAAGTCTGTCCCAACCACATTTTAGAATGTAGGTTAATATGAGTAGAAATATATTATAATGCTGGCATAACCATTACTGTCAGTTGAAAATCAAGGAGCCTGGTGGCGCAGTGGACTAAATGCTGTTAAAATAGCACTTAAGTTGTCAGCTGCCTGCAATTATTGCAAGTTCAAATCTCACCAGGCTCGAGGTTGACTCAGCCTTCTATCCTTTCTAAGGTAGGTAAAATGAGGACCCGGATTGTGGGGACAATAAGCTGACTTTGTATAAATATACAAAAGTATGAAGGCTATTGCTTAACGCATTGTAAGCCGCCCTGAGTCTCTGGAGAAGGGCAGCATATAAATCAATTTTTTAAAAAATAATTTAAAAAATAGAGATTTGCAATCATCCAGGTTATGGTTGTCCCAAAGATGTTTTTTCAGGAAGCAACTGGACTTTCTGGCTTTTTCTTTGAAGGCGTTTCGTTTCTCATCCAAGAAGCTTCTTCAGCTCTGACTGGATGGGGGTGGGGAATGGAAGGATTTATATTCTTCTATAAGCGACAGAATTCCTTAAGGAATATCAATCCTTCCATTCCCCACCCCCATCCAGTCAGAGCTGAAGAAGCTTCTTGGATGAGAAGCAAAAGGTCTTCAAAGAAAAATCGAGAAATTTCAGTTGCCTCTTAGAAAAAGCATCTTTGGGACACTTGTCAGTTGAAGCAACCTTTTCTGATGCAGAATTTATCCATATCAAAAGCAACAACGTCCATTGGATTTTTTTTTTAAATGCTACAACTGATGAGTTTCTACTCTGAAATGTTTCAAGTGCAGACTTTTCCTAAACTTAAATGTCTTCTGGTCTTTTTATTCATTTGCAAAAATAAAAATAAAAATACCTTTTTGATGCAGTAACGCTTCCCAACCGAATACCAATCTATGGGTTTATTTTTTTCAGGTGCCCCCTAACAAAATAGACTACGAATATAGTGAATTAATATTGTACCAGAACCAAGTGATGAGGGAAGCAGATCTCTTTCAAGAATCTCTGGACCACATAGAAACTTACGAAAGGCAAATCTGCGATAAACTCATGATAGACGAGATTAAAGGTAAATTCTTTTTATAAGCCCTTAGTTAGCCTTAATTTTTCATAGCCCTCTTTCTTTCTTTCTTTCTTTCTTTCTTTCTTTCTTTCTTTCGTTCGTTCGTTCGTTCATTCTTTCTTTCTTCCTTCCTTCCTCCCTCCCTCCCTCTTTCTTTCTTTCTTTTCTTCTTTCTTCCCTCCCTCCCTCCCTCTTTCTTTCTTTCTTTCCTCCCTCCCTCCCTCCCTCCCTCCCTCTTTCTTTCTTTCTTTTCTTCCTCCCTCCCTTTTTCTTTCTTTCCTCCTTCCTTCCTTCCTTCCTTTCTTTCTTATGGAACTTTAAATCAGAAGTTTGGGGTTAATTTTTTCCCTTGGCCCTCTCTTTGTCTATAAATTGTCATTTAGAAGGTATACGTTTTCTCAATCATTTTAACTGTTTTAAGTTTTGCAATCCTGGTTGCTGTGACACAGTGGCACCATTTGAGCTGTTCTCACACATTTCTAACAAAGATTGGGGCGTGGACAGCACTTAAGAGCTCCACAGATGACCAGTTTCTCACCTCAGCCCTGTTCGTGGCTGATGGCATGTTATGGTTGGAGTAGACCATGTGGGTGTCAGATTATCTGTACTCATATTATTTTAGGAGGAAGTGTAAGAAGGGTCCTTGGTCCTTTCTGAGCTTGGTGGTTTTCTTGCAGACATTTCATGACCCAAATTAGGTTAACATCATCAATGCTAGAAGGGAGTGGGGTAGGGAAAGAAAAAAAGAAAGGGCGGGGGGGAGAGAAAGAAGGAAAGGAAGGGAGGAAGGGAAGGAAGGAAGGAAGGAAGGAAGGAAGGAAGGAAGGAAGGAAGGAAGCTTATGAGGTCCTTGGTCCTTTCTGATGTTGGTTGTTTTCTTGCAGACGTTTCATTATCCAAACTAGGGAACATCATGAGTGTTAACCACTAGCACTGATGATGTTACCTAGTTTGGTTAATGAAATGTCTGCAAGAAAACAACCATCAAAGAGCACGAAGGACCTCACAGTCCTCCTCCTTTCTGCAAACTCCATTCCTTTCTAGCACTGATGATGTTACCTAGCTGGGTCATGAAATGTCTTCAAGAAAACAACCAAGCTCAGAGAGCACCAATGACTCCCCAGTCCTCCTCCTCCTCTTCCCTTCTAGTATTGATGATGTTACCTAGTTGGGTAAAGAAAACCAGCAAGCTCAGAGAGCACCAAGGACCCCTCATTTCAACCCTGAGCTACCCTTTGTTCTCCTTTATTGCAAATATAAAAACTGACCCTTTTCGGTGTCCAAAACTTTTCCATTTTTTTTTAAACGTCGGGTGGGATTGCATTATCGCTGCAGGTGAAATGCTGCTGAATTTGGGACGCCTGGAAGAAGCGGCTGAAATATATCGGGAACTTATTGATCGGAATGCAGAATGTTGGAGTTACTACGAAGGCTTGGAAAAAGCTTTGCGGCCACGTAAGCGACAGAATTGTACATTTCGTTTCAGGCATTTTTTGGGGGGTGGAGGGTTTGAAAAAATATGGTGTATGGGGAACCATGCGTTTAGGGAAATATAGCTAGTCCTCGACTGATGACCTCAATTGAGCCCAAACTTTCTCTGGCTAAGCAAGGGAGTTGTTAAGTGAGATTTGTCCCGTTTTACGACCTTTCTTGCCAAGTTGTTAAGTGAAACACTGCGATTGTTCACCCGCTTATTAAGTGAATCGGACTTCCCTCTTGACTTTGCTGATCAGAAGGTCACAAAAGGCGATTGCGTGACCTCGGGACACTGCAACTGTTATAAGTACCTGTCAGTTGCCAAGTGTTTGAATTTTGATCACATGACCATGAGGCTGCTGCAAATGGTCGTAAGTGTGAAAAACAGTCATAAATCACTTTTTTCAGCGCCATTGTAACTTTGAACTGCCAGTAAACAAATGGTTGTAAGCACAGGGCTAGCTTTAAATATTCATTGCAATCTCTCTAAGCTTAAAACTCTGTATTGCATTGTAGTGTTTGATTGCAACTCCTCTCTAAGAAATAAATCGAACATAATATCTCTTTGTTTGAACGTGAGACATTTTAACTATTTCAGTTGTTCGTTATTCATGAAAACCGGACTCTCCAATTCAGTATTACTTCTAGTAATTTTGAGCTGCTCTATCGGAGGGGGAATGTCCATGCTCTGCGTTTATTTGAAAACGAAATGAAAAGCACATTAAATTGAAACTCGAATTAAAAAGGATACGATGAGCTGCATCCAAATTTAAATGAAGGGAAAACTGGATGGGACGCTAATTGTTGGATGAACAGTTCGCACAACAAAACTCTCTAGTTTTCCGAAGTGGGTTGTGAATTGTAAAATGATTTGTAAAAACCAGCGGTAGCATTCAGCCAGTTCGTACTGGTTTGGGCAAACTGGTACTGGAGATCGTGGGTGGGCCTTCCCCGGTGTAAAGACATCCTATATAGCCACATTTTCGAGGCCGGGCGCATGCATGCAACAAACCAGTGGTAAGAATACGTGAAACCCACTGCTGGTAAAAACGAAATAAAGATACTAGATTTAAGAGCTTGGTGGCACAGCAGACTAAAGTGCTGTTAAGTAGCACCAGCTGGCTGCAATTACTGTGAGTTCAAATCTCACCAGGCTCAAGGTTGACTCAGCCTTCCATCCTTCCGAGGTGGGTAAAATGAGGACCCGGATTGTGGGGGCAACAAGCTGACTTTGTATAAAAAAGAACACCGCTTAGGGGGGCCGAAAGCCCTACTAAGCAGGTATATACAGAAGTATGAAAGCTATTGCTTAACGCATTGTAAGCCGCCCTGAGTCTCCAGAGAAGAGCGGCATATAAATCGAACCAATAAATAAATAAATAAATAAATTTAATGTTTGCACAAATACGGATTCAGTTTTTCCGCTCGCAGGAAAACTTCCAGCGAGTGAAACCGAATAATTGGATTTAGCTCAGCACAGGAATACAGTGTTCTACATTGCCGCTTCTCCCTGAACTGTGTGACTTTAAGGCATAACAACTCCCGATTGTACATTTGTCATCCCTCAATAGACTCTTTAGAAGAGAGGCTAGAATTGTATGAAGAAATAAGCAAGCGACATCCACGGGCTGTTTCACCTCGAAGGCTACCTTTAAACTTCGTCACAGGTAACATGTCGCCTTCTTTATATCATACGGCTCCACGATACTTAAAAAAGTATTTTTTTTTTTTCATTTGCATTTCACCTGCAGTGGAAGATTCGTCTTTGGTTTTCTTTCGAAAATATATAGTTTATTTTGTTTAGATACACCACCGTGAACCGAAAAGCAATTTTCAGACACAAAGCATCCGGAAAAGCTTAAGGGCTTTTAAGACAAGCTATGTCTAGCTGGATTTTATTCAGGTCCAATAACTTGTAACAGTTATTGCTGTGGCTAACAGCAGTTTTCTGGGAATATTGATCTTTAATAGGAAACACTCAGCTATCTCTTTGAACCAACAGTGGGAAAGCTATTGCCAACTTCCTAGAAAGATACCAAAAGTATTTAATTTTTTTTAAAAAAAAATTTGTATCCTGCCTGTAGTATTTTTACAAACAACCCAAGGCAGCAGATGTATCCAACATAACTTCCTTCTTCTATTTTCCCCACAACAACAATCCTGTGAGGTCGATTGAGGACAACCTATGGGTTGAGAGAGAGTGACTGGCTCAAAGTTACCTAGCTGGTTTCCATGGCTAAGGCAGGACTAGAACTCCCAGTCTCCGGGTAATTATCCCAGTCATCCAACTGACTTTCATGCCTAAGGCAGGACTAGAACTCACTGTCTCCTAGTGATTGGTCCAAAATCACCCAGCTGGTTTTCATGGCTAAGGTGGGACTAGAACTCATAGTCACCTCACAATTGGTCCAAAGTCAACCAACTGGCTTTCATGCCTAAGGCAGGACTAGAACTCACTGTCTCCTGGTGATTGGACCAAGGTCATCTTGTGGTCTTTCATGACGTAAGGCAGGACTGGAACTCACAGTCTCCTGCTTTCTGGCCTGGTACCATAACCACTAGACCAAACTGGCTCTCCAAAGGTACCTGGGCAACTGATTCCACTTCAGTATCTGGACACACCTATAAATGTTCTTGATGGAGAAGATGATTGAATGTCATTGACGGTTGGTTACCTAGGCCCACCACTTGTAAGAGTGCAAGGAATGTGATCAAAATACTTGGGAGTGATAAAAATACCAATAAAGGAGAATATTTGTAGCTCAGGGTTGAACTGTGAGATCCTTGGTAGACTCTGAGCTTGGGTGTTTTCATTTCATTACCTGACTAGGTTAACATAATCAGCACTAGAAGGGAGTGAGGTTTGCAAACCTTCTAACATTGTTAGTAAATTGGCACCAGATAAAGTTCAACAGAATTCAAGAGGTGTTGGGTTTAGACCGTCGATGAGAATGAAATCACTCTAGGCTGATGACTTGCTTAACTCTGCCCCCTCTCTTTGCTTACTCTTCTATATCAGTACAAGCAAAACATTTATATAGAGAGAAAGAAGCCGTTTGTCAGAACATGTAAAGTTTTGTTGAGGCTTCTCGGAGCCCAGGGAGTTAGTGTAAAAGCTGCTCTATGTGCATAAGAATTAGATGTTTATTCTAAAATTATTGACTGCATCACCTTCTAAAATTGAAGATGGCAAAGCAAGATTATTTCTCAAAAGTTGAAAAGCTTGCATGAGAATCAACCACCAAAAAAATGAATATCTGATTCTTACACATACATTTGGATATTTTCAGTATCATTCTACATCATCGCAATCAATTATTCCAGCATCTAATATTAGCCACTAGTTTTAATAGGCCAGGACAACTATCATTACGTGGTGACTGAACACTTTGTGATTGTTGTTAATTCCATCCAGAGATGTTAAACGGCAATAGCAAACCATCATGTACGGCACATTATGGGTTTTGAGAACAAATTTGTCCCCAGCAATCTTAAAAATCAGGTTGCTTAACTGCAATCTACATATATTATGCAAATTGACCCAATTTCCGTAATTTTTCTAGAGGAGTGCAAGTTACAGTATGAACTTCTCAAAATAGTTTTTTCTTTACATTGTTATCTTTGTGATTTTTCATAGTTTATGCAAAATGAACATGGAGTTACTATGTAATATAATCTATGTTTTTTGCTTCTAGGTGAAAAATTTAGAGAATTGTTGGATAAATTCCTAAGGGTTAACTTCAGCAAAGGTTGCCCACCCCTGTTTACAACTTTGAAATCTTTGTACTACAGTACAGAAAAGGTCAGTTTTCTTATAGTCCCTGTATGCATGCACACATTTGTATATATTCTCTCTCTATAAAAAACGTATGTATGTATGTATGTATGTTCCAGCATAACTCTGGAACGCCTCGAGCAATTCAACCAAATTTGGTACACAGATGACTTACTATCCGGAAACAAATACTGGTGAGGGGGGGAGGGGGGATAAGACACCCCTGGGGTCTGTGTCTGTGTCAGTGTGTTCCAGCATAACTGTGGAATGCCTGGGCCGTTAAGGAGAGCGAGTATGGCATCCTAGAGCAGCAGTTTGTGATGTCAGTTCCTTTGCAGTTTCCTTTGGAAAGCCAGCCATGATGTTCACCCTCCAGTGGACCAATGGGGAAGCACCTGATGGATTTGGAGCAAAGTACCTGGATTGTAGACAGGGTGGGAAAGAGGAGTGCATGGGAGGGGGAAGGGAGAGGGCAGGGATGATGGGCATTGGAGTAGGGGGAAGAAAGGCCCTTCTCAATGGCTCCCTGTCAGACAAAGGCTTCGACGTCTATAAATACCCGGTCAACACCAGGTTATCAGCTAGTATATATATATATATATATATATATATATATATATATAAAACAGCATTCGTATATTTCACAAATCATTCAACAATAATTGTTACTTTCTGATAATATCTGTTGGATGGAACCGGTGGGAAAGTAGGTTCTTATTTTTTTAAAAAAAAGTCAAGAAAAAGTACTTCAAGAAAAAGTATGGATGCATTAATTCTCACCATGGAAGAGTTGATGGAGCTAGCAGAGATGATCAAATGAGATGCTTTAATCAAAAAAAGGATACATTCCATTTTATGTTAACTTGAAACGCTTCTAGATTCTGTGCTCAAGACAGAAAAACAATGGAATTCTGACTTTGGGATTTGCCGATTAGATAAGCGTGTGATTGCAGAAATGGTTATTATATATACTTAATATGCAAAAGTAAAAAAAAAATTGAGACTTTATTCTACTGTGCTGAAAATATTTGAAAGTCAATGCTTTTTTTTAACCCCATACTTCTCACCCCCCCTTTCTCCTTCTCCCTTTTTCACATTATCTTTATTTTTCCTTATTTTTTAATATTTTGATACCTTGAATAAAATTATAAGGGAAAAAAAGAAAGAAAGAATAAAAATACCCAACATTTTATTTGGGAAAATAACTGCTGCAGAAAAAGACTCTACAGTAGATGGCAGCAAAGAGAGGCATGCAACTCTTTATCGCCATCTAGTGGTTTTCCAAGGAGGTGTTTTCAAGAATGTACAACAGTGAGTTGTACAGTTCTGTCAAGTTAAGAAATTGCAATGTTTGTTGTTCATTGAGTGATGCGCTTTATAGAGAGAATGAATGAACGTTAATTGAGACAGTAACCCCAGGAGTATTTTAACACAACTTTCTTAATTCTCTTTTGTAGATTTCAACAATCCAAGAGCTGGTAATTAGTTACGAAGCTTCTTTGAAAACCTGTCACATGTTTAGTCCAGATGGTAAGCTTCGGTGCTGAGGAACGTAGCTAAAATGCAAAGTTTAATGAGTGTAATCTGGACTGGTATATCTTCACAGGGGAATCCGTTTTCTTAAGAACCGAGCTTTTTGATAATCTGTACTTCTAGGTTAAGTGTTGCGAATTGTTCTATGTGTGTTGCAGAAAATGGAGAGCAAGAACCGCCAACAACGCTACTTTGGGTTCGTTATTTCCTTGCGCAGCATTTCGACAAGCTTGGCCAATTTTCCTTGGCATTGGATTACATCAACTCTGCTGTGACGAGTACTCCAACGTTAATAGAGCTGTTCTATTTGAAAGCCAAAATTTATAAGGTCATTGCCCTTCCTTAACTATCCCATATTCGGAATATGTGAATCATGGTCTGTTGATATTTCATGTAACTTGATAAGGCACTTAAAGACAAAGGTAGATAGTGAAGAGCAGGATGATTTGACTTGTAGAATAGAATAGGGTAGAGTAGGGTAGGTACACTAGAGTAGAGTAGAATCAATACAGAGAAAATAGAACAGAAGGTTTCCATATTGGTTCATTCTTCATCCTAGAACTTTAGAATATATTCGGAGTTGCTCTTCTACCATTCCATATCTCCCTTCTTCCACAACAACCATTCCTCTCCTTCTCCCCTCTTATCCTTCCAAAAGAGAATATGTGTGATAAGAATGGTTAAAGAGATTGTACATTTATATATGTTTTATGAGAAATAAAAATAAAAAAACTTTTATATTAAAAAGAGGAAAATAGAACAGAAGGGTAGGGTAGGATAGGATAGGATAGGATAGAATAGAATAGAATAGAATAGAATAGAATAGAATAGAATAGAAT
>WNWU01013721.1:2926480-2936507 GCA_012654045.1 Ptyas mucosa
GCATGGATAGAGGTGGCGTGTGCAAACTCACATTTGCGAACCGGTAGGGAAGATAAGTGAATCCCATCTCTGCAAGTGACTCATATTTCTGATGGTCGCAGTGTCCCGGGGTCACGCCATCCTCTTCCGCGACCTTCCAACGAATCAGCGGGGAAGCCAGGTTCGCTTAACAACGGTGTGACTGACTTCAAACCTGCCGTGATATGCTTAAACGCGGTGGCAAGAACACTCGTAAAA
Source organism: Ptyas mucosa (assembly GCA_012654045.1). Taxonomy (NCBI): domain Eukaryota; kingdom Metazoa; phylum Chordata; class Lepidosauria; order Squamata; family Colubridae; genus Ptyas; species Ptyas mucosa. The sequence goes on from WNWU01013721.1 coordinate 2,926,718, forward strand.
TAAGGATAAGTCTCACTTCGCAATCATCTCGCTTAGCGGGGAAAATTTTGGGCTCCGTGGTGGTCTTAAATCGAGGACTGTAAGTCCGATTGGCCGCGAGGCTCCAGAAGAGAAGCCTAAAAATCAAAGTTCTTTCTTCAGGATGGTGAAAGGCTAGGAAACAAATCCATTTTTATGCAAGCTTCTCCTGGGAACTGAGACATGGTCTGATTCCATATGGTTGAGCTGATTTTGGGGACCGCCATGTTTTTGGGGGGGCATTTTAGAGCGGGCTGTATCTGCCCCACGATGTACTGGTCTACCCAGTGCGAAGAGGAAAAATCAGGCCAACGTAGCTTCGTCCCAGTCTACTCAACGTGAAGAGGAAACATGCCAGCAGTTTGGGGAGTGGTGTCAAGCTGGCCATGCCCACTCAGTTGGCCACCCCCACCCAATCGGCCACCCCCACCCCCCAGGTCAACCACAGCCCTGATGTGGCCCTCAATGAAATTGAGTTTGACACCCCTGCTTTAGAGCAAAGTTCCCCGGCATTTTTGGGTTGGCAGCGAGGAGAAGGGGGAAGAGGGTGATTTTGTAGGAGGGGAGGTGCACTCGTGCGCGTTCGAGCACCCGCAACATTTGCAGCGATGTTCACGCGAACGGGGCCGCAAATGCCCCCAATGAGGCTCGTGCGAATGGGGCCATAGGCATGAACATCACTGCATAAAATTTTGTGGGTGTTCATACGCATGTATGCACGCCTGCCCCTCTCACAAAATCTTCCCCTCTGCCCCCGCTCCAGGCCGCTAACCCAGAAACGTCAATTAGGCCACGGCTCGGTAGTGGGCCGCGGTCCACAGGTTGGGGACCCCAGTTTTAAAAGTTCTAATAAGAGAGCCAGTTTCCCTTGTTAGCTTCCTTCCTTCCAGTTGGGAGAAGTTGTGACTCATCTCAACCAATTCCTATAACTTGGATGACGGTTGTTACTTTTAATCCCTAGATAAGTGCTGGACAAGGAATACTACGTTTGCTATCGATGTAAGCCCGCCATGGAGCCCAAAATTTCGGTTGCTCAGCGAGACAAGTTTTGCCCCATTTTATGACCTTTCTCACCAAGTTGTTAAGTGAACCCCTGCAGTTGTTATGTAAGTACCACGGTTATTAAGTGAATCTGGCTTCCCCGTGGACTTGGCTCGCCTGAAGGTCGCAAAAAGGGGATCAGGTGACCCTGGAGATCGCAACTGTCATAAGTACACGCCAGTTTCCAAGCCTCTGAATTTTGATCACGTGACCACGGGGAATGCTGCAATGGTCCATAAGTGTGAAAAAGGGTCGCAAGTCACTTTTTTCAGTGCTGTGGTAACTTGGAACAGTCACTAAATGAATTGTTGTAAGTAAAGGGCTACCTGTAGACTAGAACCAAGAAGTCGGAGGTCTCCTGAAGTGATGGAGAACTTCAACCTTTCTATCCTCTTTGACCTCTCTCTACCCTAGGAGCAACGCTACTCAAACATTACGAAAAAGGGGGAAAGTGCAAACACTCCAGCACCAAATTATGATGAGTTTACTCCTTGAAATTCTTTTTCTCGCGCTCTGGTTTGTAACCTACTCGGTTTTCTGTTGTTGAGACAGGTGGAAAGTCCCTTGGGTGAGGCGATTAAATTCCTTATACCCCTGAAGAACCTCGCGGCCGACAACATAGACACCCATCTGCTAGCCTTTGAAATATATTTCAGGAAAGGTAAAATGCGTGCATTTATTTATTTATTTATTTATTTATTTATTTATTGGATTTATATGCCGCCCTTCTCCCGAAGGACTCAGGGCGGCTCACAACAATAGAAAACAGAGAATACAAAAATTAAAACAGAATATCCAATAAACAAGGTTAAACGTGGGAATACCAATTCGAATTGAAGATTTAAGAATTTAAAAGGCTACAAATCAGCCTTTGTAACATGGGAGAAGGAGATGGTTTTGCAACGCGGATGTATGCGCTGTGCACTCTCCCAATTTTACATTGTGATCTACGTGCATGTCATTTTTTTAGCATCTGAAATTATCTGTACAGAATACAGGCGAAAGTTCTAGGTCGGTTCAATGAAATCTGTTTTAGATAACGCTATAATGGTCAGATAGGTTTCGTTTCCTGCATAAATCCATTAATCCTGAAGAAAGATGCTTGGCTGCCATGTAATGTGCATAATTTCTTTAATCTGGGTAATTTATATAGTCCAGCTCAACAAGCAGGCCTCCATATCTGTCTGTCCCCCCCCCCAACTCTCTCTCTCCCTCCCTCACTCTCTCTCTCATCATCCATCTATTATCTCTATCCATCTAATCTATGTATCGTCTATCTATCATCTATATCTATCTCTTCTATCTATCAATCTAATTTATGTATCTTCTATCTTATCTATCTTTCTATCTATCTATCTATCTATCTATCTATCTATCTAACAATATATCATCTATGTATTTTCTATCTATCTATTTATCATCTATTAGATAATAGATAGATAATGATCTATATCTATCTACCTTCTATCTACCTATCAATCTAATTATCTATGTATCTTCTATCTATCATCCATTTATCATCTATTATCTATCATCTATCTATCTATCAATCTAATCTATCTGTATCTTCTATATATATATATCACCTGTATTTTCTATCTAGTTATCTATTAGATAATAGATAGATGATCTATATCTATTTATCTAATCTATCTTCTATCTATCTATCTATCTATCTATCTATCTATCTATCTATCATCTATCATCTATCATCTATATCTATCTATGTATCTTCTATCTATCATCTATTTATCATCTATTTTCTATCAATCTAATCTATCAATCATCTATCTATCATCTATATCTATCTATGTATCTTCTATCATCTATTTATAATCTATCTATTATCTATCAATTATCTATCTTCTATCTATCAATCTAATCTAATCTATCTATCTATTGTCTATCTCTGTCTGTCTATCTATCTATCTATCTGCTTATTGAACTGAACTATATAAATTACATAGATCACAAAAAATTTTAAGGATTTTTTTTTAAAAAAACGTCCATTTTTCTAATTAGCCAGGTGTCTGAATTTTCATCAAATGACCACAGGGATACTACAATGGTCGTAAGTGTGAAAAACGGTCATAAGTCACTTTTTTTCAGTGCCGTTGTAACTTCAAATGGTCACTAGATGACCCGTTATAAGTTGAGGACTATCTATAGTGAGCACCCTGGATCTGTTTTCCTGTTGTAAGCCCCTTCCACAGGGGATTGATATCAATTGGATAGCCTTATTTAAAATAATAAAATCGCAATTTTTTTCCCTCATGTTTCATCCAGGAAAGTTCCTGCTAATGTTACAGTCCGTTAAAAGGGCTTTTGCTATCGGTGATAACAACCCCTGGCTCCATGAATGTTTGATTAAATTTTCCAAGTGTGGTAAGTGCAAAGTAAAACTGGCCCCTTTGCTGTAAAATTCTGCTGAGTTTCCTAAAAATTCAATCAACAGCACATCTGAATCTTTATATTTCCTAGTGTCGAATCACAGTAATTTGCCAGAAATCGTGAACAAGGTCCTTACGCAAGAAATGGAGAAGATTTTTATTAGCAAAGATTTGGAAAGTTTCAACGAAGAATTTCTCAAACGTAATTCTACCTCTATACGGCACCTGCTCTCAGGTATGATTCAACAGCTGTGTTTAAACACCGATGTGCTGACAAACCTACATATTATCAGTGCAGGAATAAAGTTGTGTGCAAGAGAAGAGAGACACAACACAATCTCACGTGCTCAAATTGTAAGGCAAAAGTTTTGCAAATTCATTTCCATTTTGTTGTACAGGCAGTCCTCGACTTACAGCCACAATTCAGCCCATCCTTTATGTTGCTAAGTGAGACATTTGGTTAAGCGAATTCTGCCCCATTTTACGACGTCTCCTACCATAGTTGTTAAGTGAATCGTTGCAGTTTTAAAGTTAGTAACCCACTTGTTAAATGAATCTGACTTCGCTGGTCAGGCGGTCGCAAGAAGGGATCGCATGATCCTGGGACATGGCAACTGTCATAAGTTCATGCCAGTTGACAAGCTTCCGAATTTTGATCACATGATCATGGGGATGCTGCAACGGTCATAAGTGTGAAAAGCGGTCGTAAGTCACTTTTTTCAATACCATTGTAACTTTGAACGGTCACTAAACAAACCATTGTAAATCAAGGACTACCTGTATTGTAAAATTCAGGGTCACGAGCCTAGATTGAGCGATAAAGAAGCTAGATTATCTTTTGATGCAATTTACATGATTTCTGATGAATACACCGATCTTAATTTTGTCTCCCCCTTCCGAGAGAGAGAGAGAAGGAAAAATATGTTTTTATGTTGTTGTGACTGCCTTTTAATTTAGTAATCTCAAGAGTTCGGTCAATAATGTGAGTGGTGCGGCGGTCTAGACGTGGAGCTCTTACCTCACAATCAGGAGGCTGTGTGTTCGATCCTATGTAGAGTCAGATATTTCTCTCTCTGGGCACGATGAGAATAGATCTGCCGAACAAAACTCCGCACTGGCAGCAGGAAGGATATCCGGCCAGTAAACACTCAGCACCATTCAGTTGCCCCGACTCCACCCCACAAGGGATTATGGGGTCATTAAAAGAAGATGAAGGGTTCAGTCAATATTGCCATCAGAGGGAAGATCTTTTTTCCACATAATAAAAATCTCTGATACTTGTATTTCAGAACGGCGATAATCGCATCTGGCAAATAAATATATTCCTCTAATGCCTAATAGATAAGATCGAACATCTTCCATTTTTAAAAATCTTAATATACTCCCCTGTGTGATTGTTTCAGATGGATTAATATAAAGTATAATGGGCTGCAGCCACTAAAAACCTGGTTTTTTTCTTTATATAAAAGGAACATCCTTTTCTTTTAATAAGCTGCTTTTCTCCCCACTCTTGGAGGTGCCAAAATGATGTATTTCCTGGATAATTCAAGGCAAGAGAAAGCAATCGCCATTGCTACTAGACTCGACGAAGCCATGAGAGACAGAAACGTGAAGGTAAAAATAAGTTTTTCCCCCTAGTTTGGGGATCCCAAATAGCACATCCTTTCAATAGATGTTTGATTCTCTCTCTCTCTCTCTCTCTCTCTCTCTCTCTCTCTCTCTCTCTCTCATCATCTATCTATCTATCTATCTATCTATCTAAATCAATCTTATCTATCAATCTAATCTATGTATCTTCCATCTATTATCTATTTATCTATCTATCTTCTATCTATCATCTATCTATTATCTATCTATATCTCTCTATCTATATTCTATCAATCAAATCTACATACTATTTATCTTCTTTCTATCTAATCAATCAATCTTATCTATCAATCTAATCTATCATCTATCTATATATTCTATCAATCTAATCTACATACTATCTATCTATCTATCTATCTATATCTTCTATCATCTATATATCTATATCTATCTATATTCTATCATTCTAATCTACCTACTATTTATCTTCTATCTATCTATCTATCTATCTAATCAATCTTATCTAGCTATCAATCTAATCTATCTATCTAGCTATCATCTATCTATATTCTATCAATCTAATCTACCTACTATTTATCTTTCTATCTTCTTATCATCTATCTATCATCTATCTATTATCTGTCTGTCTGTCTGTCTGTCTGTCTGTCTATCTATCTATCTATGAGAGGCAGAAACGTGAAGGTAAAAATAAAGCTTTTCCCTCTAGTTTGGGGATCCCAAATAGCACATCCTTTCAATAGATTTGATTATTGCTTGGAGGAATGGCCTCTTAGGTTGTAGGGACGAACTTCCATGTCCAGAATAATTTTATATGTGAAAAGTAAATGTCAAGCACCAGGGAAATCAGGAGATCCTGGCAGATTAAATGGTTATAAAGATTTATTGCAAGCTTAAACTGTCTACAAGAATCTGGCCAACTAACAGTCAAGAGAAATGAGCGGGAGATAAGAAAGGAATTCAAAATGGGCCGGACTTAGCTCTCTTGCAGATGCTCAGGGACTCGTGACTTATGACGTGTTTAACCCCTCCTCCGGCTCAGCCTGGTCATCTCCTCTAGAGGTAGTCCTTGACTTATGACCACGCCTATTTTCGTCATATTTGTCCCCCAGCGTTACCTTCTCACAAAGCTGAAGAAAGAAAAACGATTGACAAAAAAATATTTTATCTCCGTTTGGATGGTGTTTGTAATTTCCATTTTGGATCTTACAATTCCATTCATAGTTACAGATAGTCCTCGACTTACAACCATAGTGGAGCCAAAACTTTCTGTTGCTAAATGAGACATTTGTTGAGTGAGTTTTTCTCCCATTTTACGACCTTTCCTGCCATGGTTGTTAAGTGAATCAGTGCAGTTGTCAAGTTAGTAATGGTTATTAAGTGAATCTGGCTTCCCCAATATCTTTCCTTGTCAGAAGGTCACAAAAAGGGATCATATGATCCCAGGACACAGCAACCGTCATAAATATGAGTCAGTTGCCAAGCTTCTGAATTTTTATCATGTCAGCACGGGGATGCCACAGCAGTCATAAATGTAAAAAACAGTCCTAAGTCACTTTTTTCACTGCTGCGGTAAGTTCGAACAGTCACTAAACGAACTGTCGTAAGTGGAGGACTACTAGTATTAAATCTGATGAAGAATTCTGCTTTTGACACTTCCACTCATGTGTTAATCTGCAGATTTTAACGACGGTTTTGGATTTCTTGCGTGACGGCACCTTTGGCGAATGCCACAGCCAGAGCGAGGCGTATCGGACCGCGTGCCACAAAATGTTCCCTTTAGCGACGGCCTTCATGTCTCCAACCAGTGACGAGGACGGTTGCTTTGCCCCCATGAATCATATGGCCATCAATCATGAAGTGCTGACCAATGAGATTTGAAACAGAAGGCGGGACTAGCTCCTGACAGTCCAGGGATCGTCCGGGATCTTCCGGCTGGATCTCATCGGAACCCACTCAGCTGTCCAACCCGGGAAACTGGAGGCAAATCTACTGTGCTGAAACTCCTTTTTTCCCTCAACAAGAGCTGCCAATATTAATATAAACAGCCTTTTTTTTTTTTTGCATAATACTGGCCGTGTTTATACTTTGTACAGCTATAAATCTTTCTATTCTGAATCGTCGACCCATAAATTCCATTGAATATGCCAATAAATACGATCACTTCTATCAAAACGTGTTGGATGGCTTGCAAGGAAGATGTCCATCTGAGGAGAATCTGAGAAGAGGCTGCCATCTTGACTGTGTCACCATCCATGGAAAGTCCTGCATGTGAAAGTTAACAAACCCAGATAAATATATCCTCAACACATATTTTTCATCGATTTTATGTTTCGGTGGTGTCCTTGGTACTCCCTGAGCTGGGTTGTTTTCTTGCAGACATTTCATTGCCCAATTAGGTAACAAACACAGGGCAAAACCCCGCTCCCTTCTTGCATTGATGATGTTACCTAATTGGGTCGTGAAACGTCTGCAAGAAAACCACCAAGCTCAGAGAGCGCCAAATGAGCACCTCATTTCAACCCTGAGCTACAAATATTATTTTCCATTTCTTTCAAAGCATGGATCGTGATAGGTACTGGCATAGTTTTGTCAGTTTCCTAGTATTGTGTGGAAATTCTGATTTATTGGAAAAGCGCTTTCAGATTTATAAAATGGAGAATGTGTTTTTTAAAGCTGTAAATTATTTTGGTTCATAATGATTCTTTTCAACGATCCATTCAACATTTAATACCATTAAGTTGCCATTATGACGATTAAGTTACCTTTTTTTATTACTTAGGTAGTTTAAAAAACATTTCACCTCCAAAACAGAAGGGAGAGAATTAACGGAGAATGAGGTCATAATAATAATGGTGAGCTACATTAAAATGTTCGAGAAATGAATCGGAAACCAATAGTCGGAAAAAAATATTGTTGTATGCTGTAAAGCTGTCAACGTTGAGTAAGGTTATTTTTTTTAAAAAGCACAACTTCGTCTAATTATACGTTGCATTTCATCTTTTTTTCCCCGTTTATTTTTTTATAAGTTAACGTACCTGCACTTCACGTATAACATATCAATGTTTTGTTTCAGTTTTAAATGTGTTTTTTTCCCCCCTCTTCAGGAGATAAATAAATGTTCCTGAAAATGAAAAAGAAAAGTCACTGTGGCTTGTATAAAAAAAAAATCTTTTGTTTTGAAAAAAAAAAACAATGGAACCAATTTGTTTTCAATTTTTTTTTTGAGTAATGTAAATATTTAAATGACGGAGGTCCTATGCAAAATTTAAAAAGGGAAGTTTTACCAAGATGTCATAAAGACAATCTCCTTTGTCATTTACTTAGGATCGATAGTTGAATGAAAACTTTACTGTAAAGAGTTCAACAATGTAATGCTGTAATAAATTATTTTGTACACTTGCTGCTGGCATTGGGTGTTTATAACCAACCCGAATATGGTATTTTAAATTCTACAATTGCATTACAGGGCAATTGTACTCAGAATAACAATAACCAATTTAATCTGTTTTAATATACAGGCGCTCCTCAATTTACGACCGTAATTGAGCCCAACATTTCCGTTGCTAAGCGAGACAATTGCTAAGTGAATTTTGCTCCATTTTATGACCTTTCTCGCCACACTTGTTAAATCACTGCAATTGTTAAATTAGCAACACGGTTGTTAAGTGAATCTGGCTTCCTTGTTGACTTTGCTCGGCAAAAGAGGAACATGTGACACTGTCACTGTCATAAGTACATGCCAGTTGCCAAGCCTTTGCATGTTGATCACATGACCGCGGGGGTGCCACAACGGTCGTAAGGAGTGAGAAAGTCCATCAAAGGTTCGAAGGAGGGAATCGTCCAGGGCTGAAACGTAAGGAATACTGAAGGATTGAAGTGGTGTCATTGCAAGCCTTCTTCTGGAGATGTTGTCTTCACCTGCTCTATTTCTCCACTAGAGGGAACATGACCCCTTCGGTTGGAAAGTCTCTCCAACAACTAAAATATATATGTTACCTAGTTTGGATAATAAAACGTCTGCAAGAAAATAAGCTCAGAGAGCACCAAGGGCCCCTCAACTAAAAATATAATTTGTAATCCCATCAAGCATAATTAGATCCTCCAAATGGACTTTGTGGTAGGGGGAGGAATATTTGCAAAATAACCATTAGTCTACCTCCCATCTTCAGTAAAGGTACATTTGAGATCGTTCTACTCACAACTTGGATATATCGTTCTCTGTGGGAAAGTAGGATGGGACACATTACATGAAGTTCGAGGTGAAAACGATGAAGCTCTACATGAAAAAGTAGACCAGTCCCTGGTAGATGACCTTTTGTGTGAAATTTATGAACCTTGATGTGAAAAATCTAGAATGATACATAAGTCCACCTTATTTAAGTGCTCGGAAAGAGAAGAGGGAAGAGAGGAGAAGAGAAGGAAAAGGAGAAAGGAAGAGGGATGGGATGGAGAAAGGGAAAGGAAGAGGAAAGGGAGGCTAAGGGAAGGAAAAGACAGAAGGAAGAGGGAAGAGAAGGAGAAAGGGAGGAGAAGGGAAGAAGAAAAGGAAGAGGAAAGGGAAGAAAAGGGGGAAAGGAAAAGGAAGAAGAAAGTGGAAGGGAAGGAGAAGAAGGGAAGGGAAGGAAGGGAAAGGGAAAGGAAAGAGAAAGTGGAAGGGAAGGAGAAAAGAAAAGGAAGAGGGAAGAGAAGGGAAGAAGAAAAGGAAGGGGAAAGAAAGGGTTAGGAAGGAGAAA
>WNWU01013721.1:2949141-2959314 GCA_012654045.1 Ptyas mucosa
TGTGGCTTATTATCTTTTTCCCCTGCTACCGGTAGTAGAATGAGAGGAGATAGTAACCAACAGCACTGCTGCAGTGGAGGAATAGAATCAGGAGAAATTGGATGTGAAACGACAGAGTAACAGAGTTGGAAGGGATCCTTAGAGGTCTTCTAGTCCAACCACCTGCTTAGGCAGGAAACCCTACACCACTTTAGACAAATGATTATCCAACCTCTTCTTAAAAACGTCCAGTGTTGGAGCATTCACAACTTCTGGAGGTAAGTAGTTCCGCTGATTAATTGTTTTATTTGTCAGGAAATTCCTCCTTAGTTCTAGGTTGCTTCTCTCCTTCCACCCGTTGCTTCTTGTCCTGCACTCAGGTGTTTTGGAGAATAGCTTGACTCCCTCTTCTTTGGGGCAGCCCCTGAGATATTGGAACACTGCTTTCATGTCTCCCCTAGTCCTTCTTTCCATCAAACTAGACATACCCAGTTCCAGCAACTGTTTTTTATATGTTTTAGCCTCCAGTCCCCTCATCCTCTTTGTTGCTCTTCTCTGCATTCTTTCCAAGGTCTCAACAACTTTCTAGAATGTCAGCATCTTATCTGATGTTATGAGTGGTAACTATGCCTCCTTTTACATTCCTGGGTGGAGGAGTCCTGTAGCCTAGAAGACTCTGAACTTCCACTTTTTGTAAACGGAGGAGGAAAGGATCATCTTTGGCCCATATAAAGGGAATGAACCGAAGTGATGCATGGAGCCATTATTCAGCTTAACCGCTTGGTGCAGAACAAGCTGCCTTTTAGCTAATGAATGAGATCACTCCCAGATCACTTTAGGGACATTTTAATGGAGATAAAAAAATGCAGCCCTCCTACAGGGGAAGAATGTCCCAATTCAGCAGCTTTTCACTGATAGAGAAAGAATCGGGAGATTTTCTCCTACTGACCAACGGAACGACTGTGAAAGGGCCAAATAAAGCAGCCAACATTCTAATTTCATGCTTAGGTTAAATAAGGAAAGGAACCAGTCAAATGACTGCCTGGTGTTTTTTTTTTTTTTTAACACAAAGCTTTGTCTATAGTCAGTGGAAAAAACAGCTAGAACATAATTAATTGGTTAATGTAGAGGAACATGGAGAAGTAATATTTCAAGAGTGGTGATGGAAACCTAAGGAAGGAAGTAAATAAGGAAGGAAGGAAGGAAGAGAGAGAGAGAAAGGGAGAAAAAAAGAAAATAAGGAAGGAAGAAAAGATGGAAGGAAGGAAGAAAGGAAGAAAAAGAAAGGAAAAGAAAGGAAAAGACAGAAAAGGGAATGGAGGAAGGAAAAGAGAAGGAAGGAAAGGGAGGGAGGGATGAAGGAAAGAGATAGGGAAGGGAGACAGGGAGGAAAAGACAGAAGAGAGATGGAAGGAAGGGAGGAAAGGAGGAAGACAGAAAAGAGAAGGGAGAGAGGGAAAGAGGAAAGAAGGAAGGAAAAGACAGAAAAGAGAAACAAGAAAGGGATGGAGAGAGGGATGGAGAGGGATGGGAAGAAAAGAAGAAAAGAAAAGAAAAGAAAGAAAGGGAGGGAGGGAGGGAACAAAAGACAGAAAAAGAAAGGGAGAAAGGAAGGAAGGAAAAAACAGAACAGAAAAGAAAGGGAGGGAGGAGGAACTGAAGATTGTTTCATTTTGACTGAAATTGGCAAGTTTTCATGGTACCCCATGACTATAAAGTCGGGTTCCTGATTTGGCCTGCCCCAAAGGGCTGACAATTAACTGCTTATATAAACCACTTATCTCTGCTTATTTTCGGGAGCAAAATGCTTTTTTGCCTGTAGTAGCCCCATCCTTCTCGCACCCCTTGTGCAGGTGGATCGAATGACTGGAGAAGACCCACATTTTCTAAGCCCGAAGACTTATCGTCCCGTCCAATAGATGCTTAACGTGGGAACCGCTAATTGCAGGACTGGGGCCTTACCACACTCACAACTTTACACCAGCGAGGATGTAAAAGGGAAGGGGAAAAAACCCCTCTTCTAAAATTGTTTTCTCCTGGGGGGGGGAGGAGAAGAAGCCGTAGTAGTAGTATCTTTTCTTTAGCTTTCTGTTTTTTCCAACGTGGTTTTGTAGCAACGGTTAAGTGTTGCTTAGGACCACGGACTATATTTAAGCGGAGCGCTTGAGGTTTCGCTGAGCTTGGGAACAGAAATAACTGGAGCTAACCATGAATTATTTCACTTGCCAAGGGAAGCCTCCACCTTTTTCCTACTCCAAACCCTTCATTAAGGAGGTTTTGCACCAGCCCCAAAGAGCCTGGAAACGCAAGAGTCGGAAAATTGGAAAGGGCCGTGTAACCACCGAGTCCGCTTTGCAAGAGCTGAAATTAAAGTTTCCTGCACAATGGCCTCTCTAGCCTCCAACTTGGACACTTCTGGTGAAGCCCACCAGACTCGTTCAAAGCCCTTGGAGGATGGGAGCAACAAATAAACCATTACAAAACAAACAAACACACTTGAGCAATGGAATGGAAGATTGTTGCTCTACACGCTTCGGCGCCTATTTAAAACGGGTGGTTTTAATATGTATATCTACTACTAAGGTTTACTAAGCCACCTGCTGAGGGCTTCAGGAGACCACCCAGCTCCAAGTCTCCTCTTCTTAGAATATAGGATAGAATACAGAATCACAGAGTTGGGAGGGACCTTGGAGGTCTTCTAGTCCAACCCCCTACTTAGGCAGGAAACCTTTTACCATTTCTTGAAGAAATACAAGTCAGGAACTAGCTAAGCACAGAAATTTCAAACATTTGACTCTGATAGATCGGGGATCTCCAAAGTTGGCAACCTTTAAGGCTTGTGAGCTTCAACTCCCAGAATTCCTCCACTAGCCATGCCGGCTGGGGAATTCTGGGAGTTGAAGTCCATAAGTCTTAAAGTTGCCAAGTTTGGAGAGCCTGGTGCTAATTAACTGATTTATGCACAGAACAATTACCCCCCCCCATCTCTCGCTCTCTCCCTCCCTCCCCTCCCTCCCTCTCCCTCCCTTTCCTTCCCTCCCTCTCTCTTCCCCCCTCTCTCTCCCTTTCCCTCCCTCCCTCTAGTTTTCACCTGTTGCTTCTTGTCCTGCCCTCAGGTGCTTTGGAGAATAGCTTGACTCCCTCTTCTTTGGGGCAGCCCCTGAGATATTGGAAGACTGCTATCATGTCTCCCCATGTCCTTCTTTTAATTAAACTAGACATACCCAGTTCCTGCAACCGTTCTTCATATGTTTTAGCCTCCAGTCCCCTTATTATCTTTGTTGCTCTTCTCTGCACTCTTTCTAGAGCAGTGATGGCTAATCTTTTTGCCATTGCGTGCCAGGAGCGGGGGGAAGGGGGGGGTTGCGTGCACACGTGCCCACACCCATAATTCTATGTGCCCTGCCCCCACCCATGTGCGTGTGACACCCCCGTGACCCACACACACCCCACTGCTCATGGCACACAATGGCATGGTGGGCCTGGTAGGCCCGTTTTTCTCTCTCCCCAGGCTTCAGAGCCTTTCTAGGAGCTTGGGGAGGGCGAAAAACATCCCCTTGGAGGCCCTCCGGTCCGAAACGGCCCATTTGCCAATTTCTGGTGGGACCGGAAGGTTCATTTTTTGCTCTCTCCAGCCTCCAGAGCCTTTCTAGGAACCTGGGGAGGGCAAAAACGGCCTTCCCAACACCACCTCAGAGGCCCTCCGGAGGCCAGAAACAGCCCATTTGCCAACTTCCGGTAGGACCGGAAGGCCCAAAATGAGTTGGCTGGCACACACATGTGCACTGGAACTGAGTTTGCATGCCCACCGATATGGGTATGCGTGCCACCTGTGCCATAGGTTTACCATCACGGTTCTAGAGTCTCAACATCTTTTTTACACCGTGGCGACCAAAACTGAATGCAAATATTCTAAGTGTGGCCTTACCAAGGTCTTATAAAGTGTGTGCGTGGGTGGGTGGGTGTTTTTTTGGCGCGAATAAGGCTAGTTAACGCTTGTTACAGATTTGCTGTCTAACTCTTAAGTCGACAACTTTGTTCCAGGTGCTGACTCCCTGTGTGGACACAGCCTGAGCTTTAGCGATGAAAAGTTACATTCCTCTACTCCATCCAGTCCTTCTGGTTCTTCTCCCACAATCGCCTCTCGAAAAGGTATGGTTTGAAGGGTCATTTAAAAAAAAAAAAAGTTTAAAAAAATTCTCCAGAATGAGAATCACGATCGGGCGAACGTGATTGTGGGGAGGATACAATGTGTCAGGTTTCGACGTAATCTCAAATAAATTTCATTCTCAAACACAAAGTCTTTGATGAATCTCTCGTTTATTGAAGAATTTATGATCCGACCTGAACTCATTTGCAGCCAAAACTGATTCTCTGAACCCAACCCCTCCCTTTCCGCTTCTCAAAACCCCAGCGCCTCATTGGCCATCTTCCAAGTCAGTCTCTTCTGCCAACTGCTTCAGATCACAGGAATGTCCCCCTCCCTCCATCACCTGGGTTACGTTATCTACTAAGGGGGAGAAGAACACTAGATCAAATGTCAGGCTACTAAAACTTCAAACTGATTCTGCTATTTTTTTTCTTTTCTCTTGGATCTTCATGGCAGCGATGAAAATAGAACAAATTAGATCGCTGACACAATGGTTGTTAAGCAGAGGTGGGGTTAAAAAATTTTAGCCAGGGGTTCTCTGCCTGGTTGCTAGGTGGGCGTGGCCTAGTCGGCTTCCTTTAGCATGGTGGGGGGGCAGTTTTTGCCCTCTCCGGGCTCTGGAGGCTTTCCTTGAGCCTCCGGGAGGGCAAAAATGGCTTCCCCAGGCTCTAGAGGCCCTCTGGAGGCTGAAAACGGGCCCATTTCCAGACTTCCCAAACTTCCAGTAGGCCTGTTTTTCACCACAACCCCAAACCTCCCCACGCGCCCTGCACTTACCTGGACCAAAATGGGCCGCATGGGGACTCCTGGGCAGGGCAGGGTGGGGTGGGGTGGGCGGGGCCAGCCAAGAGTGGGATTTGGGGGTCTCAGCTAGAAGTTCTCCTGAAACCCTGAAGTCCACCCCTGTTGTTAAGTGTGAAAACCGGTCATAAGTCACATTTTTTCAGTGCCGTTATTTTCAGAAACAGCAGAAGATTGAAGTGCAATTTTGCGGGAATAACAGCAGCCAGGTTCTTGTGTTACCAATTAAGGGACCAAGTCAGTCGATAATCTGTTTTGCTGATCATCTTTTTCATCTATATATCCATCTCTTTGCCCCCCACGAACGTTATTCTTTATTTTACAAGATTACCAAAAAATAAAGAGAGTACCAGAAAACTAACCATCAAGTCAACATTTCTATTGCGTAGACATCATCGGTTTTGTAATTGTCTTTTTTTTCCCCCCCAGCAAAACTTGGAGACACCAAAGAACTAGAAGACTTTATTGCTGATCTTGACAGAGTTTTGGCAAGTAAGTAATCAACCTTGATTCCTAGTAGATACCTGGGCAAGGATCAAGGTACACACCAATAGATTCCTGCCCAGGAAACAATGAACAGATATGACCCTATACGCAAAGGAAATCCACCAGGACAATGTCAAAAAAATGTCAAGTTGGCAGCTGTGACTACACAACGCCTAGGCCTGTGATGGCGAACCTGTGGCACGCGTGCCACAGGTGGCACGCAGAGCCATATCTATGGGCATGTGAGCATTGCCCTAGCTCAGCTCCAGTGTGCATGTGCACACCAGCCAGCTGATTTTTGGCCCTTCTGTACCCACCAGAAGTTGGGAAACAGGTCGTTTCTGTTCTCCGGAGGGCCTCTAGGGGGTGGGGAAGGCTGTTTTCATCCTCCGCAGCCGCCAAGAAAGCCTCTGGAGCCTGGGGAGGACGAAAAACGGGCCTACCAGGCCATCCTGTGCCAAAAGCGGGGGGAGCATGGGGGGGTGCTGTGCACGCATATACATGGGCAGGGCGCAATGAATTATGGGTGTGGGCAGGCGCACACACAGCCCCCCGTGTTCCCCTCAGTTTTGGCACGTGACGGCAAAAAGGTTAGCCATCACTGGCCTAGGCCCTTTGTACAGGGGTATATCAGACATTGCACCTGAATACAGGAACTTATTTAGACTTATTACATGCATAGGGATACATTGATTTAGGTCAAAAGGACTAAGGCTGTGTTAAAAATTCTGTTTATATACAGCACCACAGAGCAAACAAGGAGCACCATCACCATGTGCTTTACTGCACAGCTGTTTAACTGTAACAAGAAACAGTAAGCTCTATTTAGACCAAAAGGGCATAGAGTATATACCATAGATCCAAACTTGTCATCTGCTGGCTGAATACTACTGTAGCTGTTGCATAGAAATACATTCCAATAATGAATTCCAACAGGCTGAATTGATGTTTGACTGGATGCTTCCATTGGGAATCCGAATACAGGTAGTCCTCGAGGTACGACCACAACTGAGCCCAAAATCTCTGTTGCTAAGCAAGACAGTTGTTAAGTGAGTTTTGCCTCATCTTACCATCTTTTTTGCCACAGTGGTTAAGTGAATCACTGCAGCTGGTAAGTTAGTAAGTGAGTCTAGTTTCTCGATTGTCTTCGTAACTTTGAACGGTCATTAATTAAATGGCTGTAAGTTGAGGGCTACCTGTCTCAGGTTAGTTACTTTAACTCTTTTTTATTTCACTCGGTGTTCAAAACTTGTCTCTCCCATTCCAATTGTATTGCAAATGCATCTTGAAAGAGTATTTATACTGCACAAACGTAACGGTAATATTTATTCCATCTGATCTTTGCACAGGTATGTGAAACACTTTGTTTTGACACTTTGCCTTCAAGTGGATCAGATTCCTGCCACCCACCATCTAATGGGAGAGATGCAGGAATCCTTCTTGTCTCGGTGTTTCTCCAGCAACGGCCTCTTACACTTTTAACACGTCGTAATTGTGATTTTTCTACAGACAGAATCAAATAACCCAAGCGCTCAAAAGGCATTTTTAAAAAAATGTAGCTTAGCATTAATTTAAAAGGGCTTTTATGAAAAGATTGGAAATTCTATATCATTAACTTTGAAACGTTTTCATGATAATATATTTTTGTACGTGAATAAAAGCTAAACTGGAACTTAATATATATAAATAGGGCAAGAGAGAGATTAATTGTATGTATGTATGTATGTTTGTATGATGGATGGATGGATGAGTGGATGGATGGATGTTTGCATAGATGAACTGATGGACAGACAGATGAAAGATGGATGGATGAAGGCTAATTAATTGAGGATAGGTAGCTAGATGGTAGTATGGGATGAATAGATGGGTCATTAATTGAGATAAATGAGAAATGAATGCATAGATGGCTGGCTGGATGTTTAATTCCATGGGAGGATAGACAGAGAGATGATAGATAGAAAGAGAAATAGATGACAGAATAGATGGATAGACGACTAATTGATTAATAGAAGGAATTGATAAATGGATGATAAATTATAGTGGATGGATGGCTGATTGACAGAGAAAATGATAAGGTGGATGGGAGATAGAATACATGGATAGGCAGATAAATGTTTAATTGGAAGAAAAGTTGATGGGTGGATGGATGGATGAATAGACAGACAGACAGACAGATAGATAAATGGCTAATTGATTGAAAGAGAGAGAGGGAGATGATTGGTAGAGAGAGATACGGCTTAAAGGGCTACGAACTACTTACTGTTTTGTATTTGTGTCGTACTTTTTCCTCTATAAACTCTATAGTCATTAATTCAGAAATGGTGTGGGGTCTCCTGCTTGGGCGAGGGGTTGGACTAGATGACCCACAAGGTCCCTTCCAATTCTGTTAATCTGTTAATTAGAATAGTCGCCATCTAAACGCTAGACAGGAAGAGAGTTTTTCAGATTTTGCCAGATTATTCCGTCCTTTTAGTTCTGGATTTTGGCACTTGCCAGGTTTGTGAAAATTTCGTTCTGTTTATTAATGTAGTAGTGGGATGAGATTCCTTACCTGATAATTGCTGTAGCTTACTCCAGGGACACCACAATAGTCACAGAAGCTTAATTGTGTCCACAATTATTGCCTCAACCATTACGTTCACAGCAAGAGCTCCCTTTTCTCTTTGAATAATATTAGCAGTTTTGCAAAAAAAAGAAAAGAAATAAAAATAATAATCCTCTCCAAAAACGTGGTCCAGAAACAGCGTGCTGAATAAAAGCTAAGCCTTGAAAACTCAAAACATTTTCCTGTAGTAACTTATTTCCTGATTATTTTTTTATGGTCCCGCACGAAAGACAGCTGTGAATGGTAATTACAATACCTTGAAGCGGGCAAATGTTTTTATTGGATGTACATATTTCCTGCTGTGCAATAAATGAATTCTTCAAAATAGCAACTCAAAGCAACCTCAGATTCTTTCTTTTTTTTAAAAAAAAAATCACACCTCTTATCCAGAAACTTCAAAAAAAATTAAGACCATGGTTGCAGCCAGTAGGGTACAAGCAGGGTTAAAATTCAGCAGGTTCTGGAGAACTGGCAACGGAAATTTTGAGTAGTTCGGACAACTGGCAAATACCACCTCTGGCTGGCCCCAGAGTGGGGTGGGAATGGAGATTTTGCAATATCCTTCCCCTGGGAGTGGGGAGGGAATGGGGATTTTGCAGTATCCTTCTCCTGCCACGCCCACCAAGCCACACCCACAGAACTGGTAGTAAAAAAATTTGGATTTCATGACTGGGTAGAAGTGAGAAAAATTACAACTCCTGGGAAGTTCTTGGCTGGTTGACTGTGGAAAAATTGGGATTTATCAACCATTGGAAGGTTAGAAATTGTCTTCTCTGCCGGGAGATAAAATCACCATCACTTTCCATCACTGATCATCCTCTTTTAACGACCCCCTAATCAGCAGCGGGTTTCACATATTCTTACCGCTGGTTTGCCGCGCATGCCTTTCGTGCATGCGCCCATCCTCTGCACATGCACCCGGCTTTCCATGCATGCGCTTTGATCACTTGCGCGCCTTCCGTGCCTCAAAAACGTAACTAAGTAGGACAGCATTACGTCAGTGTGGGTGGGCGGGCCGACTTGCAGTCGCCGCTACCAGTTCGCATGAACCAGTCCGAACCGGCTGAATACCACCTTTGCTCATAATCCCTTGCGGGGTGGAGTCTGGGCAACTGAATGGAGCTGAGTGTTTACTGGCCAGATGCCCTTCCTGTAGCCAATGCAGAGTTTTTTTCCCCAGCAGATATATTCCCAGTGTGCCCAGAGAGAGAAATACCTGCCTCTACCTAGGATCGAACTCACAGCCTCCTGATTGTAAGGCGAGAGCTCCACGCTTAGATCTATTTATGAGTGTGCTAGGAACTATAAATCCCACCGTTCCGGGTGTTTCCTTAATATGTGACACAAGTTTTGGATTCTTCTTTGGTTTGCCCATTAGCATAATCTTTAAATTTTTGCTAGTCTGGAATAGGTCTCTAGGAGACTGATAGTAAAACCAAAGCTTGGAGGTGAAGGTGCTTTTTGTCTTCACCTGCTGATGAGATGTCTCATTCAAGGGGATGGTCTCACACCTGAGGAGCACCTGGTAAAAGCCAGGGTCCGTCAAGAAACTTGGCTCTGTTTCTTTGCTTCGGTCAACAAGAATTGGTCAATGGAGTAAGCCCATCCGTCATTTCCCATGGTCCCCCTCTGCTGGGTGGAAACGCCAAGTCCTTAAATTAATCTATATATTCTGATGGCTTTCAGGAACGGATGCACGTTCACTGTGAAAATCATCTGTAAATCACACCGTTTACATTCTCAGTTCTTTCCCAGAGCCCTTATTAAGCCCTGCCATTCTTTACTAATCGTTTACAGAACTTTTACTAAGCCATGCCATTATTTACTAACTTTTTACTAAGCATTTATTAAGTCATGCCATTCTTTACTAACCCTTTACTGAACTTTTACTAAGCCATGCTATTCTTTACTAACCTGTTACTAACCTTTACTAAGCCATGCCCTTTTTTAACTAACCATTTACTGAACTTTTACTAAGCCATGCCCTTTCTTTGCTAACCCTTTACTGAACTTTTACTAAGCCATGCTATTCTTTACTAACCTGTTACTAACCTTTACTAAACCATGCCATTCTTTACTAATTCTTTACTGACCCTTTACTAACCCTTTACTGAATCTTTACTAAGCCATGCCATTCTTTACTAATCCTTTA
>WNWU01013721.1:2961366-2982622 GCA_012654045.1 Ptyas mucosa
ACTGATGATGTTACCTAGTTAGGTGATGAAATGTCTACAAGAAAACAAGCAAGCTCAGAGAGCACCGAGGACCCCATAGTCCTCCTCCTCTTCTTCCTCCTCCTCCTCCTCCTCTCTGCAAACCCCAGGTCCTTTTAGCACTGATAATGTTCCCTAGTTGGGTAATGAAACGTCTGCAAGAAAACAACCAAGCTCAGAGAGCACCACGGAGCCTCATTTCAACCCTGAGCTACAAATATTCTCCTTTATTGGTACTTTCCGGTCCGTTTGTGCATCAGGAAGCTTGTTTTATTTATTTCCTTGATTTATAGACTAAACTTTGCTCTCCATACCTGCCACAACTTGTGTTTTGGGGGGTTGCTTTGGCTGGGCCCATTTTTTTTTCCTTCCGATGGTCACGGCACGTTGCAATCACAACCCTTGGCACGCTGCGCAAGAGTGAGCCTGAGAGACAGCTTAAAAAACGGTCCCTGCCTCGTCTCTGCCTGCAAAGACTTGTCCATCAAAAAGACGAACTGCAAGAAAGGAGGAGGTTTGGGGAAAATCCTGCCTTTTGCGAGAAAAAAACACACATTTCTTAAGACAAAATACTTTTCCCAGCAGCGGTACAGGCAAATCCTCCACTTACGACCACAACGGAGCCCAAAATTTATACTCTTGAGTGAGATGTTCGTTAAGTGAACTTCGTCCCATTTTACGACCTTGCTTGCCACGGTCGTTAAATGAATCGTTGCCGTTGTTAAAAGCTAGTAACACGCTTGTTAAGTGAATCCGGCTTCCCCATGGACTTTCTTTGTCCGTGGGTCGCAAAAGGGGATCACAAGACCAGGGGGGGACGGGGACGAACGGATGGACGACACGCTACCACTGTCGTAAATATGAGTCAGTGGCCAAAGCGTCTGAATTTTGATCACGTTGACCACGGGGAGGCTGCCACGGTCCTAAGTGTGAAAAACGGTCGTTAAAGTCGCTTTTTCCAGCGCACGTTGTAACTTCGAACGGTCACTAAGCTGCTGCAAATCGAGGACTACCTGTAGTAGCTTCGTCGGAATGCTTTTTAATGTAAAAAGTGACGTCTCCTCCACGTTTCTCAATTCATCCCCAAACCAGCCAATTTGCACCACCAGCAGCAAAATATGATTGAGCCGCTGTGGAATCCAGACATTCCATCACAACTTGTTGTCGGTCTGCTGGCCAGTTGTCAAGGAGAAAGGCCTTGTTATCGTCCTCTTTTCGTGGTGCCACAGAGGCTGCCACCTTCTCTCCAGTGGAGAGGTTTGGCTTCCTAAGCAGATTCTCCTCCGGAGGAAATTCGTTTCTCGAGGAGGTTTGCGCAAAAGAGACACGAGGAGAACTCGGACGGAGGTCAGGCGCCTTTTGGCTGCTCTGAGCATGAGATCGAGGAGTGGCAGTTTTTCTCCTAGCACAGAGGCTGGAGAAACACAAACAACAATCTGTTGAAATGATTTTTTAAAAAACAAACAAAAAGCCTCATGTTATAGCAATAACACTTAGACGCATATACCGCTTCGCGGTGCTCTACAGCCCTCTCTGAGAGGTTTATAGAGTCAGCCTCTTGTCCCGTGGGCCTCCCCACCCCAACGACCTGGGTCCTCATTTTACCGATTTCGGAAGATGGAAGGTTGAGTCAACTTTGAACCCGTCAGGATCGAACTGCTGGCAATGGGCAGTGAGTTAGCCTGCAATACTGCATTCTAACCATGGTACCATCATGGCAGAATAGAATGGAAAGGGATGGGATGGGATGGGAGGGAAGGGAAGGGAAGGGAAGGGAAGGGAAGGGAAGGGAAGGGAAGAGAAGAGAAGAGAAGAGAAGAGAAGAGAAGAGAAGAGAAGAGAAGAGAAGAGAAGAGAAGAGAAGAGAAGATCAGAGAAGAGTGAAGTGAAGAGAAGAGTGAAGTAAAGTGAATAAAATAGAATAGGAAATGGAATGAGAATGGAATAGAATAGAAAATATGGAATGGAATGGAATGGAATAAACAGAATTGGAAGGGACCTTGGAGGTCTTCTAGTCCAACCCCCTGCTTAAGCAGGAAAAATAGGCAGACAGACAGACAAGGATAGTCATAGCACTTAGACTTATATACCGCTTCACAGTGCTTTTACAGCCCTTACTAAGCGGTTTACAGAGTCAGCAGATTGCCGCCGAACAATCTGGGTCCTCGTTTGACCAACCTCGGCAGGATGGAAGGCTGAGTCAACCTTGAGCCGGTCAGGATCGAACTGCTGGCGGTGGGCTCTCAGCCAGCAATCCTGCATTCTAACCACGGCGCCACCAAGCCCCTTTATGTACAGGTAGTCCTCAACGTACGTCCACAATGGAGCCCCAAATTTCTGTTGCTAAGCGAGGCAGTTGTTAAGTGAGTTTTGCCCCATTTTACGCCCTTTCTCCTCATAGTTGTTAAGTGAATCACCGCAGCTGTTAAATTAGTAATAACAGGATGGTTAAGTGAATTCAACTTCACTTAACAACCGCGGTGATTCGCTTAACGACTGTGGCAAGAAAGATCGTAAAATGGGGCAAATTTCACGTAACAACAGAAATGTTGGGCTCTAATTGCGGTCGTATGTCGAGGACTGCCTGTACCAATTCAAAAGAATTATCAAAGAAGAATCAGCCAGAAACATCCTTTGTGTCGTTCTCTTTATAGATATGGAGCACAAAACATATTTAATGTATAGAAATGTTTAATTCATTCCGTAGAAATCTTTAAATTTATTCATAGAAATCTTTTAATTTATTCCAAAGCTCTGACTGGGTTTTTAAAAAACTGTCCTCTTTATTGAAGAATACCATAATTTAGGTCACCTTAATTCAAGTACAATATGTACTTCACCGTAAAGTGTATTTTATTCAGTATAAAGATTAGGCCGTTAGTGCTTCAATTCTGATTTAGCAGCTCATTTGGATTATTCCGAATTAATCGTCCACGTTGAACAGTCAGTCTTTTTACTAGGAACTGGAAAGCATGGTGGAGGTGAAAATTTGCTGCAATATTTGTGGGATTTCCTTGGTATCCATGGCGATAAAAGAACGACCTGCTGGTAAGGTCCTTTGCAATCTAAAGATCGGAAGAAGAGAAAAATAAAATTTACGGCTGGGGATTTTCATCGCTTTTAATCCAACCAAGAATTTTTCGCTGAAAATTAATTGCTCAAGAAACACCCCCACTCCCGAAAAACACTTTCCTTAAAAAATACATAAACTAAAACTTTTGAAATCATGAAACGGAAGAGGCCAAAAGGTTCAGTTGAGAAGAAGCCTTGGAGGGGGGGGGGGGGGAATAATTTCTAGAGATTTGTGTTCCTATCGCCAAGTCGTGAGTAGCTTGTGGTTGTGAGACCACAAGTCCCAACATTTTTCTTTAATGCAAGCGCGTCTGTTAAGAAATGGAGCGTGTTACGTTTTGTGCGATGAGGTTAGAACCGAAGGGCGAGAAATGATTTTAAGATCTTTATGCTGGTTTGCAAAATGACACTTGAACCAGCCGTTCTCGGGCATGGGAGCGGTTTTGAGGTAGAGAATATGTTCAAATTATTTGAGGGGGACGGACGGACGGGACTTTATTTATTCTAACCGCTCCTGAGCTGAGCAGACTTTCGTGGGTTCGCAAATTTGAGCTTGGCTCCGGGATAGTTAATCATTATTTGAAACTGTGCTTGACTTTTCCTTACATCATCTGAATTTTCTTATGATTCATTGCTCAAAAGAAGCAATTTTGTCTTCGAAGCCAGCGCTGCAAAAACTGCTGTGATCATCATCCTTTTTTTTTTTGTGAGGCAGCATGCATAAATGCTTCTCTTGGCCTGCTTAGAATCACGGGGTTGGAAGGGACCTTGGAGGTCCTCTAGACCCAAGATGGAGAACCTGTGGCACCATATTGGTGGGCACGCGAGCGCCGCACCGGCACGCAGGTGTGCGCTGGCCAGCTGATTTTTGGCCCTTCTGGGACCACCGGAAGTAGGGAACCATTGTTTTCGCCCTCCCCAGGCTCCTAGAAAGGCTCTGGAGCCTGGGGAGAGCAAAAAATGGGCCTACTGGACTCACCGTGCAATCATGTGCCAAAAGTGCAGGGGGACCACAGGGGAGGGGTCGCGTACACATGCACAGGGGGCGGAGCGCATGGAATTATGGATGTGGGACACCCCCCCCCCCCCCCGCACACGGCCCTTACTTTTGGCACACGATGGCAAAAAGGTTAGCCATCCCTGGTCTCGACAGTCATTGGTCTGGAATGGTAAAAGGTTGGACTAGAAGACCTCCCTTCCAGCTCTGTTCTGATGGATCGATAGTACTTAACGGAGATTCTCAACCATCCAGGTCACGGTTGTCCCAAAGGGGCTGAAAAAAGTCATGAAAGGAAGATCCAAGCTGGAACAGAGAATAAATTTCCTGACCGTGAGAACAATTAAGCAGTGGAACAACTTGCTCGCTGGAGTTGTGGGTTCTCTCCGTCGCTGGAGTTTTTCAAGAAAGGTTGGAAGAGCTATTTGTCTGGGATGGTAATCGAGTCTCCTCCTTTGAGCAGGGGGTTGGTCTAGAGCAGTGATGGCTTTTTGCTGTCGAGTGCCCAAAGTGGGGGGAGTCCGGGGAGGTCGCGCATGTGTGTGCTCACACCCATAATTCAATTCCCCCCGTGACCCGCGACCCCCCACATGTGTGTGTGACCCCCCTTCGTGATCCCTCCATTTTTGGCACGCGATGGCAAAAAGGTTACTAGTGGGTTTGGTAGGCCTGTTTTTCACCCTTTCCAAGAAAGCCTCTGGAGCCCGGGGAGGGCAAAAACGGCCTTCCCCACCCCGCTGGAGGCCCTCTGGAGGCCAGAAACAGCCCGTTTCCGGAGTTCCAGTGGCCCGGAAGGCCCGAAAATCAGTTGGCCAGCATGCTGGAGCTGAGCTAGGGCAACACTTGTGTGCCCACAGATATGGCTCCGAGTGCCACCTGTGGCACGCGTGCCAGAGGTTCGCCATCACAGGTATAGAGGTTCTTCATCTTTGGCTGCAAAGCGCATAGTCAATCTGATTTCTGTGTTGACCGTCTGGTGATGTCCATGTGTAGCGTCGTCTCTTGGGTTGTTGGAAAAGAGTGTTTGCTATGACCATCATATTCTCTTGACAGAATTCTATCAGCCTGTGCCCTGCTTCATTTTGTACTCCAAGGCCAAACTTGCCTGTTATTCCGGCTATCTTTTGGTTTCCTACTTTAGCATTCCAATCCCCCATGATGATAAGGACATTGTTTTTTGGTGTTAATTCTATAAGGTGTTGTAGAGCTTCATAGAACCGGTCAATTCCATCCTCTTCAGCACCAGTGGTATAGCCATAGACCTGGACTACTGTGGTATTGAATGGTTTGCCTTGGATTCGAACGGAGATCATTCTGTCACTTTGGGGACTGTCTCCCAGTATTGCTTTTCTTACTCTTTCATTGACTGTGAAGGCTACTTCTTTGTAGCAGCCCCTCAAATACTGGAAGACTGCTATCATGTCCCCCTTAGTCCTTCTTTTCTCTAGATTGGCCATACCCAAATCCTGCAACTCCTCTTCATATATTTGAGTCATTTTAATCCTCTTAGTTACTGGAAGGCTGTTATCATGTCACTTCTTATCCTTCTCTTCATTAGGCCAGAAACACCTAATTCCTGTTGTGGTCCTCCAGCAGCCTGAGGAGCTGGCAGCGGAGTCGGACAGCGATGAGGCTGAGGAAGAACATGGGCCAGTCCTGGAGGCTGGGGAAGGCCCGGATGAGGGCTCTGCGTCAGAGGCAGAGATGGGGCCAGGGCCATCAGGGAGTGATGTACGGACTTCGGAGTCTCCAGAGGCTGACAGCAGAGAGGCAGAGGAACAGGAGGAGCCTGTTCCTAGTGCACGTATGAGAAGAGCTGCCAGAAGGCAAGAGCAGCTAAAGCAGAGAGGACGACTCAGGAGGAAGGCCAAGAGATGATTGGCCCCTCCCATAAGGCTTAAAAGACCAGCAACGACTCTTGGCCTCTTTGCTGGAAAAAAACCATTGAGAAATTTGTTTCTTGTTTGGCTGTAGTTATTTCTTCTGTGCCAAGAAAAGCCTTTGGCAGTTTGCCTAATTATCCCAAGGTCAGAGATAAACTAAAGACTGGTGTTTTGAGGACTTTGCTTTCATTTAATTTAGTATACGCTGAGAATGAGTTAATTCTCAGCTGTTTTAATAAAATCTGTTTGTTGGAACTGTTTTGCATTTAATATTCACTACGTGCGCCTGGGTCACAACAGTTCCTAGTTCCATACTTACCACCTGTATACCTGGGAGAAGAACAAGATTACCCCACCCATCCTATTCTACAAAGGTATTGGCTCTCAGGAAAGGGATCTTGTGAAGATTTGCGTAAAAATCCCACCGTGGCTTCCTCTTTCGGTTCCTCCTGAGCTTCAGGGGTCTCCAGCTTACCTGTCGGCTTGATCCCCCAAGGACCCAATGAATATGGCAAAAGCGTTGACTTTGGGGTCAATCGTCAAGGCCTGTGCAAATCTTGCGGGCGGGATGCCGTACCGCTCCAGGTTGGCGTCGCTTAAGACGATGACGAAATATTCGTCGGCGTCGTCTTTGGCGATCTCCCGAACGGCGTGCTCCGTTCCTTCCAGGGTGTGGTCTCCGCTCATGCAGAACTGAGCGTGGGCGTGCATAACCTGTTGAGACGTAAACGAGATGATAACAAATCCTGCGTTATGTAAACGAGAGGCATAGAATCAAGATCACGTGACGTTTTAGTACCACTTGATAAAACTCTAGTAAGGCCACAGCCGGAATACTGCAACCGAGTTTGGTCCCCGTACTGCAAAAAAGATTGTTGAGACTTTGGGAAAAAGTTCAGAGAAGAGCAACTAAGACGATCAAAGGCCTGGAGACTAAAATATACGAAGAACGGCTGCAGGATTTGGGTCTGGCTAGTCTAGAGAAAAGAAGGACTAAGGGGGACATGATAGCAGTATTTCAGTATTTGAGGGGCTGCCACAACGAAGAGGGAGTCAAATTATTCTCCAAAGCACCCAAAGGCAGGACAAGGAATAATGATTGGAAACTCATCAAGGAGAGAAGCAACCTGGAATGAAGGAGAAACTTCCTAACAGCGAGGACAATTAACCAGTGGAATAGCTTGCCACCAGAAGTTGTGGGGGCTCCATCACTGGAGGTTTTTAAGAAGAGTCTGTCACTTGTCAAATGGTAGAGGGTCTCCTGATAAAGTAGGAGGCTGGACTAGAACACCTCCAAGGTCCCTTCCAACTCTGTCTATTCTATTCTATTCTATTCTATTCTATTCTATTCTATTCTATTCTATTCTATTCTATTCTATTCTATTCTATTCTATTCTATTCTATTCTATTCTATTCCATTCCATTCCATTCCATTCCATTCCATTCCATTCCATTCCATTCCATTCCATTCCATTCCATTCCATTCCACTCCACTCCACTCCACTCCACTCCACTCCACTCCACTCCACTCCTCCATTCTACGTGCCAAGGAATATCTTGTGTGATCTGACACCCTTCAAACCCAAGCCCGCTGTTGATGTTCAAGGCAGGAACTCCTCGACTTACAACCATTCATTTAGTGACTGTTTGAAGTTACACCGGGCCGTGAAAAAAACGGACTTACGACTATTTTGCATGCTTAGCATTGCAGCATCCCCGCGGTCGTGTAATTCAAAATTCAGCCACTTGACGACTGACTCACATTTATGACGGTTGCCGTGACCCGGAGTCCCATGATCCCCTTTTGCGACCTTCCAACAAGCAAAGCCAATGGAGGAAGCCGCATGGACTCAACACCTGGGTGTTACTAACTTAACAACTGCACGGATTTGCTTAACAACTGTGGCAACAGAAGGTCGTAAAGTGGAGCAATACTCACTTAACCCATTTCTTACTTCGCAACGTAAATTTTGGGCTCAGTTGCGGTCGTAAGACGAGGACCACCCGTGCCCAGCAGAGATAAAATTATCCCCTCCTTAGCGATCGTTACCCGAACAGCGTTGACAATCTGCTCAGGGTATTAAGGCGTTAATGTTTATTTATGCTGGTGAAGGCGCTTAATCCAAGTATTAAGGTGACATTATCTGCTCCAGGCTGCTCTCGAGGGAATTAGGTCAAGGTAAGGAGCGGAGAAGGAAAGCAGGACCAACAGCCTGATGGGGACAGGGCTATTTTGGTCTCCGTGGAAAAAAAAGAAAAACCGGTCGGTTAATCGACTTTGCAGGTAAGAACAACGCAATCTTATCCCGAGGGGGCTTTTCATGAAAAAGGCAACGGGATTTTTTTCCTCTCCTTTGAAAACGCTTCGCTCCTCATCCAAGAAGCTTCTTCAGTACTACCTCAGCTCCTTGGAGGGGAAGCAAAACGTTTTCAAAGGAAAATTCAAGAGTTGTCTTTTGAAAAAACAGAACAGAACAGAACAGAACAGAACAGAACAGAACAGAACAGAACAGCACTGCATAGAATAGAATAGAATAGAATAGAATAGAATAGAATAGAATAGAATAGAACAGAACAGAACAGAACAGAACAGAACAGAACAGAATATCTTTTTAAAAATCTTTTTAAAAATCCAATATCTTTTTAAAAACTCCCAGTGTTGCGCATTTACAACTTCTGGAGGCAAGTTGTTCCACTGATTAATTGTCCTCACTGTTAGTAAGTTTCTCCTTAGTTCTAGGTTGTTTCTCTCCTTGATGAGTTTCCACGCATTATTTCTTGTCCTGCCCTCAGGTGCTTTGGAGAATAGGTTGACTCCCTCTTCTTTGGGGCAGCCCCTCAAATATTGGAAGACTGCTATCATGTCTCCCCTAGTCCTTCTTTCCATCAAACTAGCCATACCCAGTACTTGCAACCGTTTGTCATATACAAAATACAGAATAAGAGTTGGAAGGGACCTTGGAGGTCTTCTAGTCCAACCCCGTTTAGGCAGGAAACCCTACGAGCACTTCAGACAAATGGTTATCCAACATCTTCTTAAAAGCTTCCAGTGTTGGAGCATTTACATCTTCTGGAGGCAAGTTGTTCCACTGATTAATTGTCCTCACTGTTAGTAAGTTTCTCCTTAGTTAGAAGTTGCTTCTCTCCTTGATTAGTTTCCATCCATCGCTTCTTGTCCTGCCCTCAGGTGCTTTGGAGAATAGCTTGACCCCCTCTTCTTTTGGGGCAGCCCCTCAAATATTGGAAGACTGCTATCATGTCTCCCCTGGTCCTTCTCTTCATTAAACTTAGACATACCCAGTTCCTGCAACCATTCTTCTCTCTCCTGGAATAGGAACAATTGGAAATCTGTTGCGCTAAACTTAAAAAAAACATTTCATGGAATTAAAAACGTTACCTTTAGAATCTCTAGCCTTTGCTGATTGTTCTTTGGCACTTTGTCGTTGGGTACCAGGGCAATGTTGAATCCGTCTCCCGAGTGGCCGAGGATGTTGTACTGCATTTGGAAAAAAGATTTGAGCAAAAAGATACAGAAGCCACATCTTCAAGCCAAGAAATCCGTTGCCATAATGAAAGGATCCAAAGTTACACTTTCACAGCCTGGTTTTCACTCTCTACCTCACCACCACCGTTGATTCTTCTGATGGAAAATTTTAGTTGCTAACATGACAAATTGCATACAGGTAAATCCTTGACTTACAACCGTTCCATTTAGTGACCAAGGTTACGACGGCACTGAGAAAAAAAGTGACTTAAGACCATTTTTCACCCTTACGACCGTAGCTGCATCCCCCCCCTGGGTCACGTGATCAAAATTTAGAGGCTTAGCAATTGACTCATACTTATGATGGTTGCAGAGTCCCTGTGTGTGTGTGTGTGAGACGCAATCCTCCTTTTGCGACCTTCTGAACAAGCGAAGTCAGCGGGGAAGCCAGATCCACTTAACGACCGGGTTGCTTATTTAACAACTACGGTGATTCGCTTAACAAATGTGGCAAGAAAAGTCGTAAAGTGGGACAAAACCCGGTGAACCACGCTCTTGCTTAGCAACAGACGTTTTGGGCTCGATTGCGGTCGTAAGTCAAGGACCATCTCCATTCAAATTTAAAACCTAAAACACTCGTCTGCTCGTCAAAGATCTAATCCATTTTGAGGCTTTGTGAGATCCATCTTGTGCCTGAGTTGTGAGAGCAACTAATGCACCCACAACTGGCGTTGAATCTGGATTCCCTCTCGAGAGTCACCTTAAATTTCTGCTCGTAATTCTCGAAGGCTTCCATCACCATGCAAACGGCTTCCATGGATCGCTCCAGCCGTCGGTCGACGCCGTTGAAGCGGTACATGCTGCCGGAGACATCCACCACCAGGGAGAGGCGCTTGCACTTCTGCTGTGGACTTCCGAGCTTTAGAGGAATAGAGGAAATAGATGACAAATTAAAAAAAATAATTACATGTCCACCGGTGCCAAGGTCCACAGGTCCAGAAGCAGGGGTGAAATGCTCCCGGTTCGGACCGCCCGATCTGGTAGTGATGGAGGCAGGTGGTTCTGAGAACCAGTAGCAAAAATCCCAGTTTATCATCTCGGCCTACTGGAATTTAGCTGGGGAAATTTCCAGAAGCTATTCATGATTGTGGCTGGAGAGGCCATCAGCATTTGCAACGCAAGCATGGAACCAAGGGAGGCTTGAGAAGAGGTTAATTCTCCCTGTGATGTGACTTTCTTTTACACATAAAACCTAGAAAAATAATTGGCCGACAAGCTCGTTTATAACATTTAACTTACTTGTGGGTCAAGTTCTCCGCGTCGCTTGTAGATGGATTTTTCTCCGGTCAGACTATCGATGATCTTGGCATCGTCCAGTTCTCCAACTGCTTGATGTCTTAACCACTGCCTTTCCTTCCCTTTGGCCTACGGAGGAATAAAATATCATAACCATCTTTAAGCCTACGTTCTATTTGTTTTAATGGTGCATTTTCACGGAACGGGGCGAAAGGAATTTCTCTTCCAACTTCTACAATCAGCCTTGGCACGAGTTCTCGAAACTAAAGCGTGAATGGACAGGTCTGTCCATCAAAGGAAGAACAATATTTGTCTACGTTGATAAAACAAATTCTATTTCAGTCTCCAGATTTTTGCCTGGGAAGTGGACCGTGAAATGCTAGAATTTAATCAAAGACTTATTTTTGACAACCGGTGTAATTCCAGCATGCTGACGAACGGGGTTTACCGAATCAATAAATCCCATTTGAACAAACAAAAACCTGAGCTAAGCAAATTCACTAGGAGTGACGTATATGGAACGGGAGCATGGAACAATCCATGTAACGTGCACAGGTTCTGAGCCTTCCAAACCCCGGTGATTTGCGGCTGAAAGACAGACGAAGGGAAGCAAATAATTATAGGAGGTAAAGGTATTTCAGGTTCACCCAAAGTACACTGAATTGCCCTCCATTTATGATCATGGAGAAAAAGAAATGGGATTTACTATTCAGTCTTTCAAACTCTGTGTGTGTGTGTGTGTGTGTGTGTGTATCTATATATCTCATTATATATATCTATCTAAATCTCTGTCTGTTTATCTCATCTATCATATCTATCTATCTATCTATCTATCTATCTATCTATCTATCTGTCATCTATATCTGTCTGTCTATTTATCTATCATATCTATCTATCTATCTATCTATCTATCTATCTATCTATCTATCTTTCTATGTCTGTCTGTCTGTCTATCTATCTATCATCTGTCTGTCTGTCTGTCTGTCTGTCTGTCTATCTATCTATCTATCTATCTATCTATCTATCTATCTATCTCTGTCTATCCTGTTTTCCCGAAAATAAGACATCCCCTGATAATAAGCCCAATTGGGCTTTTGAGCGCATGTGCTAAAATAAGCCTCCCCTCCGAAAATAAGCCCTCCCTGAAAATATTTAAACGCAGAGCTGGAAATCAGGTAAGAAGGCAAGAGAGCTCCATCTTGCTCCACCTGCCCCAAAATAATAAGACCTCCCCGAAAATAAGGCCAAGCGCTTATTTTGGGATTCAAAAAAATATAAGACAGGCTCTTACTTTTGGGAAAACAAGGTATATATCTTGTTCGTTCTATCTATCTATCTATCTA
The DNA here is from genome assembly GCA_012654045.1 of Ptyas mucosa. Classification (NCBI taxonomy): domain Eukaryota; kingdom Metazoa; phylum Chordata; class Lepidosauria; order Squamata; family Colubridae; genus Ptyas; species Ptyas mucosa. The sequence continues at coordinate 2,973,460 of WNWU01013721.1, forward strand.
TCTATCTATCTATCTATCTATCTATCTATCTGCCTGCCTACCATCCATCCATCCATCCATCTATCTTCTCTCTCTCTCTCTTCTCTCTCTCTCTCAATCATCTATCCATTCTATCTCTCTCTTTCTCTATCCATCCTCTCCACCTCTCTATTTATATTACATTTTGCCATCTCTCAAATCAGCTCTGCAATTAAATAGTAAACTTTTGGAATTACATTTGCAGCAAGCATTGGTGTTGAAAACCAAAACTAAAGGAATACCCCCTGGGAAGTACACTCTTTTCCAGGTGCTACTAAGGTGATGGATGAAGTTCTCTTCACAAGGAACCCAAAACCCCAGTGAGCTTCCGATTCAGGGACATCTACAGAAGGTTTTGCACATTAAAAAGGATGCGGTCCCCATTTTGAGTTTTTTTAACCGTCTCCCATGGACCTCTCCTTCTATTCACTTGTGGGACTACGTTGGTTAGTCACTAAGTCATGTCCGACTCTTCCTGACCCCCAGGGACTACAGCACTTCAGGGCCTCCTGTGCTTTACTAACTCCTGGAGTTTGCACAAATTCACACTCACTATGTTGATGACACCATCTAACTACCTCATCCTTTGCTGTTGTCTTCTCCTTAGGCTTTCCATCTGTCTCAACTTCAGGGTCTTCTCCAAGGAGACCTCTCTTCTCATTTGGTGGCCAGTGGAGGACAGTATTCCCTGTCCTCCATTGTCTCCTGGAGTTTGCCCATTGCGTTGATGACCCTATCTAACCATCTCATCCTTTGCTGTCGTCTTCTCCTTAGGCTTTCCATCTTTCTCAACTTCAGGGTCTTCTCCAAGGAGACCTCTCTTCTCATCGCCTTGATTACTGTAATGCTCTCTACATGGGGCTCCCCTTGAGGGGCACCCGGAGGCTCCAACTGGTCCAGAATGCGGCCGCGCGGGTAGTGATGGGAGCAACGTGGCGCTTCCATGTAACACCACTCCTGCGCGAGCTGCACTGGCTCCCAGTGGTCTTCCGGGTGCGTTTCAAGGTGTTGGTTATCACCTTTAAAGCGCTCCATGGCATAGGACCTAGTTATCTATGGGACCGTCTACTGCCACAGACGACCTCCCATCGACCTGTGCGCTCCCACAGAGAGGGCCTCCTTGGGGTGCCGTCAGCCAAACAATGTAGGCTGGCGACCCCCAGGGGGAGAGCCTTCTCTGTTGGGGCACCTACCCTCTGGAATCAGTTACCCCCCGAGATAAGGAAAATCCCAGACCTCAGTGCCTTCCGTCGTGCCCTGAAAACTTACCTCTTCAAACAAGCCGGGCTGGCTTAAGCAGTATTTTAAATTTTAAATTTTATGGGGATTGGTATTTTTAATTTGAGCCAAAATTTATTATTCTATTTTTAATTGTTCTTATTGTTTATATTATGTGTTTTTTAATTCCGGCTGTACACCGCCCTGAGTCCTCAGGGAGAAGGGCGGTCTATAAATTTAATATAAATAAATAAATAATATAAATTTGGTAGCCAGTAGAGGACAGGATTCCCTGTCCTCCATTGTCTCCTGGAGTTTGACTATTGCGTTGATGACCTTCTCTAACCATCTCATCCTCTGCCGTCCTCTCCTCCTTTGGCCTTCCGTCTTTCTCAACTTCAGAGTCTTCTCCAGGGAGACCTCTCTTCTTGTTTGGTGGCCAGGATTCCTGTCCTTCATTGTCTCCCAGACTTTGCCCATTGTGTTGATGACACTATCTAACCAGGCCTCAGCTCTGCCCCTCACGACAGGGATGGAACAACACACCCACACCCATCCACAAACACACCCATACATACACCCACACAGATCACAATCAGTGCATTGGAAAGCCAGCAGGACATGCCTTCCACGTTTCATTCTTCTCTTTGGTTTTCTTTGAAGACCTAAGCTGAAACCTGGGAACTTCTGCAAGATGCAGCAGCGCAGCAGATACAATGCGGGATCAGCCGCGGTTGGATAGGAAAGAGGCAGGGATCCCAAACTCTCCTTCCCCCAGCCCAGACATCAAATAAACAATGGTTTAGGTCAAAAGCTAGCCTCTTCATTGTCTTTGCGTTATGGGCAGGCAGGGAATGGACTTGTCGCACACTTCCTAGGAAGACAATGCAATCCCAGGAAGCCACTCTCCCCTTGAACTCTAAACAGCCCTTTGTTAGTCGGGAGGAAGGACGGATGTACGTCCTTTGCTGATAATGCTGCGAAGGTTTGTGATGGACTCACAACGGACGAGGTCCGGATGTAGCAGACTCGGCCTGGCAACGGTCAAGTTTAATGAAGTGTCCAGCTTAAGGGCTGTCTAGTTTAAGGGGAGAGGAGGGCTGAGGGGTGACACGACAGCGGTCTTCCAATATTTGAGGGGATGCCCCCAAGAAGAGGGGAGGGGGCCCACTGTGCAGGTGAGAGGAAGGAGTTTGAATATTAAGGACTCCCGAGTGTTTTGCTCGGAGAGTAAAACAGAGCAGGTAATAAGTTCCTGGAATTGAGAAGAGAAGTCAGAGAACATTGATCCTTGTGGTGGTGGATGGAGGACTGGAGGCAAAAAACAGATGAAGAACGGTTGCTGGAATTGGGTCTGTCTAGTCTGATGAAAAGAAGGACCAGGGGAGACATGATAGCAGCGTTCCAGTATCTCAGGGGCTGCCACAAAGAAGAGGGAGTCAAGTTATTCTCCAAAGCCCCTGAAGGCAGGACAAGAAACAATGGGTGGAAATTACTCAAGGAGAGAAGCAATCTAGAATTAAGGAGGAATTTCCTAACAGTGAGGACAATTAACCAGTGGAACTGCTTGTCACCAGAAGTTGTGGGTGCTCCAACACTGGAGGTTTTCCAGAAGAGATTGGACACCCATTTGTCTGAAATGATATAGGGTCTCCTGCTTGAGCTTGGGGTTGGACTAGAAGACCTCCAAGGTCCCTTCCAACTCAGTTACACTTACAATCATAACTGAGGACCCAAAATATATGTTTGTAAGTGTTAAGTGAGTTTTGTCTCAATCTACGACTTTTCTTTTCTCCCCCTCCTCCCTTCTAGCACTGATGATGTTCCCTAGTTGGGTAATAAAACGTCTGCAAGGAAAAAAAAGCAAGCTCAGAGAGCATCAAGGACTGCCACCATCACCTCCTCCTCCTCCTCTCTGCAAACCCAACTCCCTTTTCACACTGATGATGCAACCTAGTTTGGGTAATGAAATGTCTATCAGCAAACATTCAATCTCAGAGAGCACCCAGGACCCCACAATCCTCCTCCTCCTCCTCCCTTCTAGCACTGATGATGTTCCCTAGTTGGGTAATAAAAAAGAACCAAGCACAAAGACCACCAAGGACTCCTAAGCTGCAAATATTCTTCTTGATTAGCAGACAATTTACTCGGAGTCTGGTGTTCAGCCTGTAATCCTCACAACAGCTTTAAGACCAATATTAATGAGATTCATTTATCTATTTGTCAGCTGTTCTCCACCGCAATGTTATCGTGAGACAGTGCATATAACAAACCCCATTTAATTAGGTGACCATCGCTGGAAAATTTCAAGTGAACCTCCCAAGGAGATCATTGATTAAGCACGCCGACGGATCTCGGCAGCATTCTGGTTTTAGTGAAAAAATTTCTCTTGCTGAGAACACGAGGATAAAATGATTTCTTAAAGCACAGTTAAGGCAGGTTGCCTACGCAAAGGCTGGAGGACAAGAGAAGAGAAAACAAAACAAAACAGGGATCCGTTACCAAAATTATTACCTGTAAATTATCCAGAATAATCCGGAGGGATTGCACCTGTCTCCGAACAGCCCCAGAAAATCTTTCGTAGGTCGATGCATCGTATTCACTCATCTGGATCTCTTTTAGTCTGAAGCAAAACAATAGGGAAGTGAGTGAAAACTGGTTCTTTTATGTAGAACTATCTCAAGCTAGACAACTTCTTTAATGCTGGACAACGCAACATTAAGTAGAACGCTCAACTTACAACCATTTGCGGAGCGACAAAAGCACTGAAAAAGTAACCGTTTTCCACACTTACGGCCGTTGCGGCATCCCCGTAGTCATGTGATCAAAATTCAGACGCTTTGGCCACTGACTCATATTTACGATGGTCGCAGTGTCCCGGGGTCAAGCAATCCCCTTTTGTGAGCTTCTGCCAAGCTAAGGCACAGGAGAAACTGGAGTCACAAGGTCATAAAAAGGGGATCACGTAACCCTGGGACACTGAATGCAACCGTCATAAATATGAAGCAGTTGCCAAGCTTCTGGATCAGGGGTGAAATGCTCCCGGTTCGGACCAGATCGTCTGATCCCGTAGCGATGGAGGCGGGTGGTTCGGAGAACCGGTAGCAAAAAACCCTGCCCCCCCCACATGCCCAGCTGAGCCGCGCAATCATCAGAGGCTTTTTTTTTAATTTTTAAAAGCATTTTTTCTACAACTTCTAAAATGTTTTTTAAAAGAAAAAAAAGCCTCTGCTGATCAGGCAACTCAGCTGGGATCATCAGAGGCTTTTAAAAGCATTATTTTTACAACCTCTTCGGCTGAAGAGGTTGCAGAAAAAATACTTTTAAAAGTAAAAAAAAAAATGGCCACGCCCACCCAGTCACATTAACCCCCCCACCAAGCCAAGCCCACAGAACTGGTAGTAACAAATTTTAGATTTCACCACTGGTCTGGATATAAATCACGACACCGTGGGGATGGTACAACGGTCATAAGTGTGGAAAACGGTCATAATACAATCCCTTTTTTCAGTGCTGTTGTAACTTTGAACGGTCACTAAGCGAACTGTTGTAAGTCGAGGACTGCTTGCAATGCATGGGTCTCTAAAGGGGGAGGTGGTGCTGGGACCAGAGAAGGTCCAGCTTATCCAGGGTCTAATGTCACCCATTAGATTGCCGACACAGATTGCCGATGACGACATCCTCCCGCCGGTTTTACTACCGGTTCTTGCGAACTGGTCCGAACCGGGGCAACCCGCCACTGGTGGAAGGAGAGAAGCAACTTAGAACTAAGGAGAAATTCTCTGACAGTGAAAACAATTAATCAGTGGAACGGCTTGCCTCCAGAAGTTTGTGGGTGCTCCATCACCGGAGGCTTTTAAGAAGATGTTGGACAAGTGGTTGTAGGGTTTCCTGCCTAAGCAGGGGGTTGGACTAGAAGACCTCCAAGGTCCCTTCCAACTCTGTCTATTCTATTCTACTCTAAAGTAGGTAAATAAATTTAAAAAGTAAGTAAATAAACAGGAGAATTGAGAAGGCGAAAATGCAACCGTTCTTCCTCTGTTTTAGTCTCTTTAGACAAGTGGGTTTCCTCCTTGTTGTTATTTGCAGAAATCAGGGTCCGAGGGGGGGAGGAATACCCCCCCCCCATAGCAACCTGTCCTGGGCCTCTGTCCTCACAACTGGAACTCATTCTTCCTCCGCTATCGCAGTAATTGAATTAGGGAGCCCTCCCAGTAAGGGCCAGAAGGTGGGCCTCACTGGTGTCCCCTTACAGGGAGCTTCAGGAGGCCAGACTCGCTTATTCCGCTGCTTGTTGTGACTCACAGCCTTTGTCCTTAACGTCTTGCACATGGCCGCATTCCGCTGCGCGCATCGATCAGGTTCCGTTAGGAATGCAACCGAATCTGACCTCCGAAGGGAAGAAGGGAGCCAGTTTGGTCCAGTGGTTAAGGCACCGGGATAGAAAGCAGGATACCGGGAGTTCAAGTCCCACCTTAGCTATGAAACCAGTGGGGTGGGGTGGGGTGGGGGAAAATCTTGGGCCGGTTGCTGACTCTCAGCCCAACCCACCTCACAGGGTGGGTGGTTGTTGTGGGGAAAAGAGGAGGAGGAAGGTGTGTTGGGGGATGTTGGCTACCTTGGGCTGTTTGTAAAAACAATATAGGCGGGACACAGATGATAGATACCAGTAGACAGACAGACACATATGATAGATAGATACATAGAGTTATTGGCTTTATATTGTAAAAACAATAAAGGTGGGAGACAGACAGATGATAGATAGGTGGACAAACAGAAGACTGTCAGACCGACCGACAGGTAGAGACATATGATGGATAGATACATAGTTATTGGCCTTGAGTTATTTGCAAAAACAATAAAGATGCCATATAGATAGATGATAAATGGTAGATATAGACAAAGACAGATGAGAGATGACAGATAGATTAGATAGATAGATAGAGAGAAGAGATGGAAGATAGATAGATGAGAGGTGACAGATGGAGATAAATAAATGAGAGAGAGAGAGAGAGAAGAGATGATGGATGACAGATAACGGATGGAGATAAATAGATGAAAGATGATAGATAGATAGATAGTAGAGAGATAGGGAGATAGAGAGAAGAGATTGAAGATAGATAAAAGATGAAAGATGGAGATAGATGATAGATAGAGAGAGAGAGAGTTAGAGAGAAGAGATGGAAGATAGATGAGAGGTGACAGATGGAGATAAATGAGAGAGAGAGAGAAGAGATGGTGGATGACAGATGACAGATGGAGATAAATAGATGAAAGATGATAGATAGATAGATAGATAGATAGATAGTAGAGAGATAGGGAGATAGAGAGAAGAGATGGAAGATAGATAAAAGATGAAAGATGGAGATAGATGATAGATAGATAGATAGATAGATAGATAGATAGATGGATAGAGAGAGAGAGAGATAGGGAGAAGAGATGGAAGATAGATAAGAGATTAAAGATGGAGATAGATGATAGATAAATAGATGGGAGACAGAGAGAGAGAGAGAAGAGATGACAGATGATAGACAGGCAGACAGACAAATGGATAGACAGATATAAATAAGGAAGGAGGGAGGGAGGGAACAAAGGAAGGAAGGAAGCTCCTGGAGCGTGTGATAGCATCTGCACCAAATGAAGGGGAGGCAAGCACATGCTAAATACAGAATCACGGAGGCTCACCTCTGCTTAAAGGCCTTTTCGCCCATCTCTCTGGCGGCTTTCTTCACCTCTTCAGGTACGGCGTCTTTCTCAGCTTGAGATATCTGGTACACCTGGTGACCGGCGTCCAGTCTATAAGGACCCCCTTTGCCCCCCAAGCCTGCAGTGTCTCTCCCACCTGGAAAAGAATTCCAAAGAACATTTTTGACCAGGAGTGGATAGCCGCTTGATGATTTCCTTTGCATACTATGCAAGGGCTGCAAATTCTGAATGAACACTAGGTGGCAGCAAAAAGGGTGAGATGTTTCTGCATGGCTTGGTTGCCATCTGGTGGCCATGTGGATTAAAGTCCGGGAACCTTAATGCTTTCATAACAAGGAAACTACCGGAGAATTGATTTTCAAGAGACTTTGCTATATTGAATTGTTATAGGTAGTCCTCGACTTACAACAATTCATTTAGTGACGAGTCGAAGTCACCGTGGCCCTGAAAAAAAATGACAGGGCCGTTTTTCACATGACCAGAGCAGCATCCCCTCCTGCCCCCAATGGTCACGGGATCAAAATTCAGATGATTGGCAACTGACTCTTATTTATGATGGTCTCTTGATCCCCTTTTATGACCTGCCTACAAGCAAAGTCAACGGGGAAATCAGATTCACTTAACAACTCTGGAAAGAAAGATTGTAAAAAGGGGAAAAACCCCCTTAACAAATGTCTCCCTTAGCAACAGAAATTTTGGGCTCCATTGTGGCTGTTAAGTTGAGGACTACCTGTACCAACAGAAGACAATATTTTGTAGCTCAGGGTTGAAATGAGGGGTCCTTGGTGCCCTCTGACTTTTTTTTTTTTTTTAAATTTGATTTATATGCCGCCCTTCTCCGGAGACTCAGGGCGGCTTACAATGCGTTAAGCAATAGCCTTCATACTTTTGTATATTTCTACAAAGTCAGCTTATTGCCCCCACAAACTGGGTCCTCATTTTACCTACCTTAGAAAGGATGGAAGGCTGAGTCAACCTTGAGCCTTGGTGAGATTCAAACTTACAGTAATTGCAGACAGCTGGTGTTGATCACTATGCTTTTAGTCTGCTGAGCTAAACCAGGCTTTCTTGCAGACGTTTCATTACCCAGCTAGGTAACATCATTAGTGAAGCACTGATGATATTTCCCAGTTGGGTAAACCCCACTCCCTTCTAGCACCGATGTAGTTACCTAGTTTGGTAATGAAACGTCTGCAAGGAAGCCTCCAGAGAGCACCAAGGACCCCATACCCAATTGTCTTTTACACACAAAAAATTAAGGTGAAACTACGTTCACAGGAGTGAAAGACGATTTGGTACCTGTCCCCCCAGCCCAGGTGTTTCCTCCGACATGAGGGGTGTTGTCCGGGTCGATCTTCCCATGTTTAGGGGAGCTGACATCCATACCACTGTCTCTCTGGATGGTTATCTGTTGAGGGAGTACAAGTGAAGAACACGAGAATTGAGAAGGGGAATCCATCTTGCCACATTTAGAATAGAATAGAATAGAATAGAATAGAATAGAATAGAATAGAATAGAATAGAATAGAATAGAATTTTTTATTGGCCAAGTGTGACTGGACACACAAGGAATTTGTCTTGGTGCATAAGCTCTCAGTATATATAAAAGAAAAGATACGTTCATCAAGAATCATAAGGTACAAAACTTAATGATAGTCGTATAGTACAAATGATACAAGCAATAAAATTACAGTCATACACAGTCCTAAATGGGAGGAGATGGGTGGTGGGAACGATGAGAAGATTAATAGTAGTGCAGACTTTGTGAATAGTTTGACAGTGTTGAGGGAATTATTTGTTTAGCAGAGTGATGGCGTTTGGGGGGAAAACTGTCCTTGTGTCTAGTTGTTCTGGTGTGCAGTGCTCTATAGCGTCGTTTTGAGGGTAGGAATTGAAACAGTTTATGTCCAGGATTTGAGGGGTCTGTAGATATTTTCCCAGCTCTCTTTTTGACTCGTGTAGTAGACTGATCCTCAGTGAAAGGCAGGTTGGTAGCCATTGTTTTTTCTGCAGTTCTGATTATCTTCTGAAGTCTGTATCTGTCTTGTTGGGTTGCAGAACCAAACCAGACAGTTATAGAGGTGCAGATGACAGACTCAATAATTCCTCTGTAGAAGGAATTATTATTTATGAGACAGATGTGGAACAATCTTGACAGAGTATCTATCTATCTATCTATCTATCTATCTATCTATCTATCTATCTATCTATCTATCTATCT
>WNWU01013721.1:2982632-3003458 GCA_012654045.1 Ptyas mucosa
TCTATCTATCTATCTATCTATCTATCTATCTATCTATCTATCTATCTTAACCTCACAGGATTATTCTTGATGTGGAAGAAGATGGCAGAAAAAAACCCAGCTTTCTATCGAATCTGCCCTTTGAATTGGTTTGTTTGTTTGTTTCTGTTCTCTTTTTCAACTTATTGCTTTATTATTTTGAATTTTATTTTCAGGTAGTCCTCGACTTATAGCCACAATGGAGCCCAAAATACATGTTGCTAAGTTTCTAAGGTACTACTTTTTGACCAGCAGATGGTGCTAATGTTTCTCGATTACCGAAATCAAAGGATGGAACAGACCAACTATGAAATATGAGAGGCGACCAGAAATTTTGGGTTTTTTTTCCCCTCTCTCACAACCTAGGAGTCTCTAATAGAGGCAGTATGATTATGACTCACAATCATAACTAAATATAAATATAATGTTTAAAAAAAATAACTGAGAGTGAAACTTCCATTGCTAACCAAGGCAGTTGTTAAGTGAGTTTTCCCCCCAGTTTACAAACTTCCTTCCTCTGGTTGTTAAGCAAATCGCTGCAACTGTAAAGTTAGTAGCAGGGTTGTTAAGTGAATCTCCGTGGACTTTGCTTGTCCGAAGGTCGGCGAATCACGTGACCCCGGGACTCTTGCGACCGTCATAAATATGAGCCACTCATCAAGTGGCTTGGAATGCTGCAACCGTCATAAGTCTGAAAAAAACAGTCACAAATAGCTTCTTTCAGTGTCGTCTTCAAATGGTCACTGAAGGAACGGTCGTAAGTCAAGGACCAGCTATACAGGGAGTCCTCGACTTACAACAGTTCATTTAGTGACCGTTCAAAGTTACGACGGCACTGAAAACAGTGACTTACGACTGTTTCTCAGAGTTATGACCTTTGCCACGATCACGTGATTTATTATTCAGATGCTTGACAACCGACTCTCCTTTTCTTCTCTTCTTCTCCTCTTCCTCCTTCCTCTCTTCTTCTTCTCTTCTCTTCTTTTCCTTCTCCTTTTCCCTCTCCTCCTCCCCTCCTTCTCGTCCTTTCTCCTTTCCCTCTCCTCTCCTTTTCTTCTCCTTTTCCTCCTTCCTGTCTTCTCCCTCTCCTCCTCCTCCTCCCTCTCCTCCTTTTCTCTTTTCTCCTCCTTCTCCTATTCTTCTTTCCTCCTCTTTCTCCTCCTCACTCTCGGCTGCAGTGTCCTGGGGTTCCGTGATCCCCTTCCGATGAGCAAAGTCCACGGGGGGAAAACCAGATTTGCTTAACAATGGTGTTACTAATTTTAAGAATTGCAGTGATTCGGTTAATGAATGGGGCATGAAAAGTCGTAAAACGGGACGAAATACCCGTTAACAAATGTCTCCCTTAGCAACATATAATTTGGGGTTCAATGGCGGTCACAAGGCAAGGACTTTCTGCAACAATTTAGAGCGAAAAAATAGAGGGAAGCGTAATTTGGAGCGAAAAAGAAGCGGGTCGTAAAGTCCAGGATTACCTGTGTTCGCAATCCTTCCTCTCACCTGAACAGGCCTGCCATCTTCTTGGCCAATCATGGTCCTCCATTCCTGCAGGGATTTTTCCAGACTTTCTAGACTGGTTTCCCACAGTCGGACGTTCCCCCCCATGTCCACCGTCGCCACTCCGTTTTTCCCCAGGGAAGCCAACAACGCATCCGTGTCGGAAATCATCGCTAGCCAGGATGTGTACGGAGAGAGATTCGAGGATCTGAAAGCCAAAAGAAATTTACTATCAAAAACAATATCCCGGAGGTGCTTTTTCTTTTTGTTTCAAGAGGCAACTGGACTTTCTGTTTGTTTGTTTTTTTTTCTTTGAAGACGTTTTGCTTCTCATCCGAGAAGCTTCCTTCAGTTCTGGCTGAATGGTGGGGAATGGAAGGATTTGTACTCCTTGCAGTCATCTGGTCATTAGTGTTCCCTCTGAGAGTTGTTGAGGCCACTTGGAGGTCTATCCATGTCCTCAGGGTCACCTGAGTGGTGCAAATGGGTGAGGAGCCTTCTTGGAACTGCTGAGAGGACCGTGTTGTGGACAGGAGATGGGTAGTCTGGTGTCCTTCCCCCTCTGTTGAGGGAGGGCTGTTCAATTTTGACCTACACGGCCTCTTTGACCCCTCTTTCAAACCAGTGGTCCTCTCTGCCCAAAATGTGGACTTTGCTGTCTTCAAAAGAGTGGCCTGTGTCTTTCAAATGACCAGCTGTCTGCAAGGAGTATAAATCCTTCCATTCTCCACCTCAGCTTGAGGAAGAGGTCACGTTATTATTACCGTTTGGATGAATAGAATAGAATAGAATAGAATAGAATGGAATGGAATGGAATGGAATGGAATGGAATGGAATGGAATGGAATGGAATGGAATGGAATGGAATGGAATGGAATAGAATAGAATAACAGAGTTGGAAGGGATCTTGGAGGTCTTCTAGTCCAACCCCCTGCTCAGGCAGGAAACCCTACACCACTTCAGATAAATGGTTATCCAACATCTTCTTAAAAGCCTCCAGTGTTGGAGCATTTACAGCTTCTGGACGCGAGTTGTTCCACTGGTTAATTGTTCTCACTCTCAGGAAATTTCTCCTTAGTTCTAGGTAGCTTCTCTCCTTCCACCAGTGGTGGGTTGCCCCCGGTTCGGACCAGTTCGCAAGAACCGGTAGTAAAACCGGCGGGACGATGTCAGAACTGAGGAAGCTTCTCGGATAAGAAGCGAAACATCTTCAAGAAAAAACCAAAGAAGTCCAGTTATCTCTTGAAAGAAAAGCACTTTTGGTACAACCATGGCCTAGAGGACTGAAAATCTCCACAGATATTCCTTTGAAAATATTTTGCTTCTAATCTAAGTAGTTTCTTCAGTTCTGAAGAAGAAGAACTGAAGAAGCTTCTTGGATGAGAAGCGAAATGTCTTCAAGAGAAACCAAGAAAATCCAGTTGCCAATCTCCATAGATATCAAAAACAATGGGTTTTTTTCTGTAGAGCCTGCCACTGCTACCGTGGATACGAGCTGTTTTATATAAGGAAGTACAATTACCTGGGAATAGGTATGTATTTAAGCTTCTTCGTTGTAAGATCGGTAATTTCCAAGTACCCAGCCGTTTGGGGAGGCGTAACATCTACAAACAGAAAGGTGTGGACAGATTTTTATAATCCGAATTAATTACCCCCGAGAAATCGCATCTCTATCAGGGGTGAAATCCAGCAGGTTCTGGAGAACCGGTAGCGGAAATTTTGAGCAATTCGAAGAACCGGCAAATACCACCTCCGGCTGGCCCCAGAGTAGGGTGGGAATGGGGATTGTGCAGTATCCTTCCCCTGCCATGCCAACCAAGCCACGCCCACAGAACCGGTAGTAAAAAAAAAAAAATTGCATTTCGCCACTGATCTCTATCGTGTAATAAATTTCATCAGATGAAGTCCTGGAAATTATAGGCATAACTCAAATTATTCCTGCAGTAAGCTATATAAGGTAAGGAAATAAGGCAGGTATTTATTCAGTTGAATGCTGACATATATAAACACATAGTCCTTGACTTACAATAGTCCACTTAGTGACCGTTCAAAGATACCACGGCACTGAAAAAAGTTGACTTATGACCGGTGTTCACACTTACGACCGTTGTGGTATTCCCATGGTCACGTGAGCAAAATTCAGAATGCTTGGCAACTGGCATGTACTTATGGCGGTTGCCGTGTCCTAGGGTTATATGTTCCCATTTTGTGACCTTCTCACAAGCAAGCTGGATTCACTTAACAACCCTGCTACTGAATTAACAACGGTTAACAACCGTGGCAAGAAAGGTCATAAAATGAGGCAAAATTCACTTAACAACTGTCCCACTTAGCAACATAAATTTTGGTCCCAATTGTGGTCCTAAATCGAGGACTAGCTGAAAGCTCAAATTATTTCCGCAGTAAGATATTTAAGGTAAGGCAGGGATTTATTTAATAATAATGTGGAGAAGGAGAGCACTGTAGGGTCCTTGGTGCTCTTTGAGCTTGGTGGCTTTCTTACAGACGTTTCATGACCCAACTAGGTAACATCACCAGTGCTAGGAGGGAGTGGGGTTTGCAAAGAGGAGGAGGAGGAGAATGTGGGGTCCTGGGTGCTCTCTGAGCTTGTTTTTGTGAGATGTTTTATAACCCAGCTAGGTAACATCATCAGTGCTAGAGAGAGTGGTGTTTGCAAAGAGGAAAAGAAGGAGAAAAAAAAAGAAGACTTTCGGGTGCACTCCTTACTACCGGCACAACTGATGATGTTACCTAGTTGGGTCATGAAACATCTGCAAGAAAACAAGCAAGCCAAAGACCCCACAGTTTTCCTCCTCCTCCTCCTCCTCCTCCTCCTCCCTCCTTTCTTCTTCTCTGCAAATCCCACACCCTTCTAACGCTGATGATGTTACCCAGTTGGGTCACGAAAAGTCTGCAAGAAAACAAGCGAGCTCAGAAAGCAACCCTCCTATTCAATGAGCCTTTTTAAAAACAGCTGTAGAGAGACACGTTGAGATAACTTGAGTTCGAGGATCTCTTTTCCAGCTTCAGTTCAGTCCAGTTCAGTTCTGCAGCACGGGAGATTATAAAAAGCACATTGTGTTTCAATGGCTCCGAACATCGGATTTCTCCCTGCGCTGCCACGGAGGCCTCTAATCCTTAATTACTCTGAAATGGAAACTGCAGTAGGCAAATGTCTCGTCTTTTAAGCATCTGGGTTAAGAGACCCGTGTTTGAAATACTAAAGCGCGACAGCATTTAGATAAAGAAATATTCGGGAACACAGAATACGGCGTCAACAAACCCGTGTAAAAAATTTGCTGCTGTCTAACCTGTTAACTCTTTTTTTAAAAAAAAAAGTTCATATGTGTAATGTATAAGCTCACCAAAGGGGATCGAGTCACCCCGGGGGGACGCTGCAACGGTCATAAATACGAGTCAGTTGCCAAGCCTCTGAATTTTGATCATGTGACTGCGGGGTTGCCGCAACGGTCGTAAGTGTGAAAAATAGTCATGAGTCTCTTTTTCCGGTGCCGTTGTTAACTTCGAACGGTCGTAAGTCCAGGACTACCTGTATATGGGGTGGAAAAAGCTTGAGGAAGAGGTCACGTTATTATTACCGTTTGGATGAATAGAATAGAAAATAGAATAGAACATAAAATATAGAATAGAATAGAATAGAATAGAATAGAATAGAATAGAATAGAATAGAATAGAATAGAATAGAATAGAACAGAGTTGGAAGGGACCTTGGAGGTCTTCTAGTCCAACCCCCTGCTAAGGCAGGAAACTCTACATCACTTCAGACAAATGGTGATCCAATCTCTTCTTAAAACTTCCAGTGTTGGAGAATTCACAACTTCTGGTGGCAAGTAGTTCCACTGGTTAATTGTTCTCACTGTCAGGAAATTTCTCCTTAATTCCAGGTTGCTTCTCTCCTTGATTAGTTTCCACCCATTGCTTCTTGCCCTGCCTTCAGGTGCTTTGGAGAATAGCTTGATTCCCTCTTCTTTGGGGCAGCCCCTGAGATATTGGAACACTGCTATCATGTCTCCCCTAGTCCTTCTTTTCATTAAACTAGCCATACCCAGTACTTGCAACCGTTCGTCATATACAAAATACAGAATAAGAGTTGGAAGGGACCTTGGAGGTCTTCTAGTCCAACCCCGTTTAGGCAGGAAACCCTACGAGCACTTCAGACAAACGGTTATCCAACATCTTCTTAAAAGCTTCCAGTGTTGGAGCATTTACATCTTCTGGAGACAAGTTGTTCCACTGATTAATTGTCCTCACTGTTAGTAAGTTTCTCCTTAGTTCTAGGTTGTTTCTCTCCTTGATGAGTTTCCACCCATTACTTCTTGTCCTGCCCTCAGGAGCTCATGAGACATGAGGAAGGCAGGATATATATATATAAAAAGAAGAAGTTGTGTTACCTTTAGGGTAGAGTTCCTTCAGAGGCACGTCTCCAGGGGCTAAGAGTCTGACCACTTGGTTAGCAGCGGTGAGGGTGACACAATTGGTGTGTTTCGCCGTGCCCCCTTTGCTACTTCTCCCGTAATAAAGTGGGTCAGCAGGTGAAAATTGTCGGCTGCTCAGCGGGGAGCCTCTCTTACAGCTGAAGACCTCGTTGGGCGACTGTGGTACACAACGTTGAACATTGGGGGTTAAATAACAGCCGCCTCATTAAAAGACAATGAAATCTTAATTTAAAAAAAACACTTCGGACTCTAGAAAGACGGAGGGAGGGGAGGAAGGAAGGAAGGAAGGAAGGAAGGAAGGGAGTAGGTAGGGAAGGAAGGAAAGAAAGCAAGAGAAGGAAGGAATGGAGGGAGGGAGGGGGGAGGGAAGGGAAGACAGAAGGAAGGAAGGGAGTAGGTAGGGAAGGAAGGAAAAAAAGAGGAATGAGTGAGAGGGAATGAATGAATGGAGGGAGGGGGGAGAGAAGATGGACAGTCGGAAGTACGGAAGGAAGTACGGAAGGAAGTACGGAAAGAAGGAAAACCATTTTAAAACGGATCAAATGTTAATTTAATTTCCTGCAATTCACAAACAAATTTTTCCAGGATTTTTAATTGAAATAGATTGCAGGATGCAGTACAACCTCTCTAGATGTCATAATCTGTCTAAAGGACGCATCCCAGGGCAGACACCATGTGGACCTTCAAAATGTCCCCGTTTTGGGGTAAAGCTTGATGAGCCCACAATCAAGGATTCCAAACTTTCAAAAATCCTACCATGAGATCTGGGAATCCGACCACCACTGTTGCATAATCTTCCTGGCCGGAGAACATTCGGTTGGGGGCGCTGATTTTCTGCTCAACGGCTCGGCTTAAGTTCTCGGAAGAGAGTGGATCTCGAGAAATAGCCTGCGGCACGTAGCTGTCCACCCCTGGGCACAAGAGCAAATCAAATCAACACAACACAACACAACACAACACAACACAACACAGCAAGAGCCCTTAGACTTATAGACCACTTCACAGTGCTTTCCAGCCCTCTCTAAGCAATTTACAGAGCCAGCCTCTTGCCCCCAACAATCTGGGTCCTCGTTTGACCGACCTCAGAAGGAAGGACTGAGTCAACTTTGAACCGGTCAGGATCGAATTGCTGACACTGGGCAGAGTCTGCCTGCAATACTTCATTCTAACCACCTTGTACCATGGAAGGAAGGGAGGAAGGGACGGAGGGAGGAAAGAAGGAAAATAGCAGTAGCACTTAGACTAACGTATCGAATTGCTGGCTGTGGGCAGAGTTAGCCTGCAATACTGCATTCTAACCACTATGCCATCATGGATGGATGGATGGATGGATGGAAGGAAGGAAGGAAGGAAAGAAGGAAGGAAGGAAGGAAGGAAGGAAGGAAGGAAGGAAGGAAAATAGCACTAGCACTTAGACTTATGTATTGAACTGCTGGCTGTGGGCAGAACTAGCCTACAATACTGCATTTTAACCACTATGCCACCATGCAAGGAAGGAAGGAATAGCAATAGCATTTAGAGTTCTATACCGCTTCACAGTGCTTTACAG
The DNA here is from genome assembly GCA_012654045.1 of Ptyas mucosa. Taxonomy (NCBI): domain Eukaryota; kingdom Metazoa; phylum Chordata; class Lepidosauria; order Squamata; family Colubridae; genus Ptyas; species Ptyas mucosa. The sequence goes on from WNWU01013721.1 coordinate 2,990,153, forward strand.
CCCTCTCTAAGTGGGCTCTACAGAGTCAGCCTCTTGCCCCCAATAATCTGGGTCCTCATTTTACCAACCTCGGAAGGCCAGAAGGCCAAGTCAACCTTGAGTCTGGTGAGATTCGATCTGCCAAAATTGCAAGCAGCCGGCAGTCAGCAGAAGTAGCCTGCAGTACTGCATTCTAACCACTGCGCCACAGCGGCGCTCAACATACAGATGGCCCTCATCTTACGACCACCGCTGAGCCCAAAATTTATGTTGCTAATTGGAAAATTGGTTAAGTGAGTCTTGCCCCATTTTCCGAACTCTCTCGCCACATTTGTCAAGTGAATCGTTGCCGTCGTTAAGTCGGTTAAGCGAATCTGCCCCACACCCTCCCTCCCTTTTGGCTTTGCTTGTCAGAAGGTCACAAAAGAGAATTGTGTGAGCCCGGGCTGCCACGACCGTCTTAAATGCGAGTCAGTTGTCGAGCGTCCGAATCTAAATCATGTGACTGTGGAGATGCCGTAATGGACACATGTGTGAAAAAGGGTCATAAGTCAGAATAAGTCCGTTGTTAAGTCAGTAAAGTGGTTCTTCAGTGAATCTGACTTTGCGTGTCAGGCGGCCACAAAAGGGGGATCACCTAACGCTGGGACACTGCAACCGTCATAAATATGAGTCAGTTGTCAGTGTCTGAATTTTGATCACATGACCATGGGGATGTCGCAATGGTCGTAAGCAGGGGTGAAATCCAGCAGGTTCTAAGAGGTTCTGCAGAACCGGTAGCGGAAATTTTGAGCAGTTCTCGAGAACCGGCAAATACCACCTCTGGCTGGCCCCAGAGTGGGGTGGGAATGGAGATTTTACAATATCTCCAAATTATGTTTTTACATAATGATACGTACATTTTTAAATCTTGAATTTTGAATTTTGAATACTTTTAATTATGTGGGCCTAAATTATTTAATCTATTTTAACATTATTTTAACTTTTATATACATGTGTTTTATTCTGGCTGTTCACTGCCCTGAGTCCGAAAGGAGAAGGGTGGTATAAAAGTTCGATAAAATAAAATAAAATAAATAAATAAATAAATAATATCTTTCCCCCAGGAGTGGGAAGGGAATGGGGATTTTGCAATATCCTCCTCCTGCCATGCCCACCAAGCCATGCCCACAGAACTGGTAGTAAAAAAATTTGGATTTCACCACTGGTCGTAAGTGTGAAATTTGATCGTAAGTCACTTCTTTCAGGGCCGTTGTAACTTCGAACGGTCACTAAACGAACGGTTGTAAGTCAAGAACTACCCGTATATCTTTATTGAAGGCATAAATTGAAGCAAACGGTGGGGCTGATGGGTTATTTATGGTTCAGGAACAAACCAGTATGGAAGGAGTTATTTTGACATCTCCGGGAACAGATTTTGAGAGTGGAGATGAGCTTCGGCTCTTTCATTTTTTAAATTGGCTCTCCTGTCTCCTTCTCTCTCTCGAGGGAGGTTTGGAGTGGATATTCCTCTCCGTGTGCGATGCTGTGATTAAGCAAACAAGGCACTCCACCATCGCCTTCTTCGGCTGGAGAGAAAATATAATTAAAAGGAGGAATAGCTTCTCTTCGGTCTATCCAAAAAGGGGCGGTGCATTTACAGTATTTCTCATTATGCACATCGTTTTTCTGGACTTTTGATTTAGCGAGGTTATTTACCAACCGTTTGTTTTTCAAAGCATCTGACAGCATTTCTCTCTTTTTTTAAAAAAAAAGAATAATAATAATAATAATAATAATGATAATAATAATAATAATAATAATAATAATAATAATAATAATAATAGTCCCCTTTTGATGCCTGTTTGATCAGATGGCTTTGTTGCTCCTGGCAAAATTAAGAGCAAAATAATAATTTAAAAACAAAAAAAACAGGCCTATCTGCCTGCAACACTTGAAGGCTGCTGCTTGGTTCAGCTTTTCTGGCGATAACAGCTGGTCTCATTATTTGGGATTTTCAGGCAATTGGAAAAAGGTGTTATTTTGAATTTGTTACCTCCCGGGTTTTTTTTCTTCTTCTTCACAACTTCATCTGACTCTTTTTATTTTTAATTGCTGTAAAACTGCCATCAAGGGAGTACAAGGTGTGGGCTACGTCAATGTCTCTCAAACCTTTGCAAGTTTAAGATGGGGGGATTCCCACTCCCAGAATTCCCCAGCCAGCATGCATGGACTTCAGATCCCAGAATCATGGACTCCACCTCCCAGAATTCCCAGCCAGCTTTGTGAACTTCAACTCCCAGAATTCCCTAGCCAGCATGTATGGACTTCAAATCCCAGAATCATGGACTTCAACTCCCAGAATTCCCCAGTCAGCGTTTCTGAACTTCAACTCCCAGAATTCCCCAGCCAGCATGTATGGATGTCAGATCTCGGAATTGTCCAGCCAGCTTTTATGAACTTCAACTCCCAGAATTCTCCAGCTAACATGTATGAACTTCAGATCTCAGAATTCTCCAGCCAGCAAGCATAGAACTCCAACTCCCAGAATTCCTCAGCGAGCAAGCATGGAACTCCAACTCCCAGAATTCCCCAGCTAACATATATGAACTTCAGATCCCAGAATTCCCCAGCCAGCAAGCATGGACTCCAACTCCCAGAATTCCCCAGCCAGAATTCTGGGAGTTGAAGTCCACACATCGTCAAACCGCCACAGTTGAAAACCACCGGCCTGTGTGAAAATGCTGAATTCAGTAAATCTATCCTCTGAAGCAGGGGTGGGTTTCTACCGGTTCAGCCCGGTTCGGCTGAGCCGGTAGCGACGATGGTGAGCTGAGAGCGAACCATTTCTCTCTGACGGTTAGGTTGGCCCTCCTACATGCCGCTGCGTTATACATACCTTATATTTAGTCATTTTTAGCCCAGCTAAAAGGCGTGACAGAGCGGATTGCCGCATACACTGCCTTTGCGCGGAGCGCAAGTTTGGCGTACCTGCGAAGCACGTGCGTGAAGCAAGCCGGTGGTAACACCGGTTCAAACCCACCACTGCTCTGAAATTATGTCTTCTTAAGCTTTACAGTCTCATAATTATATAAACAAAGCAAAAAAACCAAAAAAACCCCCCCACAAAGATGCTGACAATTCGGTTTTAAAATTCCATACCTGTGGTTACTCCAAATCCAGTTTCCCCTGGTTCCCCAGTCAGAGTGTGCAATTGGCATACCCCAGTCTCTTCCACGGCCAGGTGGATCGGCTTAGTCAGCAGGTACTTCCTGGAAATCACGAGGAATAATCGATGTTTTTAAATGGCAGGTTTAAATGGGCCAAATTTAATGACATCCTGTCTTCCCCCCCCTTCCCCAGGGACTTTAAAATAGGAGACATGGTCCTTCCCAGGGGTGAAATCCAGCAGGTTCTGGAGAACCGGTAGTGGAAATTTTGAGTAGTTTGGAGAACCGGCAAATGCCACCTCTGGCTGGCCCCAGAGTGGGGTGGGAATGGAGATTTTGCAGTATCCTTCCCCCAGGAGTGGGGAGGGAATGGGGATTTTGCAGTATCCTTCTCCTGGAGTGGGGTGGGAATGGAGATTTTGCAGTATCCTTCCCCCAGGAGTGGGGAGGGAATGGGGAGTTTTGCAGTATCCTTCCCCTGCCACGCCCACCAAGCCACGCCCACAGAACCAGTAGTAAAAAAAACTGGATTTCACACTGGTCTTTCCCCACTTCTGCTGGATTCTCCATCGGGAATTAGGGCAACTCGCCCTGGGACAATTCCACGCTCTTTTCCTTTCTCATCCTTTCCTTGATTTAATTTAAAATATCCCCATGTCAGTCTTGGGCAGCGGTCACTGTGGGCAGCTCACAACATTACAAAAATAAATTAATGAAAACTGCAGAAAATGAAACCATTTCACGCAGCCCAGGTGCCATCACCTTCCTATCCCAAATATAAGCTTTTAAGAAGAGATTGGACAACCATTTGTAGTGTCGTGGTTCCTGCCTAAGCAGGAGGTTGGACTAGAAGACCTCCAAGGTCCCCTCCAACTCTTGTTATTCTGTTCTATTCTACACATACATGGGCTCCAGATTCACCCCTGATCCAATGTTTTGGAGAACGACCAGGTGTCGAGAGCCTTCGATGATGGGCAGGAGGATTTGGGCCCCATCAAAATCTCAGAGGGGAAAACTGCTCTATAGGGTAGACTCTGCTGCGGAGAAGGCCCACATAGATCCTAGGTCCCGTCAGATGCCATCAGAGGGTAGCTGGAACATTTGCTTGGATAGGCGGATATCCTCAGGGAGAGATGGACAATTAACTTGGCCTCTTGACATGTAGGGCATTAAGGGTGATGAGCAGCACCTAGAATTGCACCCAGAAGGAAACTGGGAGTCCATGTAGCTCACCCAACAGCCGTGTCACGTGGGAAAAAACCAGCCGTGGCTGCATTTGGGACCAGTTGAAACTTCTAAGTGGCCTTCAAAGGCCCTTCCAGGTAGACCACATTGTAGTGGCCCAATCGGGACATTACTTAAGTGTCAATGACAATGAGCAGGGCCTTCGGATCCAGGAATAATGGGATTTGTGCAAATACTCTTGCCAGGCATGGTTACCAGATGGTTACCAGAAGGAAGGAAGGAAGGAAGGAAGGAAGGAAGGAAGGAAGGAAGGAGAGGGGGAGGGGGAGAAGGAGGAGGAGGAGGAGGAGGAGGAGGAGGAGGAGGAGGAGAAGGAGGATTGTGGGGTCCTTGGTGGTCTCTGAACTTGGTTGATTTCTGGCAGACGTTTCATGACCCAACTAGGTAACATCGTCAGTGCTCACTGATGTGCAGTAATGATATTACCTACAGTAGTTTGATAAGGAAATATCTGCAAGAAAACCATCAAGCTCAGACCCCAAGGACCTCACAATAATTATTATAGTTTTAAATAATTAGTTCTACAACAGCTGAACCGAATAACTGAAGATCAAATGCCTAAGGGGTTGTCCCAAAGAAGAGGGAGGTCAGTCTATTCTCCAAAGCACCTGAAGGCAGGAGAAGAAGCAACGGGTGGAAACTAATCAAGGAGAGAAGCAACCTAGAACTAAGGAGAAATCTCCTGACAGTGAGAACAATTAATCTGTGGAACGGCTTGCCGCCAGACACTGTGGGTACTCCAACACTGGAGGTTTTTAAGAAGAGATTGGGCAACTATTTATTCGGAATGGTGTAAGGTCTCTTCAAGGAACCAAGGTGGAGAAACAATGATATGTAGAGGATGTAAGAGGACATATGAGAAGGTTGTTCCTACTGGTTAGTCTTAGCTTCCACCAGAAGCCACCGGTCTTCGGCCACTAAAAAGACAGACTTGAGACTGATGGGCAAGGAGATGGTGTGGGCATTGCCCTCCAGGACATCCATAACGGTAAGGTAGTTCCTGAAAGATAAAATGTTAACAATTAGGTTCAGGAGAACTTCTGGATGCTTCTGTAAATAAAGAAGAAAAAGGAATTTGTTCTTACCCTTCCTCTTTGTAGAACACCAGCCAATTCTTATGTGCAAATTCTTTGCACATTTTGTGACTCGCCTTCTTTTGGGGGTTAGGTGGGGAGGTGGAGGAGGAAAAGACAAAATTATAATTTACAATTCTTCGGCCAAAATTCACCAAAATTCTTGGTTACAGACTGAGACTTGGCACGTTCTAGGAAAAGATACTGAATGGATTTTGGAGATCCGGGGATTACACCTTACGGGAAAAGAACTCGTCTTGAACGTTTCTATGACATCCAGACACAGAGCTATGTTTAAAAATGGGAAGTAAAATGCTAGCAACCTATCCAGTGTTTCTCAACCTTGTAACTTTAAGATGAGTGGATTTCGCCTCCCAGAATTCAACCGGAAGTCCTGATTTTTTAATGAACCAATTATTCACCCCACTGGCAAGAATGAATCCCGTTAATAGGATTGATTGAACTAAGAGGGCAATCCAGGGGTGAAATGCTCCCGGTTCAGACCGGATCGCCCAATCCGGTAGCGATGGCGGCTGGTGGTTCAGAGAACCGGTAGCAAAAATCCCTGCCCCCCCCCCATGCCCAGCTGAGCCGCGTGATCATCAGAGGTTTTTTTTTAACTTTTAAAAGTATTTTTTCTACAACCTCTTCCGACGAAAAAAATGCTTTTAAAAGTAAAAAAAAAAGCCTCTGATGATCACGCGGCTCAGCTGGGATCGTCAGCGGCTTTTCAAAGCAATTTTTAAAAAGCCTCTCTGACGATCCCAGCTGAGTTGCCTGATCGGCAGAGAGGCTTTTCAAAGCATTAGAAAAAAATGCTTTGAAAAGTTAAAAAAAAAAAAAGTTGGCCACGCCCACCCAGTCACATTACCCCACCACCACCAAGCCACGCCCACAGAACTGGTAGTAACACATTTTACATTTCACCCCTGGGGCAATCATTTATTTTTCCAAAATAACAGGTAATATATTGGATGTGCCCAAAACCAGGATCTTCAGAAAATTCAAAAAGATAGCAATATTGGTTTTTTTTCCCAGAATTATACCAATGTATAATTATATACTTTGTTTATTATTATTTTTGTTTATTATATGTTTAATATTATATTATATTATATTATATTATATTATATTATATTATATTATATTTTATTTTATTTTATTTTATTTTATTATATTGTTTGTTATGTTATGTTATAAACCCGTGACGGCAAACCTATGGCACGTATGCCACAGCTGGCATGCAGAGCCCTCTGCGGGCACCCAGCTCAGCTCCACCACACATGCATGCATATCCTGCCGGTCAGCTGATTTTTGGGATGCGCCGGGTGCCTGCAGGAGACACACACGCATGCCCAGGTGGTGCCGCGCATGCATGCATGAGGGGAGGCGGGGTTTCGTGAGCACATTGCATTATGGGTGCCGGCACGGACGTGTGCTGTCGCGCACGCACTTTCGAGACACGAAGAGAAAAAGGTTAGCCAGCACTGTTATAAACAGTACAGGTAGCATCCAGGGATCATGTGATCATTTAAAGTTACAACAGTTCATTTAGTGACCATTCAAAGTTACAACCGCACTGAAAAAAAGTGACTTATGACCCTGTTTCATACTTATGACCGTTGCAGCACCCCCATGGTCACAGGATGGAAATTCAGAGGCTTGGCAATGGACTCCTATTTATGACGGTCGCAGGGTCCCGGGGCCACAGGATCCCGTTTTGCGATATTCTGATGAGCAGAAGTCAATGGGGAAGTCCCATTTTACAGCATTACTGGCCACACTAGTTAAGTGAATCCCTGCTAAGTTAGCAACATGGCCGTTAAGTGGATCTAGTTTCCCCGTTGCTGGTCGGAAGGTCGCAAAAGGTGATCATGTGATCTCGGGACACTACAACCGTCCTAAGTACATGCCAGTTGCCAAGCCTTTGGATTTTAATCACCTGGCCATGGGGATGCTGCAATGGTTATAAGTGCGAAAAATAAACTGAATTTGCTTTTCTTCAGTGCTATTGTAACTTTGGTCACTAAATGAATAGCTGTTAGTCGAGAACTACCTGTATTCCTTAGTTAGTTAGTTAGTTAGTTAGGTGATTGAGATATCTTACCTCCTCCGGTTTGCCTCCCCACCACGATGTTCCTTTCCGCGACGCCGGGATATCCGGTAATAAGGTGAGACGGCTTACAGCCCCTGTGTTTGTGTCCAGCAATAAAATGATGTGATTCTATAAGAAATAAAATAAATAAGGATGTATTTAGAGGAGTCGATGAATTTCAAGACATGGGATAAATTTTATGATTGGTTAGAAAGGAAATATGAATAAATAATGCATTGTAAGCCGCCCTGAGTCTCCGGAGAAGGGCGGCATATAAATTGAACAAACAAACAAACAAATAAAGGTATAGAGATAAAATAGATAGAGAATAGAGAAAACAATTAGAAAAATAGATACCCAGATGATGTCAAGTAAAAGGAGAAAGGGGAGGGGGGAGGTAAAAGGGAAAAAGCCTTGGATAGTACAGTGGTCTAAAGCCCTCTTATTAACATCAGCTGCCTGCAATTATTGCAGGTTCGAATCTCACCAAGGCTGAAGGTTGACTCAGCCTTCCATCCTTTCTAAGGTAGGTAAATTGAGGACCCAGATTGTGGGGGCAATAAGCTGACTTTGTATAAAATATACAAAAGTATGAAGGCTATTGCTTAGCGCATTGTAAGCCGCCCTGAGTCTCCGGAGAAGGGCGGCATATAAATCAAATAAAAAAAAAAGTGAGATATTATAAAAATGTACGCAAATGATGAAATAAAAATAAATAATAACTGAATAAGAAATTGAAATGAGAATAGAGATGAATAGAAAATCGAGGCTGCTCAAATACCACTTTAGATTGAACTGAAAAGGGAAACAACAGGAGAGAGGGGAAGGAGTAGAAGAGAGAGAGGAAGGGAGAAGAGAGGAGAGGAGAAAGAAGAAAGGGAAAAGGAGAGGAAGAAAAGGGAGGGGATAGAGGAGCAGAGGAGAAGGTTAGAAGGAGGGAAGAAGAGAGTGGGGGAAGAGAAGGGGAAGTAGGAAAGAGAAGGAGAGGAAGAACGAAGGAAGTAGGAGGAGAAAGAGGAAGGAAGAGAAGGGGAGGAGAAGGAGGAAGGTTGGAGTAAAGGTAAAGAATAAAAGAGCAGTCCCGAAAAAGTAAAAATGAAAAATGAAAGTTAAAAGAAAAGATGAATGAAAAATGATGGAAATGACTACATGTAAATGTGTTTATGAGAAATAAAAATAAAAAACTTTTTTTAAAAAAGAAAATAAATAAAAAGAGGGTAATTCTACATATTTTGGAAGAGCTGCAAACGTATATATGTCCTCAATGACCCCTCTCACTTGAGAGTAACTCAACGTTATTTTGGAACCGAGGGTGAATTTTGAGGGATCGGAAAAGACTGGTTGCAAGTTTTTGCCCTGCCAAGATTTTTCCCTACAGCAAAATTCTGTCGTTGTCCGGAGTTCACTAAAGAGTGTGGAAAATCCATATTTGTTTTCCTGCAACCAATAGGCCCCCCCCCCCCCACATTCCTGGGGGGAGCCACAAATCATAAATGGCGGGCAATGGGTTGGATCCAGATGTGTTCCTGAATGCCCTTTGGAGCGCAACGTGGAATTTCAATTTTTCACCGTTTTTAAGTAGAGGATGTGTAAAGGATTATACTCTAAGCCTACAACAGGTGGGACACAGTTAAGAGAGGCAGTTTGGTCTAGTGGTTAAGGCAGCAGGCTAGAAAGCGAGTGACTGTGAGTTCTAGTCCTGCTTTAGCCATGAAAGCTAGCTGGGTGGATTTGCCAGGAGACTGGGAGTTCTAGAACCACCTTAACCATGAAAGCCAGCTGGGTGACTTTGGGCCAATCTCTAGGAGACTGGGAGTTCTAGTTCTACCTTAGCCATGTGAGCTTAGGCCAATCTCTAGGAGACTGGGAGTTCTAGTTCTACTTTAGCCATGTGAGCTTGGTTCAATCACTAGGAGACTGGGAGTTCTAGTTCTACCTTAGCCATGTGAGTTTAGGCCAATCTCTAGGAGACTGGGAGTTCTAGTTTTACCTTAGCCATGTGAGCTTGGGTCAATCACTAGGAGACTGGGAGTTCTAGTGCTACTTTAGCCAGGTGATCTTAGACCACTCTCTAGAAGACTGGGAGTTCTAGTCCCACTTTAGGCATGAAAAGCAGCTGGGTAACATTGGGCCAGTCCCTCTCTCTCAGCTCAACCCACCTGGGGGGGGGGGGAAGAGAGGGAGGTATGTTGGATGTGTTTGGTGTCTTGTAAAATTCATAAAGGTGAGCTACACATAAATAAAACATAAATAAATACAGAAAAAAAGCAAACCAGCATCGCTTCCAAAATATCTTCAAAGCTCCAGATGTCCTTGCATTTACTGCTCATGTTATTTGGCTTCACTGTCTTTCCATCTGCTAGATTCCTCTCCCCAGTCATTCCCTCCCCCTCCCCCCTACTGCCAATTCCCCCCCCACCCCCAGGCTTTATTCAGAATTAGGGAGCTCATAAACGGGGACCTCAAACTTTGTGAGGTGCAATTGCCTTTTCTGCAGGCACATCATATTAAATCAAAATGCTTCATTTCTCTTTTTTACTCGGTTTGAATAGGGCAAGATTGCACTGTACACTCTTAATTTCATCTATGTATCTGAAAAAGAGAGGAGGAGGAGGAGGAGGAGGAGGAAGGAGAAGGGGAAAGAAGGAGTAGTAGGAGGAGGCGTATAGGAGGAGGAGGAGAAGAAGAAGAGGAAGAAGAGGAGGAGGAGGAAGAAGAGGAGGAGGAAGAAGAAGGGGAAAGAAGGAGTAGTAGGAGTAGTATAGGAGGAGGAGGAGAAAGAGGAGGAGGAGGAAAAAGAGGAGGAAGAGAATAAGAATAAGAATTAGGGATGAGAAGTCCTGGATGAGTTGTGACCGTCTCTGCTTCCCCTCCAGACTATAGAAGGACAGGGTCAGCCTGATCACTGCAATAATTCTTTGGATGGAAAATTTTGGAGAGAAAAAAAATGCACAGAGCGGTCTTGTGATGTAGGCAAAGAGTTCTTGCATCAGTAATTACCCAATTCGTTGCTCAGATTTTCAGTCATTATTTTTGACCGCACAAAGAAACAACATTTTGACTCCGGCATCGCTATCGAGATTAGAGTGACGAGATGAACCTACCGAAGTTTAATAGTACGTCACAACATTCCCACAACACAACCACACTTTATGGAAAGGAACTCCCCAAAGAAAGTTTTTCTTTCTTTCTTTCTCTCTCTCTCTTTTCCTTTTTCACTTTTTCTCTCCTTCCTTTCTCTTCCTTCTCTCTCTCTCTTTCTTTTTCTCTCTCTCTCTCTTTCTTTCCTTTCTTTCTTTCTCTCTTTCCTTTCTTCCTTTCTCTCCCTCCCTCCTTCCCTCCTTTCTTTTTCTTTCTTCTTTCTTTCTCTTCTCTCCTTCCTTCCTCTTTTCTTTCTTTTTCTCTATGCATTCTTTTTCTCTTTCTCTTTCTCTTTCCTTTCTTTCTTTTTCTCTTTCCTTCTTTCCTTTTTCTTTCTTTCTTTCTTTCTTTCTCTCCCTCCCTCCCTCCTTTCTCTCCTCCCTCCCTCTCCATTTCCTCTTTCCTTCCTTCCCTCTAACCTCCCTCCCTCCCTTCCTCCTTCCCTCTTTCTTTTTCTCTCTCTCTCTCTTTCTTTCCTTTCTTTCTTTCTCTCTTTCCTTTCTTCCTTTCTCTCCCTCCCTCCTTCCCTCCTTTCTTTTTCTTTCTTCTTTCTTTCTCTTCTCTCCTTCCTTCCTCTTTTCTTTCTTTTTCTCTATGCATTCTTTTTCTCTTTCTCTTTCTCTTTCCTTTCTTTCTTTTTCTCTTTCCTTCTTTCCTTTTTCTTTCTTTCTTTCTTTCTTTCTCTCCCTCCCTCCCTCCTTTCTCTCCTCCCTCCCTCTCCATTTCCTCTTTCCTTCCTCCCTCTAACCTCCCTCCCTCCCTTCCTCCTTCCCTTCCTCCGTCCTTTCCTTTCCTTTCCTTTCCTTTCCTTTCCTTTCCTTTCCTTTCCTTTCCCTTTCCCTTTCCCTTTCCCTTTCCCTTTCCCTCCTTTCCTTTCTTCTTGCTGTGTATTTGCATGCACAACAGCGTAAGACTGGAAACCCCAAAACCGTTCCAAGCTTTAGAAGGAAAAACAAAAAGGGGTGGGGGTGGGGGAGAGAGAACACTCCTCTTTGGCTTTGTGCATTAAATTCTGGGGTCAAAACCGCTCGGTGCCCGCGGCCTTTGCTTCTCCAGCCCTTTCCGATCTTAATAGCTCCCCTCTGAACAGACTCCTGACCGGTGGCATGGTGGCTTGCCTCCCAAAATAGACTTCTGCGTCATGGGCGAAGACTTTTGAGTCGCGGCCCTGGCCGTCCTCCAGGGAAGCTTGGAAGGCTCTTCCCGTTTTGGCCATGTTCATCTGTCAGTGTGAGAAAAGGAACCTTCGGCTGACCCTCCGGCTCCCCAGCGCTTTGCATTCCAGAGGTTCAACAGATGTAACCGCCGTTCTTCTTCCGAGAGCGGCTCAGATGCTTCTATTTTTAGCTCCTGCCGAACTTCCCTTTCCTTGCTCTGAGTTTTCGTGACCCCAGAGAAGTTGTGCAGCCCTGGAAAACAGCTTGTGCAAAGAAGGGAGCTGCGGATTGAATTGGGGGGGGGGGAGGTTGGAAGAGGGAGGGGAGAGGGAGGGAGAGCTCGCAAAACAGGCCCGGGAGGGCAGAAAGGAGAAAGAATATAGCACATTTCGATAAGAGTGCAGAAAAGAGCAGCAAAGGTGTTTTAGGAGGATGGAGGATGAAAACATAGGAAGAACCGTTGCAGGAATTGGATATTTCTAGTATAATTAAAGAAGGACTATGATAGCAGTCTTTCAATATTCGAGGGGCTGCCACAAAGAAGAGGGAATCAACCTGTTCTCCAAAGCTGCCCAGGGCAGGACAAGAAGCAATGGGTGGAAACTAATCAAGGAGAGAAACCAACCTGGAATTAACTTCCTAAGAGTGAAGACAATTAACCAGTGGAACAGCTTGCCACCAGAAGTTGTGAATGCTCCATCATTGGAAGTTTTTAAGAAATTTGAATTTTTATTTTTTTTTTTGAAATTTAATTAGATTTATATACCGCCCTACTCCTGAAGGACTCAGGGCAGTGAACAGGCACAAGAGAAAATACATAAATACAAAAGTTAAAACATAATTAAAACCAAATTAAACAATTTAGCCCACAACGGTTAAAAATCCCTTTAAGAAGAGACCGGGCAACCCTTTGTCTGAAATGGTGCAGGGTTTCCTGCTTGAACAGGGGGCTGGATTAGAAGACCTCTAAGGTCCCTTCCAGGTCTGTTATTCCAAGGCTGTGTCAATTTTCCAAAGAAAGCAGAAATGCTTCCCTCCTGTGATGGGAATAGATTCGAGTTGTAGCTCTCGCCTTCGCTTCTGGTTTCCGTTAAGTAGAAAAGGGCAAAGGGCAAGGAAGAAAAAAACCCCTCCATCTACTTGGAAAGGAGGGATATCGATCTAGTATTGTACCAATCTCATCAACCTGGTGCCCAAGAGGTTTTGTAACAGAGATCCTGTCATTCCATTTCAAGGCTGGAACCAGGATCTAGAGGGGCTTGACTGATGTCCTATCCAGGAATGGAAGCCAGCTGGGTGACTCTGGGCCAGTCCCGCTGTTTCTCTCACCCCTTCTCTTACAACTCAAAGGATGGCTGCTGTGAGGAAAATAGGAAGAGGAAGCACTGTGTATGCTGCGATGGGAGGGAGGGAAGGGAGGGAGGGAGGAGGAAAGGAAGGAAGGAAGAAATATGGAAGGAAGGAGGA
>WNWU01013721.1:3006643-3019430 GCA_012654045.1 Ptyas mucosa
TATTCTATTCTATTCTATTCTATTCTATTCTATTCTATTCTATTCTACCACATTTTGGACAAGACTGCTTGTGGATGCGAGGCAATTACACTTATCCTTTGGGTGATTCTCCAAGCAGGCGAAAGGATTAGTCACACAGCAAGAGAGGAGGGATTGACTCAGGGGAAATCTGCAGAAGGTTTGCCCTACTACACAGTTAACTGTTAAAGAGGGAAGCAGGGGCTGTTAAGGATTGTACTTAACTGGATGACCCCATCAGAGAGAAAGCACGAAGAAAAGGACAGTCTTCGGGGACTTAGCTTCAGTCACGAGCAAAATCATTCCTGCAAATATCCGTTTAAATTATTTCCGCAGCTTCTCAATTCGTTAACTTACTCACGGAGAAATAAAGTGGGTACTCTACCTTGCGACGTCACATCGCAGACTAAGTTAACCTCGTTCAAAGGGAGGGTCCAGAATGCCAGCTCTTCTGTAAAACTCAAAGCTCGGGCTTCGTGCCTTTCCAGAGGGAAGGCCTGCATGTTTAAATGTATGGGACCCTAAAAGAAAAGGAAAAATAAAAATCCTGAACCCCAAAACTGGAACGAAATCTTGCAAAACAAGACAATTACAGGCAGCCATCAATGTGCGACCACAGCTGACTCCAAAATCTCTGCTGCTGAGCCAGACGGTTCTTAAGTGAGTTTTGCCCAGAGGTGGGTTTCAGCAAGTTCTGACCAGTTCTGGAGACCCGGTAGTGGAAATTTTGAGTAGTTTGGAGAACCGGTAGTAAAAATTCTGACTGGCCCCGCCCCTATCTACTCTCTGCCTCCCAAGTCCCAGCTGATCGGGAAAAAGCACCGAGGATCCTTCAACTAGGTCAGGGGTGGGCAAATGTGGCTCTTTCACAACCTGTGGACTTCAACTCCCAGAATTCCTGAGACAGCCAAGCTGGCTCAGGAATTCTGGGAGTTGAAGTCCACAGACCTAGGTGATGTCATCAGTTTGATAGAGCAAACCCCACTCCTTCGATCACTGATGATGTTACCTAGTTGGGTAATGAAACGTCTGCCAGAAAGCCACCAAGGAGCTCTCATGTCAACCCGGAGCTACAAATATTCTCCTCTATCGATGTTAAACCTGAACTAAATTTCACAAACCTTCACATCTATGCGATGTGTTTCCGTAGGACACAACAGTCTTCTCCGTGATTTCCCCAGATGATTCATTTTCCAGTAGCCCATAAATTTGGTATCAGGCAATGGCAATCTGACCAAGAGAAATAGATCACTGTAATTAATTTGGCACACGTTTCTCTGAGTTGACAATACTTTTTTTCCTCCCTCCCTTCTTGTTAACAGAATTTTAACTAGTTACAACAGAATCTTAAGATGACAATGCTACTTTGCAGGATGTAATTCCACTTGGGAATTTTTCTGAACAGAAAAAAAAAATACCCGTTGAATGGTTCTGATGAAACATAAACCGAGTTCTGACGTACGAAATAAACTCTTAATGGAGAAGCTGCACCAATGCTACTCTATGATACAAGCAGCATTTTTGTGAAACAGCTTTTGAAGATCCGGAATTGAGGATTTGGGGAAATGAAATGTTTGAACTAGAATAGAATAACAGAGTTGGAAGGGACCTTGGAGGTCTTCTAGTCCAACCCCCTGCTTAGGCAGGAAACCCTATTACCGGTAGCACTTATAATTATTTCTACTTAAGGAGTCTATAGAAACACACCTGTTTTGAGTTAGCATTCTTCTTTCAAAATACAATACAAATACAAATCAGAACATAAACTTAGAGTTGGCTATAAATGAGGTGCATTTTGCCTAGACCAGTGTTTCTCAACCTTGGAAGTTTGAAGATGGGTGGACTTCAACTCCCAGAATCCCCCAGCCAGCAGCGCTGGCTGGGGGATTCTGGGAGTTGAAGTCCACCCATCTTCAAGCTACCAAAATTGAGAAACCTTGGCCTAGACCCTGAAATAATCTGAATCGATCAATAAAGCTTTCAATCCCAACGGACTTCGGTTATTAAAGCTGCTACTTCCTATGATATTGTATTATACAACGACAGTTCACACATGACCAAAAGAAGTCTCTTTTGAAAGTTTTTAAACGTTGGAGAGCAGGGAACAATTGCAAATGTTGTCCGTGTGATTCAGCATCCTAAGGGGATGGGAAACGTAAATGTCAAATAGCAGAAGTCTGGACTTGTCGCCAAAGTTCTCTCAACTTGAGTGCCTTCAGTGGTAGCAGATAAAAGATTACGTTTGCACAGAACTCAACGTGGAAACTGGGCAACCAATAGGCAGGCCGTTCCGTGTGAGTCACCCTGTTGTTGGAATTCCCGTTGTGTCCTCGACACAACCACATAAAAAGCTCCTATGGAGAAACCGTGAGATGTTTCTTTCATCGTTAGCAGCGTTCTGCCCCAGCTGCGGACCTCAAAGAACGCAGCACACACAAAGTCTGTACAAAACTTAATTTACTAAAATAACTCAGTCTTTTTTCAAACAAAGGCTGTTAATAAATTTTCTGAACAGCCTACAAGAATCCTAAGATAAAGTAATCACAATCTTACTATGGTTGGCAGAAAGCCCAGAAGCGATTTTGCAGAGAATCCAGACGCGAAGGAGAGTGGACTAAAGTTGTTCCCTACAAATTGCTTCAGTCGGCGTTCCTCCTTAAATAGGCTAAGGGAGTGGCCAATTAGCCCCAAGCCTTACTCTCGAGGAGACCTCCTCCTGAGGAGCCACTCCTGCCTTTTGGCACCTCTGCGTGCCCGTGCATCGAGAAGAGGCTCCTCCTCTTCGTCCTCTTCACTTAAAGGAGGTTCTGGAGGCCCTGGCTGAATCCCCGCCTCTGACATCATATCTTCTCCAGCCTCCTCACTGTCTGACTCGAGTGCCAGCTGCACAGGCTGCTGGTGCAGCACCACACCAGCCTCCTTACTGTCAGAATCAGCTACTAGCTGCACAGGCCGCTGACGAGCCACAACAAAAAGTAACTAACCACGTTTGCCTACAGAGGGATTTCAAAAATGGTTGCCTTGTCCCCTCATGAGTCGGTCCTTTACCTACAACCTCAAATGGAGCCCAACGTTACTGCTGCCAAACGAGACATTCGTTAAGCGAATTTCGCCCCATTTTACGACTCATTTTATGGTTGGTTAAGTGAATTGCTGAAGTCGTTCAGTTTGTAACACAGTCGTTAAACGAATCTAACTTCCCCGTTGTTGTTGCTCGTCCGAAGGTCGCAAAAGGGGATCACGTGACCCCTGGGACACGACGACCGTCGTAAGTATGGGCTGGTTGCCAAGCATCACTGAATTTTGAGTGTGAGAAACAGACAGGGACGTTGTAAATTTGAATGGTCACTAAATGAACTGTCGTAAGTCAGGGACTGCCTGTGTATGGCTCTTCTTTATCGTATGTTTGTAGACAGTGGTATGGCAGTATAATTTTGATGTAAAAGCATTGTAGAGAATTGGTGTTGATGGCTCTGAGTTTGGAACATTTGAGGAAGGGTGTTCTGCCCCAGCTACAGACCCCAAAGAACGCAGTACACAGAAAGTCTGTACAAACCTTACTAAATTTACTAAATTAAATCAGTCTTTTTCAAACAAAGGCTGTTAATTAACTTTCTTAACAGCCTATAAAAATCCAAAGAATAAATAATCGTAATCTTACTATGGTTGGCAGAAAGCCCAGAAGCAATTTGCAGGAAACGGATAAGAGAACTAAGATCAGGATGTGAAGGAGAGTGAACGAAGTTGTTCCCTGCAAATTGCCTCAGTCGGCGTCCTTCCTTAAAGAGGCTAAGGGAGTGGCCAATTAGCCCCAAGCCTTACTCTCGAGGAGACCTCCTCCTGAAGAGCCACTCCTGCCTTTTGGCAGCTCTGTGTGCCCGTGCATCGAGAAGAGGCTCCTCCTCTTCTTCCTCTTCATTTATGGGAGCTTCTGGAGGTTCTGAAGGCCCTGGCTGAATCCCTGCCTCTGGCACCACATCTTCTCCAGCCTCCTCACTGTCCGACTTGAGTGCCAGCTGCACAGGCTGCTGGCATGGCATACCAGCCTCCTCGCTGTCGGAATCAGCTACCAGCTGCACAGGCCACGTACGGGCCACAACAAAGGGTCCATAAAACCCCCAAAGTTGTTGTGACTCTATAATGGCTTCATATAAGCACGAGAAAAGGACAATTTTGCTCAAACTTTAGAAGCGCCAGCTTTGTTTATACAGAAACACAGTTCATGGTTTCTGTTTTAAACCACCCTCCGTTTTTGCTACCGAGTGTCAAACATCACTGTGAGAAATGTGAAAATCCACAAAGAGATTAACACAGCTTCCCCTCAGTTACTGCTGGAAAGTCACAGGAAATTGTGAGCAATGACTACTCCACAAATCGCTCCATTAATCACTGTTTTTTTATAAACAGGACAAAAAAAAAAAAAAGATGAGATCCATTATAAACCGAGAATCTTTTAAGGGGGATAAATAAGGCTACTAAAGATAAAAGATATAAAGGCTACTAAAGTATAAAGACAATGGAAGTTTAATCGATTTGTATATTGACTAAGAAATGTTCATATACCACACCGAAGTGGTACGGAGTAATATTACAACTATTAAGTAAGCTACAGTTCAATGTCTGTGGAGATTCTCGGTCATCCAGGTCATGGTTGTCCCAAAGGTGCTTTTTTCAAGAGGCAACCTGACTTTCTTATTTTTTCTTTTGAAGATGTTTCACTTCTCATCTGAGAAGCTTCTTCAGCTCTGACTGGATGGTGAGGAATGGAAGGATTGATACTCCTTGCAGAGAGCTGGTCATTTGCATCCTTTTAGCGAGAAGACACAGATAAACCTCCAAGTGGCCTCAATGACTCTCTAAAAGGAGGCAAACGACCAGCTCTCTGCAAGGAGTATCAATCCTTCCATTCCTCATCATCCAGTCAGAGCTGAAGAAGCTTCTTGGGATGAGAAGCGAAATGTCTTCAAAGAAAAACAAGGAAGTCCGGTTGGGTCTTGAAAAAAGAAAGCAAGCACCTTTGGGACTACGGTTGAATGGTTTATTGGATACATGTTTTAAAACCAGCACACTTAAGGGACCTCGTGTTAAAAATTGGGAAACAATTGAATTAATACCTCCAATTCTGCCTGCGAGATTTTACTCATTTAAGAATGAATGCTAGGGATGGTTTTCTTCAAACCACCGAATGAGATTTATAGCTAGAAAAGTGAACTTTTGTCTTCCTCCTTATCTCAAAAAACAAACAACAACCCAACCACCAATTTTTACATGTCTGTTTCGCATCACCTTTCCAAAATAAAGGGAAATACTTGTTTTCATTGAAGATGGTTTCTGAACGTTGCTTTGGTTTGAGCTTAAAAAAAAAAGTGATCTTGTAAAGTACTGTTATTATTATTTATACACATCAAGGTATCTGTTTGATGTTTGGAAAATAAGCACCCCATAGCACAGGGTGTCCATAAATGCCATTAAGCAAACTGGATGCTATGAAAAGAGTCTGGAATATCACAAGGCCGAAGAAATATGAGAAAACTTTGGTCTAATTGGGGGAGGCGATGCCTGTTATTCATAAACTTCTGTTAAGATACGAAAATCTGTCAGCATCTTTGCATCTTTGATATAATGACATCATTACAAAATGATGTTGATCACCAGAGAGAATTTGACTGGTGCCAGGCAAAACCTGTTGAATCAAGATCTTTTGAAGTTTCGCAGTA
Organism: Ptyas mucosa; assembly: GCA_012654045.1. Classification (NCBI taxonomy): domain Eukaryota; kingdom Metazoa; phylum Chordata; class Lepidosauria; order Squamata; family Colubridae; genus Ptyas; species Ptyas mucosa. The sequence goes on from WNWU01013721.1 coordinate 3,012,379, forward strand.
CTTTGGGGAAATTTGTCCCGTGCAGAATTAAAAGCCAAGTCAGTTCATTATTTCCATTTTTTTAAAAAAAAAACCAGTTACAAACCAGTTTTGTACAAATGACAGCGATAAATTAGCAAGAGACCAAACAATGAATAGAAACCGAGAAGAATCAAACAAATATTTCCCTTTATTTATTTCCATTGCACAAATCACGAACGTTAATTAGATTATTAAAAAAAAAAAACATGACTCCTCCATTTAAACACATTGTCGTATCCCGTAAAGATACACATTGATAAATGTCGTGTAAATAAATAATTACGCAACCGAATGACTCGTTTTCGGGAGGAAAAGACACATGGAATTTGCTTCAAGCATTTCCAGGTTTTTATAACTAGCAGCAATACGGCGGACAATTTGCCTTACTCCTTAGCCATCTGCACGTTGTTGGGTTTGGCTCCGATCGGTATTCCGTGTTTGTGCAAAGTCCTAATTAATATCTCACGCATTTCTTTGTTGTAGGAGTCAAAATCAAAGACGTTCCTAACGACGTTGGCAAGTCCTTCGGTCGGAAACTTCTGCAGAGATTAAGAGAGAGAGACAGGAAAAAAACTTAAGTGTCAGTTTGTTGGTGATGACGGAAAGTGCGACTTGAAAGTTTGTTCCGTTACACAAAAAAATATTCTAGGCCCGTGTTGGCGAATCTATGGAACTCGTGCCGGAAACGGCACACAGAACCATCCCGCGCGGGATGTGCGGCCTCGCTGGCTCCTCTTCCGCATTCCTGTGCACACACGCACGCCGGTCAGCTGGCCTTCACACGTGTGGGAGCATTGAAACCCGTAAGAGCAGCGTTCCATCGCGCATGCGCGCCAACACCTGAACATCTGGGATTCCGTCGTGCCAGCTGTTTGTCGGGCATGCCTCCACGCCAGAAACCGGAAGTTTGGGTGCTGGTGTGCGCATGCACAACAGAGCGCTGCTCTTCTAGGTTTTGGCACTCCCGTGTGTGCAAAGGCCAACGAGGCTGCGCGGTCCAGGCAGATGTTTTTGTGTGCCATTTCTGGCACGCAGGTTGGCAGGCAGTGATGTAAAAGGTTAGCCATCACTGTTCTAGGTTTTCACCATGCTCTTCGTGCACTGCAATATCCAGAAAGATATTTTTCAAATCTTTATAGACATTTTAAAGGGAAACTATGAACGACTATCAAAACTTTTATCCGTTAATTAGGAGTAAAGAGACAAAACTGTCAAATTGTGTGGTCATTTAAACCAACTGTTACATTCAGAGGGCTAATGTCACCTAGGGTTGTGTTTCTGCTTACACAATGAAAACTCTTCACTCTTGTAGAGCATGTCAGGGTTCTAAGTAACACCTCCACAGAGGGGAGTGTAGAGGGGGGGTAAAAAAAGGAATATCCAAAATTATGGAGAACGGTCAACACATTCTCCAAAGACCTCAGGACAAGAGAAGGAGAAACGGGTGGAAGCTCATCAAGGAGAAAACCAACCTAGAAACTAAGGAGAAATTTCCTAACAGAGAGAACAATTAATCGGTGGAACACCTTGTCTCTAGAAGTTGTGCGGGCTCCTTCACTGGAGGCTTTTAAGAAGAGATTGGACTGTCATTTGTCAGAAAGGTTACAGGGTTTCTTTTATTCTGGATTGTGACCGCCTTCTAACATTGTGGGAATGAAGAGAGCTACTGCATGAGGAAAGGGTAGCTGGCGGTCATACACAGAGCCTCCTGATCACGGGATGTCCGGTTTTTCCAAGGCACATTTTCTTCTCTGCTTTTCAGATGTACGAACGATGCAAAACAACTTTGTTCATCTGTGAACCCGAAGAGAAGATCTGAGCGGTCGGCGATCGGCTGGGATTTTATAACTAAATAAATCACGTTGGGAATATGCACATCCTGAAGTTTGACTTTGTTTGCCAGCAGTATAAACACCTTCCAACTAAAACAGGCTAGGTTTGTATAAATCAAACCTCATTTCGTGGCAGAAGCCCTACAATGATAGAATCAGATATTGTGCATGAGTAACTTCCTTCCTCCGTTCTCAAGCTGTGAGATTGTATCACTTCCCTCCTTCCTTTTATCCCAACGGGTTCCCATTACCTGCTAGACACGGGAGGGGGCTGCCTCTGTGCCCTAAACAATTACTCCTTTTTCTCCGTGCTACTGGTTGAAGAAATTCTAAATAAATCTAGACATTCCCCTGATCCAGGTCTCTTGGAAGCCCTGAAGGCCAAGCAAACCAGAAACCCAAATTCAAAGCAGAAATCGAGTGGGTGAATTAAGACCTTCTATTTGCTTTATGTCATCATTATGTTTGTTCCTTTGTTATTTTTAGATTCATTTATGGAACGGTTCAACGTCCAGCTTGCTGAATTATGACGGTTCTTTGGCAAAAACAAGCATTCCAGGATCTTTCTTTCTTCCTTTCTTTTTAACTATTTGAAATAGAGTAACAGAGTTGGAAGGGACCTTGTAGGTCATCTAGTTCGACCCCCTGCTCTCAAGAAGGAGCCCCTACACCATTTGTGACAAATGGCAGTCCAGTCTCTTCTTGAAAGTCTCCAGTGATGAAGCTCCCACAACTTCCTAAGGCAGTGATGGCTAACCTTTTTGCCGGCGTGTGGCAAAAATGGGCGGAGTGGGGGGGGATTGCGCACGCGTGTGCCCACACCCATAATTCAATGCGCCCCGTCCCCCACGCAGGCACGCGTGACCCCCCCGCTCCCCCCTCCGCTTTTGGCACGTGATGACACGGTGGGCCTGGTAGGCCCATTTCTTTGCCCTCCCCAGGCTCCAGAGGCTTTCTAGGAGCCTGGGGAGGGCGAAAATGGCCTTCCCCCCCACACACACCCAGAAGCCCTCCGGAGGCCCGGAAACAGCCCATTTCCCAACTTCCGGTGGGCCTGGAAGGCCTGAAAATCAGCTGGCCAGTGCGCACATGCGTGCTGGACTGAGGTAGGGCAACGCTTGCGTGCTCACAGATATGGCTCCGTGTGTCACCTGTGGCACCCGTGCCATAGGTTTGCCATCACGGTCCTAAGGCAACTTCTGTTCCATGAGTTGATTGCTCTCCCTGTCAGAAAATTTCTCTTTAGTTCTAGGTTGCTTCTCTCCTTGATGAGTTTCCATCCATTGTTCCTTGTCTGGCCTTCAGATGCTTTGGAGAATAGTTTGACCCCCAAATCTTCTTTGTGGCAGCCCCTCAGATGTTGGAAGACTGCTCTCATGTCACCCCTAGTCCTTCTTTTCATTAAACCAGACATACTCAATTCCTGCAACCGTTCTTCATTTAATTTTAGCCTCCAGTCCCCTAATCATCTTGGGTGCTCTTCTCTGCACTCTTTCTAGAGTCTCAACAGCTTTTTTTACATCGTGGTGACCAACACTGGATGTAGGATTCTAATTCTAATGCAGAATTCAGGTACTGGGAGATACTTGAAACAAGAACCCAGAACTTTCTGAAAATAAAGCATACGCCATGTAATGGACAATCTGGTAGAAGTATTCTTGTACAACCAGATCTGATGCCAGATAATCAAGAAGTTGGGTCTGGTTCAGTGGTGAGTTCTAACCAGTTTACCACTAGTTCGCATCGTGCACACGCTTTGTAAACTCTTGTTATTCTGTTAAATGTTAAAGTAGTCTTTAAAGATGTCAGAAGCCAAATGTCTTCAATTATTAGTGAGCCGTCGGGAATTAGGAACGGTCACACAGTACCTGTAAATGCTTGACGATGTTCACTACTTCTCGAGTCGAGTAAGGATAATTGATAATTCCTTGGTCAGCCAAACTTCGCAGCTCTCCAAAAGCTGCTACCAGTTTCTGGAGAACCGAATCAGAAACATCAGGCCCATACTGTCGAAGCATCGCCAGCTCTGAGTTCGGTTTAGGGTTATCCACAGCGTGACAGCTAAATATATCTCCTGGAACAAGCAAGAAGAAGAAAGGAGAAAATGGTATCCAATATGATAATTCATTTGTCAAGAAAATTGGTGATATTTAAACTTTACACTCTGGTGTGCTACAGTGAACTCAGAGGGGTGCTTGTGAGATATTTTAATTTTTTTGCTGTAATATTTTTTTATTGTTTTATATCATACATTTCTTTTATATCTTGAGGCGTGTGCTCTCTAGGTGTCCAAGGTTTTAGCATACAAACAAACATCATTATCATCGTCATTATAATCATATGTATATAGACAAATATACAGTAACATATAACAACATATATTATCTTCCATTGTAATATCAATTATATAACCATCAAGTAAGAAAAAGAAAATTACCCGTCTGATTTCCTTTTTCATATACACCATATTCCATCCAATTTTACAACCACGGTCCACCTCTTTCCGTCTCTTCCCTTCTCCTTCCCTCTCTTCCCTTCTCCCCTCAACTTCTCTCTCCTTCCTTTTTTCCTTCTCCTCTCTTCCCCTTCACTTCCTTCTCCTTCCCTCTCTCATTCTCCTCTCCCCTCTCTCCTTCCCTTCCCTCTCCTCCCTTTTTCTCTCCTCCTCTCCCTTCTCCTCTCTCTTCTTCTCCACTTCCCTCTGCTTCCCTTTCTCCTACTCCTCTCCTCCCATCCACTTCCCTCTCTCCTTTCCCCTCTCTCCTTCCCTCTTTTTCTGTCTCCTTCCTTCTCCTCTTTCCCCAGCCTTTTTCCACTTAAATTTTTGAAGAAAACACAACAGGTGTTAACCTTAGCTTGCTGACTATGCTACTACAAGCCCTTCAAAATGGAGCTTATTTTTAATTTATATTCTTCTTTGGAAAAACATTTTCCCAGGAAAATTATGTATGGCCCAAAACACACGTTTCTTTTTCCAAATAGCAAAGGGCTAATGGAATCTAAAATAAAGAAATGGTTTTAAGACACCTAAATTAGGAGCGTCCTTGGAGTTTTTTTCTTCTTCTTCCTGCAACCAGGCTTGTGAAATAAAAGTTGCATTTTTTTTTCACAGAAAGACCATAAAATAGAAGCTTTTACAAAGTGCCTGACTTACCAAGCGTTCCAAAAAAGTCGTTTCCCAAGAAAGGGAATCCCGGCCTGTTTGCTAAAACAATCATCCTAAAATCCGGATGAATTACTATGACATTTTTTCTCCCGTCTGCAGCAACAGGATCTGGGAGTTAAACGAACAGAATTAGTGTTTTTGATCTGACAAGACTTTATTCCAGAAAGAAAATGACATGATGATCAAAAGATAGCAAACAACTAACAGGTATGGGGCCTGTATAACAACGTGGCAATCAAACTCCACAAACTATAAATCTATTAAACTACTATAAATTCAACTGTTTTACTTGAATTGTTAAAGATACTTTAATAGTAACAGTTAAAAGAACACAACATGCTGTCAGATGCTATTCAGATCGAATGGCAAACTAACAGGCCAAATTACGTATTACTTTAGGAACGTGTATGTTATTTTAAACTATATTTTTAGTTTTTAGTCCAGAATAAAGATAAGGAACCAGATCTGGATTGGAAGTAGGGAATGCCAGGGTATTTTAAACATTTTTTGTTTTGTTTTGTATCATCATCCTAGCATTTTCCCGTAGGTGCAGGATCCAATTAGATATTATTTTTGGGGGGCATGATTTATGCAAAATATTATGTAAACGACAGGCGTGAACGTCCATTCCTAATTATAATAAGAGAGTGTTGAGTGAAAGGGTGTTCAAGCCAGGAAAACAACAGATCAGTCTGGGCTTACTCTAGAGTAGGGATGTCAAACTCAACGCCTGCGGGCTGCATCTGGCCTGTGGGGTCGGCCTCTGGTAGCAAAAAAGGAGCTGAGGGGGGGGCTGCATACAGCCACCAGGTGTTTTGCGCCTGCTTGTATTCTTTTAAAAAAACGGTTGAATTTTCCTTGTTGCATTGTATATTATAAATTAATAACCAACTCCATCCGTTTCTCTGAAAAAAAATTACATCTCATGCATATACTCATGTTTCCCTGAAAATAAGACCCTGTCTTATATTTTTTTGAACCCCGAAATAAACACGTGGCCTTATTTTCAGGGAGGTCTTATTATTTTGGGGCGCGTGGAACAAGACGGGGCTCTTCTTGCCGTCTTACCTGATTTCCAGCTCTGTCTCCCTAACCCTAACCAGAGGAAATGATGGGGACCGGATACACGTGTGTTTAAATATTTTCGGGGAGGGCTTATTTTCGGGCAGGCAGGGTATTTTAGAGCATGCGCTCAAAAGCCCGATTGGGCTTATTATCAGGGGATGTCTTATTTTTGGGGAAACACGGTATTATTAACAGCTCTTAATTTATTTGTCTACAATAAAGCCGGCTATACTTTCTTCCTCTGGGGCCGCTTACTCGAGACAATGCGCCTCCCGTCGGACAGAATCATCTCTCCGCTCTCCACCAAAGTTTTCAAGATGCAGGTAACGTTGGTGGGTGCCTTGTCTGCCTCGTCAATCATTAGGACGTGGCCCTTTTTGACGGCTTTCACCTAGAAAAAGATGATTTGGAACGAGACAAACGTTCCCAGGGGGGGAAAAAAAAGAGAGATATATTACGGACATGGAGGAACCCAGTGTTTGCAGCCTAGATGCAAGGCAGAACCAGCAAAGCAAAGAAGATTCCCAGCTCATCCCAAAAAAGAACGAAAAATCCCATCTCTATTTCAAATATTTGATGAATGGGGATCAGAAGAAAACAAGACCTATAATTCTCATCCACTCATCTGTCTACCATCCATCCATCTCTTTATCATTTATCTGGTCGGTCAGTCGTTCTGTCTGTCTGTCTTCCTCTCTCTCTCCATTCATCCACCCAGCCATCTGTTTATCCCTATATCTCTATTATCATCCATCCATCCATCCATCCCTCCTATCTATCTATCTATCTATCTATCTATCTATCTATCTATCTATCTATCTCTATCCATCCATCCATCCTTCTATCTATCTATCTATCCATCCATCCATCCATCCATCCTTCTCTCCTATCTATCTATCTATCTATCTATCTCTATCCATCCATCCATCCATCCTTCTCATCTATCTATCTATATCCATCCATCCATC
>WNWU01013721.1:3040249-3053727 GCA_012654045.1 Ptyas mucosa
ATCTATTATCTATCATTTATGTATATTTCATTTATCTGTCTTATCCATCTCTATCTTTCATCTATGTATATTTCATCTATCTGTTTTTAACTATCTATTTATCTTATCTATCATCTATGATCTATGTATATTTGATTTATCTTATCTATATCTATCTATCTATCTATCTATCTATCTATCTATCTATCTATCTATCTATCTATCATCTATATATATTTCATCTGTCTTATCTATCCACCTATCTATGGTATGTCTATCTTCTCTCTCTCTCTCTTCATGTTTATGTAGTGTGTATTGGAGGCGGTGAGCCTTTGAGTGCTGTATCTGCAATGAAATTTCATTTTAATGTATGCCGATTACTGACAATAAAGTTATTCCACGTTCTTTGCCGGTCCGCCCAAGAGAATGGTGCATTCCGAGGCAAAAGATTTAGTGCAATTGTGGCCTGCAGGAATAACGGGCACAAATTGTACAGCAGTGAGGCCTCCTTTTTTTTTTTTTTTGGAAAACCCAAACAAAAACTGCCAAAGGGCCAGCTGCCTGTTGAAAAGGCTCCTGCAGATCAAAGCTTTGAAGTTCAAAGGGGTTATTTTTAGCCGAATGTCGCAAGCCTCCCAAGCTCATCCTCTACTGATAAACACGGACAGAGAAAGATCTGAAAGGAACATGTGGACTGGGGACAAATGACGAGGCAGCTGTCAACATGGAGAAGGGCAGCCACCATGCATCATTTTATGAAAAAAAACAAAATTCTCTTTGAGATTACACAGTTCAATGTAAACATCAATCCATTCTTCTCAGGCCCTCCCGTTGGTCTAACAGTACTTACGACCACAATTGAGCCCAAACTTTATGTTGTTAAGGGAGACATCGGCTGGGTCTCATTTTACGACCGTTCTAGCCACAGCTGGTAAGCGAATCATTGCAGTTGATAAGTTAGTAACCCAGTTGTTAAGCGAATCGGGCTTCCCCACTGACTTCGCTCGTCAGATGGTCGCAAAAGGAGATCCCGTGACCTCGGGATGCTGCGACCGTCATAAATATGAGTCAGCTGCCAAGCATCTGAATTTTGATCATGTGACCGTGGGGATGCTGCAACGGTCGTAAGTGTGAAAAATTCTCCTAAGTTGCTTTGTTCGGTGCCGTTGTAACTTCGGATGGTCACTATACAAACTGTTGTAATTCGAGGACTACCTGTATATGATATCCAATTTGTTTTTCCCCTGGTTTTTTTCGTATTACCTTTGTTAGTTCTCTGTTTCTGTTAGGAAATGGTTATTTGTCTTAACTAGTTGGTCAGGCAATGTATAAACCAACAATGTATGTTTGAAGTCAGAAAGGTATTATATTGCTTTAAGACTGTATTGCATCATCCTGTATCCTGATTGGCTAAGCTCTGTAGCCAATGTACTTAAGGGAAATCAGGATCATGGCTTGTGTGGATACTACACCATTTTACCTGCTTATTTGCTGTAACTCTCTACCTGATCTCTCTGCATGATCACTGTTTGATCATAGCTACATGTTGCTTTCTACTGTTTATTGAATGTTTTGATATTGAACTTGTTCCTGTTTTGAAACTCAAGAAGAACTGTTTTATTGTGTATGACTACAACTGGTAAGAAGACTTTGTACTTGAAATATCCCTGGATTGATCTTTTAACTCTCGTCTTATCTGTGTATGACTTGTATTGTTTTTGGACTTTGCTTTACTTTTTCTAAAAGTAAAAGACTACAACAACTCAGTGTGTTTGCATGTTGACTGTGATTGTTCACAACCACTCCCAGTCGCTTTTCATGCGTTTATTCAAAGGGTACTCTGCTCAATAACCTACAACATTGGTTATGAGCCAAGAATATCCTTAACAGTTTCCATTTTTAAACAGTTTCTGCCTCTTGAGAATAATAACCTGATCATCATTTTTACACAACCCAACAGCCTTATCCTTTTCTAATTCACAATTCTTCTCATCCAACTTAATTCTTTTCATGGGCTGAGCTTAGGGAAACCAAGGGCACGTAAAAAACATTCTGACTCCCAAGGTTTTTTTTTGTTTTTATCTTAAACTAGCTGGACGCCCGTGCTTCGCTACGAAACAATGTGCTCCGGCTTGATAAATTGACACTTGCAGCCTAAAACGTAATGTGGAATGTGTAACTCCGTAGCATCAGTGTGTGTTAATATAATGCAACTGACAGTTGGAACAGAGGAGGAGCAGAATGTCCCAGCCCGTAACATCCATCGGTATTCATCTGGCTAGCATCCTGTCAGTGTGTGAGAGAGTTGAGGGGTGTTTGGGAACTCAAAGAAGGAGATAGGAAGGAGGCTGGGTGTGGCTTAGTTCTGTAGTAAAGCTGCTTGCTGCTGTGAAAGTAAAACTGAAAGTGAAACTCCTCTCCTCTGCTTGTATTTTTTGTATTTTTGGAACAGATTTCTTTTGAGGTGGGGCGGGGGAGTACAACTCCTTAGCATCAGAGCATGTTAATAATAATATAGGAAGTACTAATGCTCTGATGGTCATTTCAAAAAATCCTTTCTTAGTGAGCACCTAGAAGTCAAGAGGAATATTCGTGGCAAATTTCAAATTTGTAGGCTTTACGGTTCTAGAGATTTCGTGTTTAATGTGTGAGAGGTTTTCGCATTTATATATATAGATTCTCCTCAACGATCAATTAAACAAATCACCCTAGGTTAAGCTGGTTTGTTACTTAATCATTATTTTTACTTGATACTTAATCATTTTTTCTACCATCTGCAACCATGGGAGTGGCTTTCTTTAGAGTACAGGCAATCCTCAACTTACAACCATTCGTTTAGTGACGGTTTGACATTACGACGGCATTGGAAAAAAGGGATTTACGACCAATTTTTCACCATCACGACCATCCCCATGATCAAAATTCAGAGGCTTGGCATCCAACTCGTATTTATGACCATCGCAGTGTCCTGGAGTCACGTGTTCTCCTTTTGCGACCTTCTGACAAGCCAAGTCAATGGGGAAGCCAGATTTGCTTAATGACTATGTCATTAATTTAACAGCTGCAGTAATTCACTTAACAACGGCGGCAAGAAAAGCCGTAAAATGAGGCAAAGCTTTTAATGACTCTCTCGCTTAGCAACGGAAATTTTGGGGTCAATTGTGGTCGTAAATTTTGTGGGGCTTATAAACGTGAAAAGAAAATCCGGCTCTTCCTAAAAAAATATGACGTAAGTCCTTTTTCAAACAGTCCATGCCTGCTTGAAAGTGCAATTAATTTTAATGAAGACCCCCTCCCCCAGCAAGCTACCTTTGTTCTAATTCCTCATTTGAGAGTTGAAGTTCTTCCTGTAGCTTCCGGTATCTGTCTTCCCTCAACAATCGGGTGCCATCGTAAAGGGTGATCTCTCTGTCGTGAATCAACCTGCAGCAGATTTTGTGGAAGAAATAAACGAATAAGTGGGAGGAGAGCTTGTGTGGTTCTTGAGCTTGGTGGTTTTCTTGCAGACGTTTCATGACCCAGCTAGGGAACAACATCAGTGCTAGAAGGGAGTTGGGTTTACAGGGAGGGAGGGGGGGGGAAGAAGAGAAGGAGGACAATGACTGTGGGATCCTTGGTGCTCTCTGAGCTTGATTGTTTTCTTCAAGACGTTTTATGACCCAACTAGGGAACATCATCAGTGCTAGAAGGGAATTAGATTTGCAGAGAGGAGGAGGGAGGAGGGAGAGGGAGGAGGACAACGAGGAGGATGACAATTGTGGGGTCCTTGGTGCTCTCTGAACTTGGTGGTTTTCTTGCAGATGTTCCATGACCCAACTAGGGAACATTATCAGTGCTAGAAGGGAGTGGGGTTTGTGGAGGGGAGGAGGAGGAAGAGGAAGAAGAAGAGGGGGAGAGCTGTGTGATTCTTGAGCTTTGCTGCTTTCTTGACATTTCATGACCCAACTAGGGAACATCATCAGTGCTAGAAGGGAGTGGGGGTTTGCGGAGAGGAAGAGGAGGAGGGAGAATAGGAGGACTATGGGATACTTGGTGCTCTCTGAGTTGGGTTCTTTTCTTGCAGACATTTCAGGACCCAACTAGGCAACATCATCAGTGATAGAAGGGAGTGGGGTTTGCGGAGAAGAGGAGGAGGAGGAAGTGGAAGAGGAGGAAGAATAGGAGGACTGTGGGGTCTTTGGTGCTCTCTGAGCTTGGTCGCTTTCTCACAGACATTTCATGACCCAACTAGATAATATCACCAGTGCCAGAAGGGAGTGGGGTTTGCAGAGAGGAGGAGAACGGTGTGGTTCTTGAGCTTGGTTGCTTTCTTGCAGACTTTTCACGACCCAGCTGAGGAATATCATCAGTGCTGATGACGTTACCTAGTTTGAATAATGAACCATCGGCCAGAAAACCACCGAGCTCAGAGGGCCCCAAGGAGCCCACGTATTCTGCAGCCGTCTTGCAATTACGGTCCAACAAGGTCCATGGTTCCCCTTCTCAGAGGGAAGTGCGAACGTGGCCATGGAGTGCGCGCAGGGCCCGATGCTTTCCCCCCCTCGGTAACACCCCACAAAGCTCCCCACAACCGCTGGGGTACCTTTGGAGGACGGCTAGCGTGCCTGGGTTGACTCGGTGAAGGCCGTCCAGAACGACCAGCTTCCCCTGGAGGGCAGCGGTGACCAGGGGGGAAGGCCTCCAGGAGGTGTCCCCGTTGGGCAGCGTGTACCGTTGCTGCAGAAGGTCTCGGGCTGTCATATCCTGTGAATAACAAGAACAGCCCCACGGCAGAAATGTTGGGCTCAGTTGGGGTCGTATGTCGCGGACTGTCTGTCTAGCTGAAACTCCCATCCTTGATGCAAACTACCCGAGAGAGACATCTAGATTTTTATCATTCCAAACATTTTCCTTATGAAGTGTAGGAGAAAGAGAGAAGGGGGGGAAGGAGGGAGAAAGAGAGAGGGGGGGGAGGGAAGGAGGGAGAGGGAGAGGGATACAGAGAAAGAGAGAGAGAAAGAGGGAAGGAAGGAGAGGGAGAGAGAGAAAGAAAAAAGAGAGAGGGAGAAAGAAGGTGAGAGAGAAAGAGGGAGAAAGAGGGAGAGAGAGGAAGAGGAAGAGAGGGAAAGAGAAGGAGGAAGGGAAGAAGGAGGAGAGAGAAAGAGAGAGAAGGTGAGAGAGAGAAAGAAAGAGAAGGAGGGGAGAGAGGGAGGGAGACAGACAGAGAAAGAGAGATAAAAAGAGGGAGGGAGGGAAGGAGAGACAGAGAAAGAGGGTGGGGGAGAGAGAAACAGAAAGAAGGGAAGAAAAGGAAAGAGAAAGGGAGAGAGGGAAAGAGAAGGAGGGAGGGAAGAATGGGGTGAGAGAGAGAGAAAGAAAGAGGAAGGGAGGGAAGGAGGAGAGAGAGAGAAGGAGGGGAGAGAGAGAGACAGAGAGAGATAGAAAGAGAGAGGGAAGGAGGGGGAGAGGGAGGAAGGGAGAGAAAGAGGGAGGGAGACAGACAGACAGACAGACAGGAAAAAGGAACGGCTGAGGCTTGAGAAGTGTGACACAATTCCCCAAGGGCAGAGTTTACCTGATAGAGCATGATGGGTTCTATGTCGTACCCCAAGAGGGCCGCAAAGGCTTTGGCCACCACCGTTTTGCCACAACCCTGCGAGAGGAGAGAAGGCAGAGGGGAAAGAGCTTGTGACACAGTCCAGGCGCCCAAGCCTTTCAACGGGAGGAGCAACCGGGAGGCTTGGAGTTATGACCGAGTACTCACTTTCTGCCCAATCAAGCAGATGTCCTTGACCAGGTGGGACTGCATCATTTGGGCTAAGAGCTGCTCGTGGCTGAAGGTTCGGACAAAGCCTTTGGGCCCAGGACTCCGGACGGAGGGATGAGTCCCAGCAGGAACCTGCAAAGGAAGGTTATTGCAAAGGGGAGGCAGGAGAGCGAGGGAGGCCCACTCGGCACCCGTTATACCATCGACTGGATACCTGAGGTGTGGGGCATAAAGTTCACAGAACAGTTGCCCTTTAACTCTTTGCTCCTGAAGTTAAGATACTGTCCCATTTATTTATTTATTTTTGTTCTTCTTCCAATCAACTAAACCGGTTTGGGTGACTGGGTTTTGACAAAAGAATGGCGGTTCTTTATTTAAGAAATTTAGGGAGGGAGGGAGAAAGGAAGGAAGGAGAGGGAAGAGAGGGAGATGGAGGAAGGAAAGAAGGAAGGAAGGACGGAAGGGAGGAGATATGGAGGGAGGGAGGGAGGGAGGGAGGATGGAAGGAGAGGGAAGAGAGGGAGATGAACGAAGGAAGGAAGGAAGGAAGGATCACTACTGAGAGAAAGTCATGAAAGAGGAAGGAAGGAGGGAGGGAGGGAAGGGAAGGGAGGAGATATAGATGAATGTGAGGGAGGAAGGGAAGGAGGAAGGAGATGGGAGAGGGAGGTGAAGGAAGGAACGGAGGGAGGGATGAAGGAAGGATGGAAGGAGATGGGAGGGAGGGAGGGAGGGAGGGAGGGAGGAAGGAAGGAAACTAAATTCCCTTCTGATTTTGAAGTGGAACATTTTAGTTCATTATTTATTATATATATAGGACATATATCCCAAATTTTGATTTTGGGGGTGGGTGGGTGTTGTTATGTTTCCTGCCTTTATTCATTTAAAAGAACAGGAAGGAAGATGAAGGAAGGGCAAATGATAAGCCTATGATTACCTGGAATGTCACAGCATCTCCGCCTAACGAGATGGTCACGTCAGCCTGCAAGCCTTTGCCATCCTCTTCCTCCTCCTCCTTCTTCTTCTTCACACTTACGACATTTGTAGGGACAGAAAATTTCCTGGAATCTTGGAGTTCAAATCTCTACGAAAGAGAAACATTTCTGTTGCTTTTTTGCATCTCTGAGGTGTAAAGCAATGGCTACAGGACAAGTTAAGTTAAATTAAAACAAAGAACAAAAACGGGAATATGCATTTGCTAAAACCACAACAGCACATTTGCGGAATAAAAAGCTCTTAGAATATTTCAATTTTTAGAATAGAATATAATTTTTTTATTGGCCAGGTGTGATTGGACATACAAGGAATTTGTCTTGGTGCATACGCTCTCGGTGCACATAAAAAGAAAAGATACATTTTAGAACGTAAAACCAAGCAAACATATTTTAGCGCAACTCAGAATAACAGAAGAGTTGGAAGGGACCTTGGAGGTCTTCTAGTCCAACCCCCTGCTCAGGCAGGAAACCCAATACTACATGTTTCTGTCCCAGAAAAAATATGAAGTTCTAATAATCCATGGGCTGCTATATTCTAACATGTTAAAAATTTCCAGAAATTAAGAAAATAAGAGATAAAGGAATGGAAAGGATATTCTCTCTAGGTGAATTAAGTTTTCCTAGCGCCTTTTTCTTACGGGTTGGTATAACAGGTCATTAAATACTTACTTTTAAGGCGTCTTCCACAGCTGTCTGGCCTTCCTTTCCTAGCAAAACATTATATGGATACAGCCAGTTGATGATATGTTGCAATGACATAGTAGGAAAGGAATTCTAAAGAAGAAAAAATGAAATAAAATAAAAATCAGACCGATGTACCTAAGAGGAGAACTAATCTAGGTCCTTCGGTTAAATATTTGCAAACTTCCAAGGTTAAATTGTAAAGTTTGTTGGCTAAGATTCCAAGCGTCTGGCATCTTGGAGGAGAAACCTCTCTTGAGATTAGGAAAGATAAAACAGAATAGAGCTGGAAGGGACCTTGGAGGTCTTCTAGTCCAGCCCCCTGCTCAAGCCTTGAATGAATGTTTGTTTGTGTGTCTCTTCTCCTTCCCTTCGTCTCCCTTTTGGGTAGTATTTTTCAAGGCTACATCACACCCAGTTTGTTTGTTTGTTTGTTTGTTTGTCGTTCGTTCATTCATTCATTCATTCATTCACATTTCTATACCGCCCCACTCCCAAGGGACTCTGGGCGGCTTACAACAGAGAATAAAACAATGCAACAATATCCTATACAAAAGTTAAAAGAAGACATTAAAACATTAAAACACATACACTCCAATTTGTGGCCGGGTCTCGCAAGATCACTATAACGAGATCAATGGCCCCAGGCCTGCCGGAAGAGCCAGGTCTTCACCGCTTTCTGGAAGGCCAATAGGGTGGGGATGGTCCAGACCTCAGGAGGTAACTGGTTCCAGAGAGCCGGGGCAGCCACAGAGAAGGCCCTCCCCTGTGGGCCTGCCAGCCGGCATTGTTTAGCTGACGGGACCCAGAGGAGACCAACTCTGTGGGATCTTACCGGTCGCTAGGAGCTATGCGGTAGAAAGCAGTCTCGAAGATAACCTGGCCCTGAACCATGTAGGGCTTTAAAGATAATGACCAACACCTTGAATTGTGACCAGAGACCAATAGGGAGCCAGTACAGCTTGTGGAGAATTGGTGTAATGTGGGTGTACCTAGGTGCACCCATGACAGCTCGCGCGGCTGCGTTCTGGACCAACTGTAGTCTCCAAACACTTTTCAAGGGTAGCCCCATGTAGAGCCCGTTGCAATAGTCTAACCATGAGATGACACAGTTGGGATATCTGTGTATCTCAACATAAAAAGGCAGAGATCCGAGTTTGCAGAATTATACCAATGTTGTAAATCTAAGAAAATTATCCAAACTCTGAGTGCAGATTTAACTTTTAATGCATCCATCCACCACTATAAATCGCCTGGGAAATCAAAGGTCTACTGAATATTTAGACAAGTTGTCCCAAAGGTGCTTTTTTTTCCCAAGAGGCAACTGGACTTTGTTTTTTCTTTGTAGACGTTTCGCTTCTCATCCAAGAAGCTTCTTCAGCTCTGAAGGTGGAACCATTACTTGGGTCAAGATCAAAACACAGGAATTGGAAGTGTTCACTGAACCTATCAGAGTTGGAGAAGCTTCTTGGATGAGGAGCGAAACGTCTTCAAAGAAAAACCAGAAAGTCCAGTTGCTTCTTGAAAAAAGCACCTTTGGGACGATCATGACCTGGATGACAGAATCTCCACAGACATTTCGACAAGTTCCATTTTTTTTTTTAAAAAAAGAATACATTGAGCCTAAAATACTGTATTGACTGGGGAGGTTGTGAAGTGGTTTGTTGCAAAACAAGAACAAAAAACTCTGAACGGTCACTAAAGGAAATTTTGTAAGTTGAGGACTATCTTACGAGCATAGACCTACCAGAATCTGCACAGCGGAGGACAGACTGTCTAAAGGGAAATCGGGAAGACCCAACGCAGACGATTCTTGGGTGCAGAGAGTCATGGCAAAGGACAAGAGCTGTGAGATTCTAGAAATAAAACGATCCGTCATTCACTCGCACCAATTTAACTTGCACGCTTACAATCATTTCAAATGGCCTTTTAAGTCAGATAAAACTTGGGACCGGTGAGTGTCAACTGTCCAGTTGGCGAATCCAGAAAAAGAAACGCCTGGGACGTTATTTGTCCAAGAGTATAAAACTTTACTGAATAAATCCAGGTTGGCACAGAAGAAGCAAAAACGGATCTGTGAGCTTCCCGCGCAAAAGCATGCATGGTTCGTTTCCCCTTTTCCCACGGGCCTCCCACAATCTATTACGTCCACCAATTGCTTCTGTTCATTTTGTTTTGGGAACCAGCCTGCCACGCTGTGGCACCTGCTCTGGGTGTCCTTGAGGAGGGGAGCTGTGTCTCATGGGAACCGATGGTGCTGGGAGGCCATTCCCACCCACTCTTGCCTTCCAATCCAACCCCAGCACCCTATTCTTCCTCAAGCTGGTGAAAAGTTCAAGTCAGTCTTGATATACAGTCCACGACGTACGACCACAACTGAGCCCAAAATTTCCGTCATTGAGCAGTAGGGTTAGTGAGAGTTGTGCCATTTTACGAATTTGTTTTGCAGTGGTTGTTAAGCAAACCGCGGCGGTGGGTAAGCGAAACTGGCTTCCCCGCTGACTTTGCTTGTCAGAAGGTCGCAAAAGGGGCTCGCGTGAGCCCCGGGACACCGCAACTGTCATAAGTACGAGTCAATTATTTGAGATGTATTTTCCCTTATCCATTCTGTCACTGCTAAACCCAGTGTAATCATCTTTATCTTTATTTTCAATTATTTCTTCTCCAATATTATCTCTTTGTTTCTTTTGTTTCTCATTCTTTTGTTCTCTTTCTCTCTTTTTTGCATTCTAACCAATCCTCTGCTTCTTTGTTTCCCTTAAGTGCTTCTCTTATTTTTAGCACATAAGCTGAACCACACAGCTGGATTCTGAGTATAACCAGAATGGCATCATCTACACTTTCAGTCTCTTCCCGCAAATATTTTGTGAAAAACACAAGCAGTCCTTGACATACAACAGTTCATTTAGTGACTGTTCAAAGTTACAATGGCACTGAAAAAAGGACAGTTTTTCACTCTTATGACCATGCATAACCATGATCAAGTGATCAAAATTCAGAGGCTTGGCAACTGGCATGTACTTATGACAGTTGCAGTGTCCCAAGGTTACATGTGACCTTTTGACAAGCAAAGTCAGTGGAGGAAGCCAGATTCGCTTAACAACCGGGTCACTAGCTCAACAACTGCAGTAATTCACTCAACAACTGTGGCAGGGAAGGTCGTAAAACTGGGCGAAACTCACTTAACCAATGTCTCGCATAACAACAGAAACGTTGGGCTCTGTTGTGGTCATACGTGGTCAAGGATTACGTGTACTACATATTAGCTTCAAAAATCTGCCATCTTTGCAGCTTGGCTCAAGATACAGCTGACTGTTCAGACGTATGAATTTGCCTTAAATCTTATTTTAGCATGATTTAAAGAACAAGGAAGGAGATCCGTTTTCACTCTGGGCTGAATTGCCAACAAAACTGGGGTTCAAACGTTCTTAATTCTGCATGCAGGAAAACTACTTTCCCTTTTCACCAAAGTGTAGTTTCCCAGCGTATCTGAATTGAGGGAACCACAATTTAATTTACCATGGTTTTACCACATGATTTAAGTCAGAATTTTGCTACTTGCAGATACATCAGTCTCACACCATCAGAATTTCAAGCACAGGCCGATTAAAGATTTCAGGTTTATTACGGAGAATTCTCGTCATCCTATTACAAATGTTTCAATTCCTCTACAACTTTGAAGAGGCGTTTCAATGCTCCAGCCAGAGACCCGGGTTTGAAAAGTCAATTCTAGGAACGTTCATGCAGAAATTCAATGTGCTTATTTACCTTTCTGTTGAAACGTTACTTCCAATAAAATACAGCTGTGATAGGTGGTCCTGAAAGAAAATGCAACACAAATGATCGTATAAATCTTTTTGGGCAGAATTGTGGCCCGTTCTGGTCCAGGATATAATTATCTAGGTTTTAACAGGTTGGATCTGGGTTTACTGCTGACTCAAACGCTTTATATACAGTTTTTTTATGCCAAAGTGCTGAGTTTTAGAAAATCAAATCGCTTTTAATCTTGAGTACAGTTTTTGTTTTAATTAATGGCTTGGCTGCTAAGGAATTTATGCGCTAAGCCTCAGCCAGCATTTTAAAATGACAATTTGCCACGTTTCCTTACCTTGAAGGGTAAATAATAAACATCTCGAGCCTGAAACCGAGACCGAAGCGGCGGATCTAATGGGTTGCCCATATATCGGGGTACAGGGAGCCCCAACGCAATCACCCTGAAGTCTTCACTGACTCTAACGATTCTCCAAGCATCCAGGGCTTCTTTGTCATGCTCCTAAACACGAGTAATATAATAACAATTATTTTCAAACTACTATTACCGGTATAATTCAGCAGTGAAATTCAGGGGTAGACAAGCTAGTGAAGACATGTACTGATGGTGTTACCTAGTTGGGTAATGAAATGCCTGTAAGGAAACAACTGAGTTCAGAGGGTACCAAGGACCCCATAAGCCTCCTCCTCCTCCTCTCTCCTTCTCCACAAACCCCACACCCTTCTAGTAGTGATGATGTGCTTTGCGTTTCACCGAAAATAAGACCCTGTCTTATATATATATATATATTTTGAACCCTGAAATAAGCGCTTGGCCTTATTGCCATGCACTCAAAAGCCCGATTGGGCTTATTATCAGGGGATGTCTTATTTGGGGGGAAACAGGGTACCTAGTTGAGTAATGAAATGTCTGCAAGAAAACAACTGAACTCAAGAGGACACCAAGGACCCCATCAGCCACTGCCTCCTCCTCCTCATCTTCCTCCTCCCTTTCTCCTTCTCCACAAACCCCGCACTCCCTCCTAGCACTGATGATGTTACCCCGTTGGGTCATGAAACGTCCGCAAGAAAACCACCAAGCCCATAGAGCTGTGATGGCAAACCTGTGTCACGCGGAGCCTTATCAGTGGGCATGTGAGCTCAGCTGCAGCACGCATGTGCATGCCAGCCAGCTGATTTTCGGGCCTTCTGGGCCACCCGGAAGTAGGGAAACAGGCCGTTTCCAGCCTCCAGAGTGCCTCTGGGGGGGTGGATGGGGGAAGGCTGTTTTCACCCTCCCCAGGCTCCTAGGGAGGCTCTGGAGCCTGGGGAGAGCAAAAGACGGGCCTACCGGGCCAAAAGCAGGGGGAGAATGGGGGGGGTCGTGTGCGCATGCGTGGGGCACATAGAATTATGGGTGCGGGCATGTGCATAGGCAACCCCACCCACACTCCCCCACTTTTGGCACACAATGGCAAAAAAGTTAGCCATCATTGCCATAGAGCATCCAGGATCCCATAAGCCTCCTCCTCCTCCTTTTCTCCATCTCCACAAACCCCACACCCTCCTAGCACTGATGATGTTAACCTGTTAGGTCATGAAACGTCTGCAAGAAAACACCCAAGTTCAGGGAGCACCAAGAGCCCCTCGTTTCAACCCTGAGCTACAAATATTCTCCTTTCTCGGTAGACATCAATGCATCCTAAAAACGTCTACATGGGGCTGGCATTCAGGGAAATAGATGGAAAGGCGAGGCCACTGGGGTTAAAAGCAACCCAGCTGTAAGCACGGGCTAAGTGACAACCTGTATATAAAATAAACTTTCAGAAGGTTACGCATTCCTTGGCAAGGTTTACTCGGCTCCCTGAAGTCCGTGCCACATTCTTGGCTGTCAACCTTGAGGAAAACCCGGAGGCTTCTGCTTACCTTCAGCAGTTTATCGTAACGTTCAGCCGACATGAGGAAACGGCCGTCCTCCAGCTGCATCTCCCGGTTCTCCAGCAAATTGTTCAAGACTGGCAGGACGTTCCGCTCCGCCTTCTCCAACCCTTCCAGGACCAGGATCCGGCCTTCCGTTGCGGCCCGCACCGCACACTGAGGACGCAAAACAGAATCAGCACCCAACAGCTGGATACAGTTCGCCAAGAGCCCTGAGAAGACCTGTTCGCCTTCAGTTTACCTCAAAGCCCCACAATCCAGAGGAAAACAGAGGAAAAGAAAAATCTATCTATCTATCCGTCCACCCATCCATCCATCCACCTTCCCACCCACCATATCTATCTATCTATCTATCTATCTATCTATCTATCTATCTATCTATCTATCTA
>WNWU01013721.1:3056237-3066703 GCA_012654045.1 Ptyas mucosa
AGGTCCCTTCCGACTCTGTTACTCTGAATAGCTCGCCTTCAGAAGTTGTGGAGGTTTTCAAGAAGAGAATGGCATGAATGGTATCTCTTACTTGAGCAAGGGGTTGGACTAGAAGGCCTCCAAGGCTCCTTCCAACTCTGTTATTCTGAAACTTAGTTTGGTGGTTCCATTTCAGTCATCACCGTTTCATTTTTAAAAAAATTATACGTGGTTTTATCAATAATCAAGGTCCAAGTTTCTAACTTCTCTACAGAGGAAGCTCACCACTTAGACTGGCGGAGAGAAACCAAGGAATTTCTCTTCCTTCCTGTTTCCTTCCTGTTTCTAGCAATAAAGGTATCTATCAATTATATTCAGACCTGAAGCCAGCTTTGCTGGCTGAGGAATTCTGGGAGTTGAAGTCCACAAGTCTTAAAGTTGCCAAGGTTGGAGACCCCTGCTCTAGACAACTGAATGTCTATGGAGATTCTCAAGGATTTAGATCATGGTTGTCCCAAAGGTGCTTTTTACAAAGTCACTGGATTTTCTTGTGGTTTTTTCTTCTTCTTTGAAAACGTGTCGCTTCTCATCCGAGAAGCTTCTGTTGGATTCTGGGGGAAAAGACAGCTGACTGGGGAATCCTGGGGGTTGAAGTCCACACATCTCAAAGCTGCCAAAGGTTGAGAAACAATGCTCTAAATCAGGGGTGTCAAACGATCTGGTCCTCGGGGGTACTTAGGTCTGGCCCACGGGGCTGCCCTGGAAATAGAGGACCGGCTAGCGGTGTCTCTGCCAGGGAAAACGAAGCTTGGGATGGCTGAGTGTACAGGAGCCTGTTTTCACTGGCAGAGCGCTTGGGCTAACACAGGTGCCCCCCCCCCCCGACATGAGTGACATTATGGTGGCTATGCCCACCCTGGCCACGCTCACCCCTCCTCCCCGGGGTCAAACACAACCCTGATGCGCCCCTCAATGAAATCGAGTTTGACACCCCTGCTCCAAATGAAAATCTCCCAAGCCTCACCAGGTATTGCATGGCGATAGAACGTCGAAGGGGCCCCGGAGGTCCAATAAGGAAAACGTCTTGTCCCAGGAGATCCTTCTGCATGATCCATCTTAGATGTTGAATCACAGACTGAGCCAGAGAATCTGAAACTAAAGGAAAGGCCGTCACATGAACTCGGGCCTCATTTAAGAAATTTTAAAGGATTTCTCATTCAAGATTGGTTGGGTGCCCAATCATGATGGAGTCCAATTAATTTAATAAGATACAAGTGGGCGTAATGGCTAGAGCAGGGATGTCAAACTTAAAGCCTGCGGGGCCACCCTGGAAATAGTGAAGGACCGGCCCATGGTGCCTCTGCCAATGAAAAGAGAGCTTGGGGTGGGGCAATGCATTTTCGTGCTCGGAGCCCCCCTGAGATCTATTTTCCCTGTCAGGGGGTTGCAGAAAGCCGTCGCAGCTGAAAACAGAACTTGGGAGCCCATTTTTGCAAGCAGAGCGATTGGGCCACAGGCGCCCCCCCCCCCCGGACACAAGTGACGTAAAGCTGGCCATGCCCCCCAGGCCCCCTGCCCCCCCCCCAGAGATCAAACACAACCATGATGTGGCCCAGTGGTGGGTTTCAAACTTTTTTACTACAGGTTCTGTGGGTGTGGCTTGGTGGGCATGGCAGGGGAAGGATACTATAAAATCTCCATTCTCACCCCACTCCAGGGGAAGGTTACTGCAAAATCCCCATTTCCTCCTGATCAGCTGGGACTCGGGAGGCAGAGAATAGATGGGGGCGGGGCCAGGCGGAATTTTTACTACCGGTTCTCCGAACTACTCAAAATTTCTGCTACCGGTTCTCCAGAACTGGTCAGAACCTGCTGAAATCCACCTCTGTTGCGGCCCCCAATGAAATCATTCACCGGACTTACAACTGTTCATTTAGTGACCATTCAAAGTTACAATGGCCCTTAGGGAGTCGTGTGAATCCCTCTTGTGACTTTCTGACTAGCAGTCAACGGAGAAACTGCATTTATTTATTTATTGGTTCGATTTATATGCTGCCCTTCTCCGAAGACTCAGGGCGGCTTACAATGTGTTAAGCAATAGCCTTCATACTTTTATACCTGCTTAGTAGGGCTTTTGCCCCCCCCCCCCCAAGCGGTGTTCTTTTTATACAAAGTCAGCTTATGGCCCCCACAATCCAGGTCCTCATTTTACCAACTTCGGAAGGATGGAAGGCTGAGTCAACCTTGAGCCTGGTGAGATTCGAACTTGCAGTAATTGCAGGCAGCTGGCAGCTAAGTGCTACTTTAACAACAGCAGTTTAGTCCGCTGCGCCACCAAGGCTCTTATTACTTATTACATTCCCTTCATGGCCGTGCTACTAATTTAACAACTGTGGTGATTCACTTAACAAAAGTGGCAAGAAAAGTCGTAAAATGGGGCAACACTCGCTTCACAAATGTCTCGCTTAAGCAACATAAAAATTGGGGCTCAATTGTGGTCACAAGCTGGGGACTTTCTTCCAAAATGAGACCGCAGTCGTGTTTTTGCTACTTTGAAAGAGATATTGGGGTCCACATGAATGTAGGTATGAATGGCCAGATCTTCACTTTCCTTTCTTCTCAAGAGTTGGACAGATGTTTCCCAATGCCTAATAATGGGGTTGCTACAAAGAATAGGGGATCAACCTATTCTCCAAAGCAGCTGAAGGCAGGACAAGAAGCAATGATTAGGGGCTAAAACACATGAAGAACTTAAGTAAAGTATGTCTAGTTTAACGATAAGAAGGACTTAGGGGAGACATGATAGCAGCCTTCCAATATTTGAGCGGGCTGCCACAAAGAAGAGGGAGGGATGTCAACCTATTCTCCAAAGCACCTGAAGGCAGGACAAGAAACGATGGATGGAAACTCATCAAGGAGAGAAGCAACCTGGAATTAAGGAGAAACTTACTAACAGTGAGGACAATTAACCAGTGGAAAAACTTGCCTCCAGACGTTGTGAATGCTCCAACACTGGAGGTTTTTAAGAAGAGATTGGACAAACATTAGTCTGAAGTGGTATAGGGTTTCCAGCTTGAGCAGGGGGTTGGACTAGAAGACCTCCAAGGTGCCTTCCAACTCTATTATTCTGTTGATGCTACATTCTGACAGCACCCAGAAAGAAGTAAGAGCAGAAATACTTCAGAGTGCTACCTCCAACATTTCTCACTCTCTCCAAAAGCTAGAGAAATCCAGAATATCCACAGACTTATCTGCCTTATCTTTCTCCTAATATAAAGAATCCTAAACCATCTTCAAGGCCAAATCTGGATCTGAAGATACACTGGATTTAAGTACTCTGTTTCCTCTTAAGAATTCTTACGAGTCTTCTGCTAAGATGGGGCCACCAAGAACCACGTCGTCCATCAATTATCCTAAAAAGCTACCCTGTGTGGTTCCCTGAAGATGATTCCACTTGGTTTGTCATGACCAAGACTTTATAATGGCATCCATACATTGTCCAACCAGATTCATCCCACCACAATCACTCAAGACAGCTGCTTTCCTGCTTGATGATCTTCAACATCACACAAGATTTGACATAGAACAGAGGTCTTCAAACTTGGCAGCTTTAAGACGTGTGGACTTCAATTTTTAGAATTCTCCAGCCAGCTATGCACACATCTTAAAGCTGCCAAGTTTGAAGACCTCTGATATAGAAGATCAAGGCCATAAGACTCTGGAGGCAGGGATATTCCACAACGCAAGCAAAGGATTGATAGTAAACCCAATCAGATTTGAGACATTGCTCTACCGCTATGATCTGAGTTTCCTGGCATCTAATAAGATTCATTACCCGTCAGAGGTTCACCAAAATCTACACTAACTAACCAACAATCCAAGCTCAAGCTCAACCCTTCCAAGACTGAGTGGCTGTGGTTCCTGGCATCCCGATATAGTCAGCTGACTCCATCGCTGACTATCGGGGGCGAGTCTTTGGCCCCCGTGGAGAGGGCGCGCAATCTGGGTGTCCTCCTGGATACGCAGCTGTCTTTGGAGGAACATCTGACGGCTGTAGCCAGGGGGACCTTTTGTCAGGTTCGCCTGATTCACCAGTTGCGCCCCTTTCTTGATCGGGATTCCGTGTGCACAGTCACTCATGCCCTCGTCACCTCTCGCCTGGACTACTGTAATGCTCTCTACATGGGGCTCCCCTTGAGGAGCACCCGGAGGCTCCAACTGGTCCAGAATGCGGCCAGACGGGTAATTACGGGAGCTGCATGGCGCTCCCACATAACATCGCTCCTGCGCGAGCTGCACTGGCTCCCAGTGGTCTTCCAGGTGCGCTTCAAGGTGTTGGTCACCACCTTTAAAGTGCTCCATGGCATAGGGCCTAGTTAACTTCGAGACCGCCTTCTGCCACCGACGACCTCCCATCGACCCGTGCACACCCACAGAGAGGGCCTCCTCGGGGTGCCATCAGCCAAGCAATGCAGGCTGGTGACCCCCAGGGAGAGGGCCTTCTCTGTGGGGGCTCCTACCCTCTGGAATCAGTTGCCCCCAGAGATAAGGAGAATCCAAGACCTCCGTGCCTTCCGCCATGCCCTTAAAACGTTTCTTTTCCAACAAGCCGGGCTGGCCTAAGCAAAGCCTTTTAAATGATTTTAAATTGGTTTGTCTTTTTTAAATTTTGGCCAACTGAGATATTCCTTTTAATTGTTCTTAATGTTTGTATTATGTGTTTTTACTTGGCTGTACACTGCCCTGAGTCCCCAGGGAGAAGGGCGGTATATAAATTCGAAATAAAATAAATAAATAAAAAATAAACAATCCAGAAAGTGGAATTGGATTTCCAACACTTGTCATCCTGAATTTCTTTTCAGGAGTTAGTGACTCTAGAATTAAACTGCCCAGCTGACCAATGCCTTAAGAGCAGTCCTAAATTTTGGTTTGATTTGATGAAGTGCTTCAGACCTACACATTGTTTGTTTGTTTTGTCCTCTATTATTATTTATTGTAGTATTCATTAAATTTGTTTGCCCTTCATCTTGCCACGAGGTGAACTTGAATGGCTTTATATAAAAGCCTCTGAACTTTTTATATTTTGTACAGGTTGACTCTGTACAACCTACCCTGTTTCCCCCAAAATAAGACGTCCCCTGATAATAAGCCCAATCAGGCTTTTGAGGGCATAGCAATAAGGCCAAGCACTTATTTCAGGGTTCAAAAAAAAATATAAGACAGGGTCTTATTTTTGGGGAAACACGGTAATTCTCAACTGTGGGTTGTGCCTCTTAAATCTGAATTTCTGGCTTTATGGCTTTGCTGAATGTGAGACATCAGAAATCATCATGTATGTACGTAGCATGTCTATATGTGTGTTAAGTGTGTGTATACTTTGGAGAGCAGGCTACAGAATTTCATTTTTAATGTGTGCCAGTGTGCCCACAGTAAAAAATGACAATAAAAGTTATCTTATCTTATAACTCTCGTCTTAGTCTAGTAGGTTTTTAAATTGCTAAAGAGTTAAAACCGTAATAGCAATTTGTCTTTATTTTTTGCAATATAGCCAAATGTTGCTAGTAAATTAGTAAATTCAGGTCATTCTATTTTAGCTACAGTTTGAAGGAAAGAAATTGGATCAAACTTAAGAAACGCTTAAAATAGAAACTCAATTCAAAACAATCTTCCATGAAGAACAGAACATAAATAACGCAAATGCTACTCTGAAAACAAAAATACTCCAAGGATTTAAGGGGATAGCCTGTTAAACCCCCCAAATGAATTTATGACCTCTTACTTATCTTCATTTACCTAATATTTAGTCTAGAATTTTAATCCTTTATTTGCGTCTCACAGAACAGCTTGCGGGCACTGGTTAAGTTCAC
The DNA here is from genome assembly GCA_012654045.1 of Ptyas mucosa. Lineage (NCBI taxonomy): Eukaryota > Metazoa > Chordata > Lepidosauria > Squamata > Colubridae > Ptyas > Ptyas mucosa. Next base: position 3,062,084 of record WNWU01013721.1, read on the forward strand.
AAATATTTAGCTGAAGTTATATATAGAATTGACCAATGCAGTTAAGGAGCTCAGAAGGACAATAAAAATGTTTCCTCTTTCAGCTGTTGTTTCGTGTATTTATCCTGTTTCATTTCAACAAATTCATTTCATTGTTTGTTTGGTAAAAAAAAAAACATTTTAACAAAACTTGTAACAATGATTCTCCTTGCTTTAAACCTCAGAAAGAACTGGATCAGATTAGAAACATTTTATTTGCAAATGGACTTCAGTAAAGCAAAATCTAAAACAAAAATCAAATTGGAATTATATAAGATATATACATTTAATGTAACTGAGCCTTATGTTAAATAAACACAAGCTATGTACAAATACAACCTCAAACTGACACCAACGTCCAAGTGCCCACTGATTCTTAAAATCATTACCACCAGTTTTGATTTTTAAAAAATATATTTAAGCACCTAGCATTTAAAACAAATACTTTTAGTTTTTTCTACAATATTATATTGCATTATAAACGCAGAACTAGATATTACAATTTCTAAGATTCCTGAACTACAAGCATAAACATCCAAAATGGTTTATTACTGTATATCTATCTTCACATTCCATTAATGGTATCAGATTCAAGCTAGTCCATTTTTATCCTTATGCGTAAATTGGTGCAACAAACACAAAGTTAATTGTTTTGAAAGTAGTAATTTTGCTCCATCTCTATAAATTTGTGTTCTGTGTGAATGCCCTGCCTCTAAACTGTCACGCAGAAAATATATCTATGTGATTGCTAGGAACTGAGAACAATGTGATAGCAGATAATCAATCAATTAAAATCTGCCTCTAAAATCTTATTATATATACAGTACTGAAAAATTTGGCTGCAGGAGCAAGGAAAATAAATAATTCTTACACTGTATTTATTCTGTTGGGTGTGCTCTACAGAACCATGAAAATCTTAAAAGCTTCCCTTAGCCAATATTGGACTACATTTTGTGAGCCAACATCTGCATTAAAGGAATTGCTAATCTCTGTAATCTGGTTTATGGAGTTTACGAGGAAATTCTTATTTGAACTGTCACATTAAAAAAAGAAAGAGTGACATTTGAGTAAATGAGTTTTTTAAAAAATTGCAATCCATTGTAACTAATGTAATTGCCTGCTTTAATTCGATGAGATTGTTAAAAGTATTAATTATTATATCTATCCAAAAGGATAGGTCACTTGAATGGGAATTTCAAAGCTCACTTTAACTATAGCTGTGGTATGAATAAAACAATTAAGAGGGTTTTGTCAGAGTCCAAATGCATTATCAACAGAATTTTATACAGGTAGTCCTTGACTTATGACAGTTCATTTAGTGACTGACGTTACAATGGCACTGAAAAAAGTGACTTTTGACCATTTTTCACACTTACAACCATTGCAGCATCTCTTGGTCACATGATTAAAATTCAGATGCTTGGCAACTGGCATGTACTTATGGCAGTTTCAGTGTCCCAGGGTCATGTGATCAAATTTTGCGACCTTCTGACCAACAAAGTCAAGGGAAGTCAGATTTACTTAACAACTTATCTTAACAACAATTTATTTTTTAAAATTTTTTTATTTATATGCCGCCCTTCTCCGGAGATTCAGGGTGGCTTACAATGCGTTAAGCAATAGCCTTCATACTTTTATATTTTTTATACAAAGTCAGCTTATTGCCCCCACAATCTGGGTCCTCATTTCACCTACCTTAGAAAGGATGGAAGGCTGAGGCAACCTTGAGCCTGGTGAGATTCGAATTTACAGTAATTGCAGACAGCTGGATGTTAAATGCTGCCTTAAGTAGGAGGCATTAGCCTGCTACGCCACTCAGGCTCCCTAATTTACTTAACAACTTTCTTACTCACTTATCAACTGCAGTAATTCGCTTAACCACAATGGCAAGAAAGGTCGTAAAATGGGGCAAAATGCCCTTAACAAATGTCTCACTCAACAAGTAGAAATTTTGGAGTCAATTATGGTTGTAAGTTGAAGATTACCTGTGTATTTTTCTGCATGACATTTTAGAAGACCGAAAAGCTGCTTATGTTAAACTGGAGTTTGGTAACCATGTTAAACTGGAGTTTGGTAACCAGCGGAATATTGTTTGGTCGATTTTATTTATAGTGGAGCAACATTTCTGAAACTCTGATATTTTCCGCACTATGTTTCTGCAATAAAATGTATTTACAGTAGTGGCCAAAATTGTGGAAACCTTTTGGGGAAAGTGTATTTTTGAGGTTTGATGGTTAATAACATCCCTTTTTTGGGGAGTTTCAAGATAATCCTATTCCACTGTTGGAATGGCCTGGGAATAGCCCAGACCTTCTTAACCCAACTGAAAATCTATGGAGCCGACTAAAGAAACTGGTTAGTCAGAAGTGAACCAGCAATAAAACCCAGTTCATAGAAGCCATCCTTCAATCTTGGTTTCACATTATAAACAGCTGCAGAACTCAAAGACTTGGTTCACTCCATGGGAAGATGTTGTAAGGCTGTAATTCATGCTAAAGGTTACCCAACTAAGTATTATCTGACATGGTGATAATTTTTGTATATCTCATTTTTTCTGTGGCGATATAATTTTTGTATATCTCATTTTTTCTACATGTTTCACTTTTCTTCTTTATACCGTAACTGCTATTCTAATAGCAAATCCTTCATAAAAGTTATTGCATTACATTCTTGATTAAATGATCTTTCCATTGATATATAATCTGGGTACTACTCCCCCCCAAAAAAGTGGTGTTATTAGCTAGTTTTAGAAAATACACTTTTCCCAAAAGGTTTCCACAATTTTGGCCACTACTGTAGCTGGACCAGTGATTCTCGATGCTTTTCTTCACCACGGAGCCCCTTTAAATACTTTTTGTGGCCACGGATTCCCAAGACTTAACCCAAGATTTAAAATCAACATTTTTTTCAAGCCTTTGCAGACCCCCTGTGATGACATCACGGTTCCCCCAGCAATTCTGCAGACCACAGATTGAGAATCACTAGGCTAGATTTTTACTTTGAGCTTAATTTTAAGAGCACACTGTTCTTACTGTAGTTCACAGGGACCAGTTCCGGATTTTTGGGCTTTCTGAGTTTGTAGGACACATCTCCAATAGTAACAGTATCACCTGAAAGGGAGAAATAATAGTTTTTTTATCATTGCTCACCTATAGGCACAAACACTCTTGCTATTCACCTAACATCTCCTACAAGAAAAAGTTATCTCCTCTGTTTTAAAACACACAAAAAGTCTTTTTTGCCATTGTTAAATGAATGATAAATGAGAATGATATAAAGATATATGTTAGATTGATAATATGAGAAATTAGAGGATTAGTAAATGATGAACATGAGATGAAGCACAAAAAATTTGTAACCGACCGACACACTACTTACAATTGGAATGGATGATGGATGTTTTTATGTTTTGTTTAAAAATAAAAATAAAATATTTTTCAAAAAAAAAAGTCTTTTACCGCCTTAGCCTTCTAGCCTGGTCCCTGGATTTTCATAAGTAGCTTGACCCTGGGTGCCACAGCTTTGGAGCGATGGAGAAATGACCCAGTGCAGATAGCAAAAGCACGGAAGGGAACAAACCCATGTTCTCCTCACCTCCGCCTTCCCCCTGTGGGCACCCAGACACTCAAAAAGCCACAAAGAGAAGCTCTTTGCACAGTGGGGTCATTTTCAGGGAGCATGTGACTGACAATAATGAAAGATTAAAGCGAATGTACAACTGTTAACTTGTGATCGGATATAACAGGAGGAGGAAAACGAATGCTGCGTGTTGAAGTTGTTGTGACATGTGGGCATGTCACCACAAACCCACAGTTGGAGAACCACATTTCAGCCCACGCGTGGTGCACGCCCCAGCCTGTGTTGTGTCATTTGTGTTTCATCATGGGATCAATTCAGTGTGAGAAGCAGCAGTGAATACAATAAGGTTTTTTTTCCTCCAGTGCTAGATTCTTCTTAAGAAGGCAACTGTAGCTTTCTTCCTCTGTTTCTCCACCAGTCCCAAGAACACTGGTCCTCTTCACACAATAGGGCACCTAAGGACATATTTCTAAATTTGGTTCACACAACAGCCAAAAGCTGCACATAGTGCTCCACCTACGAAGTTTTTATGCTCCATCTCTCCATACCTCTGCCTACTATCAACTGAGGGAAGGAAGGGTCACCAGTGAGAGAGAGAGAAGAAGGAAGGAAGGAAGGAAGGAAGGCAGGAAGACAGGCAGGCAGGCAGGCAGGCAGGTCACTATTGAGAGAGTAAGTTACAGAAGAAAGTCAAAGAAAAGTCAGACAGAAAGAACAGGAAGAAAGAAAAAAGGGAAGAAAGAAAGAAAGGTCACTGTTGAGAAAGTTACAGAAGAAAGTCAGAAAGAAAAGGAAGGAAGGAAGGTCAGTATTGAGAAAGTTACAAAAGGTCAAAGAAAAATCAGAAAGAAAGAAAAGAAAGAAAGAAGGGTTACCACTGAGAGAAAAAGAGAGAAAATTACCGAAGAAAGAAAGAAAGAAAGAAAGAAAGAAAGAAAGAAAGAAAGAAAGATCACTGTTGAGAAAGTTACAGAAGAAAGTCAGAAAGAAAAGTTAGAAATAAATAAAAGAAAGGAAGAAGCA
>WNWU01013721.1:3076725-3106146 GCA_012654045.1 Ptyas mucosa
TATATATGTAAAAAGTTAAAATCTCGGGTGTTTTCCTGCGTCATTAAAAGTCTGTTAATTGAAATACTTAAAATCCTGGCTAAAATCCCAGCTTAAAATCCTCCAAAATCCCAACAAAACACTTTGTAAGGTCTTTTGAGACTCTGGTTAAAATCCTAACCAACATTTTAAAAGTTTTCTTTTTGGCAACATTTCGACAAGCTCTCTAACTTGTCATCATCGGGCCGCTACTTTCAGTTTAGAAGCTGTGGGTATGCTGCGAGATTGGAGTTGTCGCTTTTCTATGTTCGCTGCTGCTGAACAAACTATTCTAAAAATACGAGTTCCAGGTTTATTAGTAAAGAAAGAAGCAGACATACTGCGAACTCCGGAACTTAAAATTTTAAAAGAATTAAAATTTGATTTTACTAAGCTTTCGTCAGCCGTCTGCTGACATTGTCTGAGTATTAAACTACCATCTATGCCTTTATATGCCTTACATGTGCAAGGGCCAAATTGATTAATGGCATACAAAGGCAGAGATCTCTGTAATGGTAGTTTAATACTCTGACGATGTCAGTAGACGGCTGACGAAAGCTTAGTAAAATAAAATTTTAATTCTTTTAAAATTTTAAAATTTTAAGTTCCGGAGTTCGCAGTATGTCTGCTTCGCCTAAATTAGAATGCACCGCAAAGCTCACCCACGAGGGCATCTTTCTGGAGAGAGAGAGAGCACATCTGGCAAGGTTGGGCATAGCCACAAAATGCCCACAAGTGGTATTGGTGTGTAGCTACACAACATTGGAAACAATCCACGTCTTCTGTGTTTTTTTATTCGCAACTAAGAGCCTTTTCTCTGCTTGTAGTTTCCAGGCAACAAGGTACCTTGGCAACTTATATTTCCCTTTTGAGCACCTGACTTTGGTCTTATCTCCCTTCCACTCCAATGTCATCAATAAATTGTCTTTTAATATCTCCTGTTCTGGAAAACAAGCCGGTTTTCCTATTTAATTTGACATTGCGGTACTGTGTATAAACTTTGCTATGGGATTAAACTCTCCACTTTATCCTTACCTCCCCTTCCAATGATGCAAATGTGCCCCACAGATGTTGTGTTTATTGCTTTAAAAATGCCACCTCCTTGTGATGTTGTCTCCATCATCTTCTCAAGCCTCCACCTGAAGCAGCTTAAAGTGGTCTTTAACTGTTCCAGTTTCAATGAAGTAATATAGTCCCCCTTCTCCCAACAGATTGTGCCACACTTTTGACAAAACCTAGCATGAAGAATTAACAGTGAAATAAACTAGCATTAATAAGGAGACAAATTATTTGCATGTCTAATCATACTTGGCCAAATAAAGTTGTTTTCTTCTTCTTCTTCTTCTTCTTCTTCTTCTTCTTCTTCTTCTTCTTCTTCTTCTTCTTCTTCTTCTTCTTCCTCCTCCTCTTCCTCTTCCTCTTCCCCTTCCCTCCTTCCTCCTCCTCCTCCTCCACCCCTCCTCCTCCACCTCTTCTCCTTCTTCCTTCTTCTCCTTCCCTCCTTCCTTCTCCTTCCTCCTCTTCCTCCTCCTCCTCTTCCTCCTTCTCCTCCTCTCCTTCTTCTCCTTCTCCTTTCTTCTCCTTCCCTCCTTCCTTCTCCTTCCTCCTCCTCCACCCCTCCTCCTCCTCCTCCTCTTCTTCTTCTCCTTCCTCCTCTTCTTCCTCCACCTCTTCTCCTTCTCCCTTCTTCTCCTTCCCTCCTTCCTCCTCCATCCCTCCTCCTCCTCCTCCTCTTCTTCTTCTCCTTCCTTCTCTTCTTCCTCCATCTCTTCTCCTTCTTCTTCTCCTCCTTTCCTCCTTCCTCCTCCTCCACCCCTCCTCCTCCTCCTCCTCCTCCTCCTCCTCTTTGCATTTGATTTCACAACAGGCTACAATGTTTGAACCAATATATGGGTTAAGATGATGATGCCGGGAAGGGAGATGAAGCTAGATTTCTCACCAGGTAGAAAAAGACCTCTCACAGACACTATATTGCTAGCATATTTCGTGAGATGAAATAGATCTGGACTCGGAGCATATTTTTGAACAGAGGCCTAGATAGACAGGTGTCCTTAGATCGCAAGACACAAATGGCTTCCTATGTAGCCTTTTAATATTGCGTGTTCCCGGAGGAGAGAAAACCTGTCTCTCGTTCTGGATTGTATTTGTCTGAAGTGGTGTAGGGTTTCCTGCCTAAGCAGGGGGTTGGACTAGAAGACCTCCAAGGTCCCTTCCAACTCTGTTATTCTAAACTCTAAATATTTAATCTAATCCTGGGGAAATTCAGGGCAATTTTCCCTCCATCAATGAAAGGGGAAGAAACCTGCAGAAGATTGAATTATTTCTGACTCTACCCTGCACGCTTCCTTGAATCTCGTTATCAGTTGGAAAGCCAGATCCTATCCTTGAAACGAGAGAGATCCTATCCTTTCTACGTGGAAGGATGCGCTTCCACAATGAGCCAGATGCTTCTCTCTCTTTTATTTTGTTTTTGTTTTTTTACCGAATCCTTTTCCTGCCTAACACGCCTCTGAGTGAGTCACATGCCAGCTTGACTGCCCTCTCTGTTCCTAGCATCAGACATAGTGCCAAGAAGGCTTTAAAAGACTTTAAAACAAAAAAGCCAATATAAAAAAATAATAGATAAAAAGTGCTCCGAACTGTCAAAGAACAAAGAAATGACAAGAAACGTTTTTTAAAAGGAGGCAAATTGTTCCCGAGGAAGGGTGGAATTGGAAGTAAAAACTGGACGTCAAACATTCAAACTTTCTCTTATCCTGCAACTAACAAAATAAGAGTTGGAAGGGACCTTGGAGGTCTTCTAGTCCAACCCCCTGCTCATGGAAGAGAGCTATACTAGGGATTTGAACTGCCGAACTGCCCACCTTTCTGATTGAAAGTCTTAGCCACTTTCTGATCAGTGTCTTAGCCACTGAGCCACCTAGTCAGGCAACGGATGGAAACTAACTAAGGCCTGGAGATTACAACATATGAAAATGATTGCAGGAACTAGATATGTCTACCGGTAGTTTAGTCAAAATAAGGACCAGGGGAGACATGATAGCAGTCTTCCAATATCTCAGGGGCTGCCCCAAAGAAGAGGGAGTCAAGCTATTCTCCAAAGCACCTGAGGGCAGGACAAGAAGCAACGAATGGAAACTCATCGAGGAGAGAAGCAACTTGGAATTAAGGAGAAACTTCCTGATAGTGAGAACAATTAATCAATGGAACAACTTGCCACCAGAATTTGTGGTTACTCCATCCTTGGAGGCTTTTAAGAAGAGATTGGACAGCCACTTGTCTGAAATGGCAGAGAAGGTCTCCTGCGTTACCATTTCAGACCAGTGACTGTCCAATCTCTTCTGAAAAACTTTGAGCAGGGGGTTGGACTAGAAGAAGAAGGGGGTCAATTTAGTCTCCAAAGCACCAAGAAGGCAGAACAAGAAAGAACGGAGGATAGCATGGGGAAAAATTTTTGGTTATGGTATTGATTTAAGAGAAATGGCAAAAATTGTGGTCACATAATTATAAAATAACAATGTCTACAGCATATAAGGAGAATTTGTATAAGATGTTTTACAGGTGGCATTTACCCCCCCCACCCCCCGACGAGGATAGCCAGAATGTTCAAGAATAAATCGGAGAAGTGTTGGAAATGTCATCAGACTCCAGGATCTTATTACTATATGTGGTGGACATGCACTGAAGCAAGGAGATATTGGACTAAGATACACATGTGGTTGGAAAAAATGACAAAGAGACATATTGATTTTAAACCAGAGATATTTTTATTAGGGATCTTGCCAGAGACATATAATAAAGAATTGCAATATTTAATTGTGAATATCTTAACAGCAGCTAGAATTGTATGTACTAAAAATTGGAAAGGAGAAAGGATACCTACTGATGAAGAAATTATTAAGAAAATGATGGACTGTGCTGAAATAATAATAATAATAATAATAATAATAATAATAATAATAATAATAATAATAATAATAATTTATTGTTGTTATTATTATTATTATTATTATTATTATTATTATTAATTAATTAAATTTTTATACTGCCCTTCTCCCAGGGGACTCAGGGCGGTGAACAGCCAGGATTAAAATACATACAATATGAAAATTAAAATAATTTAAAACATAATTAAATCCGTTTGGCTTCCCCAATTTAAAACCCCTTACCCATAAAACAATTAAAAATTTTAAGCCAAATGAGTCAATTGACATTTGAAATAAGAGAACAGGAAGATAAACAATATTATTTCATATGGGACTTATTTTATCAATGGATAGATAATAAAACACGGAGATAAATATGAAATATGAAGTGGAAGTTGAGATAAAATAAGGGAAATATTTCTTTAAGAAAATAAACTTTGGTCATATATTGATACTTTGAAGATGGGAATGAGCACAAAAGGATGTTAACCGATTGATACACTTGGAATGTTGTTGTTTTTATGTTTTATTTTTATTTTAAAATACAAATTGATTTTTTTTTTTAAAAAAAGAAAGAACGGATGGAAACGAATTGAGGAGAGAAGCAACCTAGAACTAAGGAAACATGTCCTGACAGCGAGAACAATTAACCAGTGGAACTGCTTGCTACCAGAAGTTGTGGGTGTTCCATCCCTGGAGGGTTTTTTTTTTTTTTTTTTAAAGAAAAGACCAGATGACCACTTGTCTGAAATGGTACAGGGTCTCCTGCCTGAGCAGGGGGGTTGGACTAGAAGACCTCCAAGGTCCCTTCCAACTCTGTCATTCTGTCCATGTAAGAATAGCAACAGATGCGAACTTGCCTCAGGTCTTCTGAGGAAACGGCTTCTTGTGAAATGTCGTTTTATCTGCATATATGGCGAAAGAATGAAGGAGCAATTCATCAGAAGCTCTGGCCACCTCTGCAGACTCTGAAGTTTAAGTTTCCATCTGTGTGACTCCCGAAATATGTGGCTTGGCGTGGCGCCTTCAACGCCGCAACTTGTGAGGAAGCCGTGACATTAGGAAGGTCTCCGCACTTCGGATTTTTCTCACCTCCTTTTCCTCATAAACCGCGAAAAGCAAAGTTACGATGTGTGAGATGCCATTATCCCAACATTATTATTAAAACTATACACAGTTGGAACTTTGCTTTCTCCGTCCAAGTTTATTCCTGGCCATCTGGCTGAATACTTACATCCTCGACTTACGACCACAACAGAGCCTCTTTCTGTCATTAAGTGAGACACCCGTTAAGTGAATTCTGCTCCATTATATGACCTTTCCGGCCCCAGTTGCTAAGTGAATCACTGGCGCCATGAAGTTAGTGACACCGTTGTTAAATGAATCCGGCTTCCCCATTGGCATTGTTTGTCAGACGGTCACAAAAGGGGATTACGTGCCCCCGGACTTTTCAACCGTCATAAGTATGAGTCAGTTGTCAAACGGCTGAATTTTGATCACGTGACCACAGAGATGCTGCAACGGTCGTAAGTGTGGAAAAGGGTCGTAAGTGTGGAAAAGGGTCGTAAGTGTGAAAATCGGTCCCATTTTTCAGTGCCGTTGTAACTTCGAACGGCCACTAAACAAACAGTTGTAAGTGGAGAACTGCCTGCCCTGTACTGCTTGCAAAAGCACTTTCTGACCCTTCAAAATTAGAAAAACGGTAAAAGTTTCTCGATTTAGCACAGTGGCATTGAATTCCAAATCCCAAACAAACAAAGAAAAATTTAAAAACTCAAATGAAACCAATTTTTTTAAAAAAGTTTCTTTACAGCTACCTCTTCGCCTAAGAGCTGCATCCACAAAACACTTCTAATGGACCCTAATCCATTACGGAGTGTAAATGCTAATAACAATGATGATGATACAGGCATCGTGGACAATTTGCCTTCAATCAGCACATTTCCCAGTAAAAGTCCTTCCACCAAATTTAATTAAGTGCTTTTTGGCGGAGGAAGAAGCCTTTTTCAATTTTCGATTAGACGGGGATGAAATTTTTTGTCCATTTGGGTATCCCGGATATCCATCGCATTCCCTTAATGCTTTTGGTGGCGAAGAGCCCTTATCGCATCTCAACAATTAATAATTAATACAGAAAATTTAGACGGACTGGTTTACCAAGGGTAGATCTCCCTTATCAAAATTATCTATCTATCTATCTATCTATCTATCTATCTATCTATCTATCTATCTATCTATCTATCATCTCTCTCTCATCTATCTATCCATCTATCCATCTATCTATCTATCTATCTATCCATCCATCCATCTATCTATCTATCCATCTATCATCTCTTTCTCTCATCTATCTATTATCTATCATCTCTCTCTATCATCTCTCTTTCTCTCTCATCTATCTCTCTCTCACATACACATCTATCAACTCTCTCTTTCTCTCCCTCTCATCTATCTATCTATCTATCTATCTATCTATCTATCTATCTATCCAGTGGTGGAATTCAATTTTTTTTACTACCGGTTCTGTGGGCGTGGCTTGGTGGGTGGGGCAGAGGAAGGATACTGCAAAATACCCATTCCCACCCCACTCCAGGGGAAGGCTATTGCAAAATCTCCATTCCCTCCCCACTTCAGGGGAAGGATACTGCAAAATCTCCATTCCCTCCGCACTCCAGGGGGAAGGATACTGCAACATCCCCATTCCCTCCCCACTCCTGGGGGAAGGATATTGCAAAATCTCCATTCCCTCCCCACTCCAGGGGAAGGATACTGCAAAATCTCCATTCCCTCCTCACTCCTGGGGGAAGGATATTGCAAAATCTCCATTCCTACCCCACTCTGGGGCCAGCCGGAGGTGGTATTTGCTGGTTCTCCAAACTACTCAAAATTTTCGCTACCAGTTCTCCAGAACCTGTCAGAACCTGCTGGATTTCACCTCTGCATGCATGCATGCATCCATCCACATCTATCTATCTATCTATCTATCTATCTATCTATCTATCTATCTATCTATCTATCTCTCTGCTTTGTTGTTTCCAACATTTAGCCTGGAAAATATTTAGTTAGCTCCAATTTTGTACTGGTAGATTTCTCCTTGCTTGTCTAACCTTACACTCCACCGAATTTCTCTGTAGCAGAGAAGGATTCTTTCTAATCCTTTTAAAGCAAACTTGAGGGATATCCAGAGGAAGGAAAGTGTAATTTTCTTAATGTTATGTGGCTCGCTGACAGAAAGGTCTTCCCAGATATTCTTCGACTTACAACAGTGAACGTTCGAAGCTGCAGGCAGTCCTGGATTTACAACAGTTCATTGAATGAGTGAAGTGTGAAGTTTCAACAGCACTGAAAAAACTGAAAAAGCTGTTTTCCACACTTACCACATTTCTAGCCTCCACGTGATCAACATTCAAAGGCTTGGCAACTGGCATGTACTTATGACGGTTGCAGTGTCTTGTGGTCATGTGATTTTAAAAATAAAGTTTTATTCATTTTCTGCTATTACATTTATTTAGTGCTTAATAAACATCGTGTTGTCTGGGTTATTTTGTTTGCTTAACAATAACAATGCAGATTATATTCCTCATCTTTACCCCTTTTTTACAGCCATTGAGAAGATAAATTCCATGTTTGATACTATTCTGTATCTTTTTTCTGTTTAATCAGAGAGAGAAAGAGAGGGAGGGAAAGAGAGAGAGAGGGAGGGAGGGAGAGAGAGAAAGAGAGTGGGAGGGAGGGAAAGAGAGGGAGGGAAAGAGAAAGAGGGGGAAGAGAGAAAGAGGGAGGAAGGGAAAGAGAGATAAAGAGGGAGAGAAAGAGAAAGAGTGAGGGGAAGAGAGAGATAGAGAGAGGGAGGGAGAGAAAAGAGAGGGGGAAGAGAGAGAGAAAGAGGGAGGGAGGGGAAGAGGGAGGGGAAAAGAGAAAGAGAGAGGGAGGGAGGGAAAGAGAGAAAGAGGGAGAGAAAGAGAGAGTGAGGGGAAGAGAGAGATAGAGAGAGGGAGGGAGAGACAGAGAGGGAGGGAGGGAAAGAGGGAAGGAAAGAGGGAGGAAGAGGGAGGAAGAGTGGGAGAGTGGGAGGGAGGGAAAGAGAGGGGGAAGAGAGAGAGAAAGGGAGGGAGGGGAAGAGGGGAAGAGAGAGAAAGAGAGAGGGGGAGGGAGGGAAAGAAAGAGAGGGAGAGAAAGAGAAAGAGTGAGGGGAAGAGAGAGAGATAGAGGGAGGGATGGAGAGAGAGAGAAAGAGAGAAAGAGGGAGAGAGGGAGAGAAAGAAAGAGTGAGGGGAAGAGAGAGATAGAGAGAGGGAGGGAGAGAAAAGAGAGGGGGAAGAGAGAGAAAGAGGGAGGGAGGGAAAGAGGGGGAGGGAGAGAGGGAAAGGGGGAGGGAGGGGAAGAGAGAAATGATATTACAAAAGTTTTTCTTTTTTATTGTTGCTAAACGTAATATTTCAAAAGCAGGGGGAAAAAATGAAGGGGCCTGAAAGTGCATTTATTATCACGTTTTTCTTAGAACAATTAGCTGAACTCTTGCCTTGTTTATCATGATTTTAAACCTCATTATTCAGGTTAAATTGCCGTGTTGGCACTTTGCGATAAATCAGTGGGTTTCGGGTTGCAATTTGGGCACTCGGTCTCTAAGAGGTTCTCCATCACTGGTCTAGGAGCACCTTTACCTTGGCTGGCTCTGTTTTCCGCCAAGTTCTCAAGATGTTGCCTCCAACATTTCCCCCCCGTTCCTGGAAAGCGTTTTCTCAACGCCATCCGGGTTTCCCCCTTTTCCTGGCTCTGTCCAAAGGCAGCTGTAGCTACAACCCTTCACAATCTGTTCGACTCCGTTGTGTAGGAACACAGGAAATAAAAAATGGGATGGGAATCAAGGATGGAGGCCCTCAACCTCATGCCAATAGGATTTCCTGCCAGCTCAGGATGGAAAAGGACACTTGCAACTCGCGGTGTCTTCGGCCCTTCGCGTGGGTTGGGCAGAAGAGGGAACATTACAACGAGCGCAACTTCAGGTCGTCCTCGAATTACAACGGTTTGGTTAGTAACCGTTGGACGTTGGCACTGAAAAAAGTGACTTAGGATGGCGCGGAAAAAAAGCGGTGCGGAAAAAAGTGACTTCTTGTGACCCTTTTTCACGTTTACGACCGTTGCGACCTCCCCATGGTCAAAATCTGGACCCTTGGCCACTGACTCAGATTGATGACCGTCGAGGCGTCCCAGTGTATGTGTGGGGGATCACACGATCCCCTTTTCCAAGCTTCTGAGAAGCCAAGTCCGTGAGGACCCAGCCAGATTCGCTGAACAAGCATGTGTGACAGTGGTGGGTTCCTGCCGGTTCGGCCCGGTTCGGCTGAATCGGTAGCAGTGACGATATGACGTCACCGAACCGGTTCTCTTTGTCCGGGAGTTGGGCCCTCCCACCCACCCCTGCGTTATTACTACCTTATATTTCTTTATTTTTAGCCACGCACGAAGAGAACCGGTAGTAAACCCGGTTAGACCCACCACTGGTGTGTGACTAATTTAATTGCAGGGACTCGCTTAAGAACTGCAGCAAGGAAAGTCGTAAAACGGGGCGAAACTCCCTCAAGAAACTCCCTCGCTTAGCCACAGAAATTGTGGTTTTCAATGGCGGTCGTATGTCGAGGATTCCCTGTACATTAAAATAAGAGTTATAATAATGAAGACTGTTGGGGGGACTTTCTTCATTTGGACCGGAACATAAACGCATTTCGGCAACGGGTTTTCTCCTAGGGTTAGGTCAGGGGTGGGGCTGCTGGGGGTTCGGGAGAACCTCTAGCTAAGATTCTGTGCAGTTCGGAGAAGCCCCAAATCCCACTCCTGCCTGGCCCCGCCCACCCTGCCCCTCCCCTCCCAGGAGTCCCCACGCGGCCCGTTTTGGATGCAGCTAAGTGCAAGACATGTGCGAAGGCTTGGAGAGGGCAAAAAATGGGCCTATCGGAAGTTGGGAAGGCCAGGAACGGGCCCATTTCTGGCCTCCAGAGCCTGAGGAGGCCGTTTTCGCCCTCCCGGAGGCTCCAGAAAAACCTCCGGAGCCTGGGGAGGGTAACACCCCCCCCCCGGTGGTGCAGTAGGCCAAGTTGGCCACACCCACCCGGCAACTGAGCAGAAAACCCCTTGCTAAAATTTTTGAAACCCACCCCCGGGTTAGGTCCTCTTGGAGTAGAGAAGAACCCCAAACTGGTCAATGTCCAATCGTTTGTAGACCCTCCCCCTCTTTCTCTGTCTCTCTCTCTCTTTCCTTGCTGGGATAGTCACACCATCATTTGTCTTTTCTTGGGGCAATGTGCAATGCACAATGATGCAGTGTGCAGGCATGTTCTCCATCCCTAGCTAGAAGATCTCTAGCAAGGTTTTACACCTGGGCAGGAAAAACCAATGGTACAAAATCCAGATTAGGCGAAACCCGGCTCAAAAACAGTCACTGTGAGAGGGACTTTGGAGTCCTAGTGGACGATCCCTTAAACGTGAGTCAGCCGTGTGCGGCAGCAGCCAAAAAATCTAATACAATCCATGGTTTTATAAACAGAGGCACAGAATCCAAACCATGTGACATATTAGTACCGTTTTATAGAGCCTTAGTAAGGCCACGCCGGGAATACTGCAACCAATTTTGGTCACCACATTACAAAAAAGATGTTGAGACTTTGGAAAAAGTGCAGAGATGAGCAAGTATGATGATCCAAGGCCTGGAGACAAAAACATGAAGAACGGTTGCAGGAACCGGGCGTGGCTAGTCTAGAGAAAAGAAGGACTAGGAGAGACATGATTTATTATTTTTTTAAATTTGATTTATATGCCGCCCTTCTCCGGAGACTCAGGGCGGCTTACAATGTGTTAAGCAATAGCCTTCATACTTTTGTATATTTTATACAAAGTCAGTTTATTGTCCCCACAATCTGGGTCCTCATTTTACCTACCTTAGAAAGGATAGAAGGCTGAGTCAACTTTGAGCCTGGTGGGATTTGAACTTGCAGTAATTGCAGGCAGCTGATCTTAATAACAGAGCTTTAGTCTGCTGAGCCACCAGAGCTCCTGATGAACACTGATAACAGTGTTCCAATATTTGAGGGGCTGCCACAAAGAGGAGGGGGTCAAGCTATTTTCCAAAGCACCCGAAGGCCAGACAAGGAACAACGGAAAGAAACTAATCAAGGAGAGGAGCAACTTGGAATTAAGGAGAAACTTCTTAACAATGAGAACAATTAACCAGCGGAACAACTTGCCTCCAGAAGTTGTGAATTCTCCAACACTGGAAGTTTTAAAGAAGAGATCGGACAATCGCTTATCCGAAACGGTAGAGAGTCTCCCATTCCGGACAAGTCCAATCTCTTCTTCAAAACCTTGAGCAGGGGGTTGGACTAGAAGATCTCAAAGTCCTCTATTCGGATTGATTGGAGGCAGTCCCCAGCTTCCGCAGAAGCTCTTCTGCCAGATGTTCAATGGGGGGGGGGAGACCTCGCTTTCTTGCCCCCCCCCAACAAATCCAGCAAGCTCCGAGCGCACACGCTCCTAGCCTCTTGGAATCAGCCCTTCTTTGCGCACCGCCCCCCTTCCCTCTCCGTCCCCGGGTCTCCCTGCGCCCTAGCCAGCCAGGTCCCCCCCCCCCCCTTCACTTGCACCCCCGACCCCCGCCTGGGTTTCTTGCAACGCCCCCCCCCCACTTGCAGCCCCGGGTTTCTTGGAAAGAGAGCCCCCTCCTTTCCTCCCCACTCCGCCACTTGCTCGCCTCCCGCGCGTCCGCCTTTGCGCGGCTTCCCCGAGAGAGAGAGGGAGAGAGAGAGGGAGAGAGAGAGGCGGCGACGGCTGCGGAAGCCGGCAGAGGCGGTCGCTGGAGGAGCCGAGGCGGGGCCGGCTCTGAGCCTGGCTGTGGCGGCCGCTCCTCCTCGGCTTTGATCCCCGCCACCGCCTCCATCTCCGCCCAGGGAAGAGCAAAGAGGAAGGAGGAGGAGGAGGAGAAAAAAGAGAGAGAGGGAGGAGGAGGAAGAAGAAAGAGGGGGAGGAGAAAAAGAAGAGGAGGAGAAAGAAAGGGAGGAGGAAGAAAGAGGAGGAGAAAAAGAGGCGGAGGCGGAGGCGGCAGAAGCAGGGAGCGGCTGTTGCGCCCGTCGGACTCCGCCGCCCTCGCGCGCCTGCCCCGTTTCCCGTGCCCGGGCTGGGGTTCTTGCGCTCGGCCGGCCGGCCGGAGGCGGAGAGAAGATGGCCGGGGCCGAGGCGGGACTGAACGCCGCCGGGCTCCGGGAACAGCCGCCGGGGGACCCCGGGGGCTCCGTGGTGCTTCCAGCCCCCCATGCCGCCCAGGGCGAAGAGTCGTCGGACAGCGAAGGGGAGCCCGAAGGACCGCAGAAACTCATCCGCAAAGTCTCCACCTCGGGCCAGATCCGGAGCAAGGTGGGCGCGGAGGGGAAGGGGGAAGGGGGCTCCCGGACCCCGACGGAGGGATGGAGAAGGGGGGACCCCGGGACTGGCCGCGCTCCTGCCTCGGGAGCTGAGCGCAGCGGCGCCTGGTTGCCTTGGGTGGCCGCCTCTCCGGCTTGCTTCTCCGGTTGCGCACAGCTGGAGGAGTCCCAGCCGCGTCCTTCCCTTCCCTCCCCAGCCGGGCCGCGTCCGGGAGACAGAGACAGCGGGGGGGGGGGGGGGGGCGTCCCGGGTCTGCCTGTCTCCGCTTCCTGCCCCTTTTTTCCCCCTCCGGAGCTCTGGCTCGCCTGGCTGGAGCTGGAGAAAACCGGGCGCGCTCCAGATGTGCTGCGCTTCCATCAGAACAGAGCTGCTGGAAGGGAGCTTGGAGGGCTTCTAGTCCAGCCCCCTCCCCCCGTTCAAGGAGGAGGAGACCCCCGTACCAATTGAGACAAGGGGTTCTCCAGGCTCTTCTTAAACCCCTCCGGTGATGGAGCACCCCCAACTTCTGAAGGCAAGCTGTACGGAATAACAGAGTGGGAAGGGACCTTGGAGGTCTTCTAGTCCAGCCCCCTGCTCAAGCAGGAGACCCTATTCCATTCCAGACAAGGGATTGTCCAGTTCCTTCTTAAAAGCCTCCAGTGATGGAGTGCCTACGATTTCTGGTGGCAAGCTGTTCCATTGGTCCATTGTCCTCACTTTTAGGAAGTTTCTCCTTAATTCCAGGTTGCTCTTCACCTTGATAAGTTTCCATCCGTTTCTTCTTGTCCTGCCCTCTGGTGCTTTGGAGAATAGGTTGACCCCCTCCTCTTTGTGGCAGCCCCTCAAATACTGGAATACTGCCGTCATGTCCCCCATAGTCCTTCTCTTCTGTAGACTAGCCGTACCCAATTCCTGCAACCGTTCTTCAGATGTTTTAGTCTCCAGGCTTTTAATCATCTGGAAGAACTCCAGAAGAAATATAGAGAAAGGCAGCTGGAAGTTTGCACAAAGGCTTCCCTTGAGTTGGATTTTGGGGTGGGGGTGGGGGTGGAGTGGGGTGGAGGTGTCCTCCCAGGTCAAAGAGTTTTCTCAAAGGACCTTAAGAGTGCAGCTGGGACTGAAGAAGCTTCTTGGGTGAGGAAGTCCAGTCGCCTTTTGCAAAAAGCACCTTTGGGACGACCATGACCTGGATAATGGAGTGTCTCCATAGACACGTAGCTGGAAGGGATCCAGTCATGGTAGCCCGAGGCAAGGGGGAAGCAGCTGTGCCTTTAGTTGGCCGCTTGGGAGTCTAGTTCCACCTTTCCATTCTGCCAGTGTGGTAGGTTTCTTGGCTAAAAGCCACCCTCCCTTCCTTCATGGCCGCGGTGACCCCATAGCTGAGTTCCCGTGACCTCTTCACCAGCTGCTCAACCAGCCTCCAAAGGGCTGGGATGGAAAGCAAGGAAATGGCAAGAACTGGTCTGGCCTAAGACTGAGCTACCAGCAACACCAAAGATGATTTGGTGGCAGAAAGACAGACAGATGAATAGATCTGCTGAATATAACTCCTCATTGGGGATAGGAAGGGCATCCGGCCAGTAAACACTCAGCTCCACCACGCAAGGGATTATGGGGTCATTAAAAGAGATAGATGATAGATAGATAGATAGATAGATAGATAGATAGATAGATAGATAGATAGACAGACAGACAGACAGACAGACAGACAGACAGACAGACAATCCTTGAGTTACTACTACAATTGAACCCAACATTTAGGTTGCTAATGAAACATTAGTTAAGTGAGTTCGACCCAATTTATGACTTTTCTAGCCACTGTGGTTAAGTGAACCATTGCATTTGTTAAGTTAGAGACATGGTTGTTAAATGAATCTCCATTGACATTGTTTCTCAGACGGTCACAAAAGGGGATCACGTGACCCCCCCCCCCCCCCGGACACTGCCACCGTCATAAGTATGAGTCAGCTGCCAAGGTCCCTTCCAAAGATGGTTCTGTAATTCTTTTAACCAGTGGAATGGCTTGCCACCAGAAGTTGTGGGTGCTCCATCACTGGAGGCTTTTAAGAGACTGGACAGTCCCTTGTCTGAAATGAGATAAGATCTCCTGTTTGAGCATGGAGCTGGACTAGTAGACCTCCAAGGTCCTTTTTTCAAATACTATTCTGTAATTCTTTTAATCTGTGGAACGGCTTGCCACTAGAAGTTATGGGTGCTCCAACACTGGAGGCTTTTAAGAAGAGACTGGACTGGAATGGTACAGGATCTCCTGCTTGAGCAGGGGGTTGGACTAGAAGATCTCCAAGGTCCCTTCCAGCTCGATTCTGATAATAATAACAACAATCCTTGCCTGTTAATGACAATTACAACCATTCAGACTTACAACAGGGAGGAAAAAAAGGACTTATTACTGTTTTTCACACTTATGACCATCACAGAATCCCTCTGGTCACTTGATCCAAATTTGGGGGCTTGGCAACCGGCATATATTTATGAGAGTTTCAGGGTCCTGGGATCATGTGGTCACTATTTGAGACCGTCCCAGCCAGCTTCCAACAAGCAAGAGTCCACGGGGAAAGCCAGATCTGCTTAATGTCCACAAGATTCACTTAACAACGACAGGGATTTGCTTAGCTACTGTGCCAAAAAAGGATCGTCTAATGGGATAGAACTGACTTCACCACCACCGACGGAAATTCTGATCCCGGTTTTGGTTGCAAGTCAAGAATCCCTTATACTGCAATTGTTTCTCAAGTCATAGTTTGTTTCTCAGCTACGATTGTCTTGAAAGTGCTTTTTTTCAGGAGGCAACTGGACTTTCTTGCTTTTTTTCTTTTGAAGACCTTTCGCTTCTCATCCAAGAAGCTTCTTCAGCTCTGACTGGATGGTGGGGAATGGAAGGATTTATACTCCTTGCAGACAGCTGGTCATTTGCCTCCTTTTAGAGGGTCACTGAAGCACCTGGAGGTTTACCTGTGTCGTCAGGGTCACCTGAGTGGTGCAAATGGTTCTACTAGTCTGCAATTTCTTTTCCTCTGGAAATCCCTTCCTACTCCCACTCCATTCCAAGGAATGTCTATCCCAAATTGTATAGCTAAAAGTCTGTAGAGATTCTCAGGTGAGTCCCAAAGGTGCTTTTTCAGGAGGCAATTGGACTTTCTTGTTTTTTTTTCTTTTGAAGACGTTTTGCTTCTCATCCAAGAAGCTTCTTCAGTTCTTCTTCTTCAGAACTGAAGAAGCTACTTGGATGAGAAGCAAAACGTTTTCAAAGGAATCTCTATGGAGTTTCTCCATCCTCCCGGCCATGGCTGCTTTTTTTCCAAGAGGCTTTGTATTTTTCTTTTTGAAGACGACAATGGTTGTAGGACAAACTGAGCCCAATTCCTGGCTTTTACGTCAAATCCAAGCCTTGATGGCAGGATGGTCTTAATTTTGACAAAGAAATCGGACTCCACGATCCGATAAAATTTAAACGGAGAAAAATGGGGAATATTGGCCTTATGCTTACGAGGTGGGTTCTCTCCACACCAAGCTTTGAAATATGGCTTGTCTTTGGAACGGATGAGAGGTTTTTTTTGTTGTTGTTGTTGTTGTTGTACGGATGGCTGGATTCGGAGCAGAACCAGAATTTGATATTTGCTTTCCGTTAAGTCTTGCGTGGAAGAATTGAGGGGTTACGATGTCAGTTTCTGAGAACGGTTTGTTCCCTGGCAGCAGTTTCGAATTTCTCCATGGAAGGAAGGAGATAGAAAAATTTGAAGGCCGTGAATCAGTAGGAGAAATTCAGGCCCTTCCTCTCTGATATTTATGCATTTTTTAATACTATTTTTCTTATTTTCTATTTCTTTTCTATTGTGTTTTTATGGCCTTGTAAGCCCCCTTGAGTCGCCAGGCGCAAGTAGGTGGCAATATAAATTTTCTAAATAAATAAATATGGCTGCAGGCAGCAGTGGATTTCACATTATGCTACTACTGGTTTGCCCCGCGTGCGCACACTTGCTTCGTGTGTGCGCGTGCCGGGTACGTGCCTGCCTTCCGCGTCTGTGCTTTGCTCACGTGCACAACTTTCGCGCGTGCGCCTGGCCTCAAAAACATGCCTAAATAGGATGGCATAGAGCTGCCCGCAATTTCAGCTACCGGTTCGGGCGAACCGGTTCGAACCAACTGAATACCACCTCTGGTATTCAGTATCTGTGCCGAATCGTATCAAAGCATCATTGCCACATTTTTGTCTGGTGTAAAAAGGGGCGAGCTACAGATAGTCCTTGACTTAACAACCATTCATTCAGTGACTATTCAAAGTTACAACGGCACTGAACAAAGAGATTTTATGATGGGTTTTCACACTTAAGACGGTTGCAGCATCCTTATGGTCATGGGATAAAAATCCAGATATCTGGCACACTGACTCGTGTTTATGACGGCTGCAATATCCCAGGGGTCTTGGGGGTGACCTTTTGTGACCGTCGGATGATCAAAGTCCATGGCAAAAGCCGGATTCACTTAACAACCGTGTTACTAACTAACTAGACTGCAGTAATGCGCTTAATGATTGTCACATAAACAGGGGCAAAACTCACTTAACAACTGTCTCGCTTAGCAACGGAAAGATAGGGCTCAATTGTGGGTTGTAAGCCGAGGACTGCCTGTGTTGAGGACAAAGTATCCTGCTGGTAGTTGCTCACTGTAAGTAGGGATTGAAATGAGTGTGCAATTTATTTACTTGTATACAGCTCACTAACATGCAGTGGTAAGTAACCTCTTGTCTCCTGTCTATAATATATTTTTTTTAAAAAAAATATTATTAGTTAAAGAAAATAGTAGGAAAATAGGGGAGAGAGAGAGAAGGGAAATGTGTAGGGAAAAATTGGAAAAGAAAGAAAAGGCACTGACTTCTGACTCCCTTTGGTCAATGGTGGGATTCAGCCGGTTCGGGCGAGTTCGGGCGAAGCGATTGTTAAATTGGTGGCTGGCCCTGTCCTTTCCCGCCCCGCCCCTTCCAGGAGTCCCCACACGCCCCATTTTGGCTCCCAGGTAAGTGCAGGGAGGCCTACTAGGCCCAAAATGGGCTATGGGGAGTGTGGCGCCCCCCTCCAGGGGCCGTTTGGCTCCCAGGAGGCTGCAGGGAGGCCCAATAGGCCCAAAACGGGGCACGGGGGGTGCACGCTCCCCCCGTGGCCCATTTTTGCTCCCGGGGGGTACAGGAGGCTGAGTGCTGCCTGTCACACCCCCTGGCCACGCCCACCCTGGCCACGCCCTCCCAGCTGGTCATTAGGGCAGAGATCCGGTTGTTAAATTATTTGAATCCCATCGCTGCCTTTGGTGCAGTAAAGTAAGATAACAGCATCAAACCCCAACTTTTTTACTTTTACATAATAGTATAAACTAGCCATCTCTATAATAACCAACCTATCTCATTAATAAAACCCAAAATCACCATTTTATTTCCCCCGCCCCGACCTCGAGCACAAAGTCCAGAAGGGGTTTCCAAACAGAAACAAAAGTAATTGTGTGTTTTTTTTAAAAAAAATCTTTAATCAAAGCAGTCAATTAAAGCCATCTGTGCCAATTCCATCCACGTTTGCAGCCATTCGTCCATTGTGGGACTCAAAGAGTCTTTCCATTCCAGTCTATAATTTCATATGCTATCCATCCTTGTGGCTAATTTACCAATGGATTGCGATCATGAATATTCCCAGATTTAGTGTTTATGAAATGAATTCTTTATATGAACGGCAAGCTCTCTGGGAAAGCAGTTCTGTATTTGGAGACTAGACAATAGCCAAAAAGGATGACGAAAGATGCAGAAATGGCATCCATTTCTGTAGCTTCTTCATGGTTGTCTCTACGACCCATTCAAAAAACGATATTCAACATTCACAGCTGCCAAACACCTTTATTTGGGCTGAACCAAATGCTACCGGTTCTGTGGGTGTGGCTTGGTGGGCGTGGCTTGGTGGGCGTGGCAGGGGAAGGACACTGCAAAAATCTCCATTCCCTCCCCACTCCTGGGGGAAGGATATCGCAAAATGTCCATTCCCTCCCCACTCCAGGGAAGGATACTGCAAAATCCCCATTCCCACCCCACTCTGGAACCAGCCAGAGGTGGCATTTGCTGGTTCTCCAAACTACTCAAAATTTCCACTACTGGTTCTCCAGAACCTGTCAGAACCTGCTGGATTTCACCCCTGATGTAGAGACTTGGGGGAAAAAAAATCTACAAATTGTCAAATTTTTGAGGTCAATTTATACCTTGCTTTCAAGGGGGGGGGGAGGTGGCAAAAATGGGTCCTTGCCAAGCTTTGTAATTATAAAAATCACAAAGCTGTATTCATTAAAAAAATTGACAAAATTCTATAAGCTTTTGCTGCCGGCGATTCAGAGCAGCACTTTTGCCTCCGTAATTTAGCCAAAGAAAACCAGTTTGGCTGTAGTGGTTAAAGAACTAAGCTAGAAGCCGGGCGATTGTGAGTTCTAGTTTTGCCTTAGGCATGAAGCTAACTGGATGAGAATGGGTTGGTCACCCCCCCTTTCAGCCCAAGAAGAAGGCAAGGACAAACCACTCCCAAAAATCTTAAATTTCAGGGACAAGTCAAGGCAGCCACCAGGAATTAACACTGGAGCTCAAAGCACCAAATATAACTTATTTGTAATAGCTTCTGATGCACTATTGGGGTCACAAAAAACCCCAACCCTGTAGGGTTTTATCCTCCCTCCTCTCCCTGTGAAAAAGTATGTCTGAGTTTCCCTCGGAGGAGCTACTGATGTGAATTCTTTGACAGGTGAAAGGGCCGTTCATTTCTTTCTGCCGACCTTTTGTTCCGTATCTTTCAGGAGCCGATGCAGAAAATGCAGAAAGACAATGAGATCAAAACCAGTGAGCAAGAACAGGATAGGAGAGGCAGGGGTGGGCTTCAAAAATTTTAGCAAGGGGTTCTCTGCCCGGTTGCTGGGTGGGCGTGGTCCAGTCGGCCTCCTGCACCATGGTGGGGGTTGGGGCGTTTTTGCCCTCCCCGGGCTCCGGAGGCTTTCCTCAAGTCTCCGGGAGGGTGAAAACGGCCTCCCCAGGCTCCGGAGGCCCTCGGGTGGCCCTTCCCGAACTTCAGGTAGGCCCGTTTTTCACCCTCCCTGCGCCTCCACACGAGCCTTGCACTTACCTGCATCCAAAACGGGCTGCATGGGGAATGTTGGGAGGAGTAGGATTGGGTGGGAGGGGCAGGGTGGGCGGGGCGGGTCCAGCCAGGAGTGGGATTTGAGGGTTCTCCGAACTTCACAGAATCTTAGCTAGAGGTTCTCCTGAACCCCTGCGAACCCCCAGCAGCCCACCCCTGAGGAGGGGAGGGGAGGGGGTGGGGTGGGGTGGGGTGGAGTGGAGTGGAGTGGAGTGAAGTGGAGTGGAGTAGAGTAGAGTAGTAGGAGTGGGGTAGGGTAGGGTAGGGTAGGGTGGAATGGAATGGAATGGAATGGAATGGAATGGAATGGAATAGAATAGAATAGAATAGAATAGAATAGAATAGAATAGAATAGAATGGGACCTTGGAGATCTTCTAATCCAGCCCCTGCAGGAGGGGCTATACCATTACTAAGCAGGAGACCCTATACCAGTGATGGCTAACCTTTTTGCCGTCACGTGCCAAAAGCGGGGGTCGTGGGGGTGAGGTTGCGGGTGCGGGTGCCCGTGACCCCCCCTTCCCCCTGCTTTTGGCATACGATAGCACGGTGGGCCCAGTAGGCCCATTTTTCCCCCTCCCCAGGCTCCAGAGGTTTTCTAGGAGCTTGGGGAGGGCAAAAACAGCCTTCCCCATCCCCCTGGAGGCCTTCTGGAGGCCAGAAACAGCCAGTTTCCCGACTTCCGGTGGGACCGGAAGGCCTGAAAATCACTTGGCCAGTGCGCGCATGCACTCTGGAACTGAGCTAGGACAACACTCGCGTGCCCACCAATATGGCTCCGAGTGCCACCTGTGGCACCCGTGCCATAGGTTCGCCATCACGGCCCTATACCATTTCAGACAATTGAGTCTCCAGTCTCTTCTTAAAAACCTCCAGTGATGAAACATCCACAACTTCTGGTGGCGAGCTGTTCCACTGGTTAAATTGTCCTCGCTGTTAGAAAGTTTCTCCTTCATTCCAGATTGCTTCTCTCCTTGATGAGTTTCCATCCATTGTTCCTTGTCCTGCTTTGGAGAATAATTTGACCCCCCTCTTCTTTGTGGCCGCCCCTCCAGTATTTTAATACAGCTATCATGTCACCCCTAATTCTTCTTTTCTCTAGACTAGCCAAACCCAAATCCTGCAGCCGTTCTATATATATTTTAGTCTCCAGGCCTTTGATCGTCTTAGTTGCTCTTCTCTGCACTTTTTCCAAAGTCTCAACATCTTTTTTGTAGCACGGTGACCCAAATTGGTTGCAGTACTCTAGGTTTTATATAGCGGTAATAATAAAAAGAAACTGTCTTTCAAATAAGTCTAGGCCCTCGAGGCTTTATAGACACAATTAAATTCTAAGTCAGGCCTGGAGTTACTAATCACAAAAAGATTTTCATTTAAACGATCAAGCGAGGAATTTGAAAACAAAGCAGCAGAAGAGAGAATAAATAAAGCTTTTAAAAGATAATAAGATACCGACCGTGATAATCAACGGGGTGTTCGTTGGCCAGATTGGAGTAGTTTATAAATACTGCTCCGTAAGTCAATCATAAAACGAAACCACCAAGTTTAGGAAGAAAATTTTTGTTTTGTTCTGAAAGTGTTTGCCTGAGATCAAGGAATGGGGAAATCAGCGTTGCTTTCATGTCTGACAAGTTCTTATCGCAAACAGATTTTGTTGCCTGCTGTTAGAAACAGATCACAATAGCCAAAGCTGTGCTTCAGAAGAATAAATGATAACAGTAACGCAGATAATTTATTCCGGTAGCATATGAAAGTCGGATAAAATAATCAGCACATGCTGACATTCACTAGAACAAAAGGTCTAGGGATTCGGTGTCCCTTTTTCAATTTATTTCAATTTATTCAGTATTCCAGTATTTGAAGGGCTGCCACAAAGAAGGGAGTGATTTTTCCAAGCATCAGAAGGCGGGACAAGGAAGAATGAAACTAATCAAGGAGAGAAGCAACTTAGAACTAAGGAGGAATTTCCTGACAGTTAGAACAATTAACCAGTGGAACAGCTTGCCACCAGAAGTTGTGGATGCTTCATCACTGGAGTTTTTAAGAAGAGACTGGGCAGCCACTTGTCTGAAATGGAATAGGGTCTCCTGCTTGAGCAAGGGGTTGGGCTAGAAGACCTCCAAGGTCCCTTGCAGGTCTATTCTGATGCTTTTTTATTTCACCGAGATGTATTTCTCTAAAGTTGGCCATTGATTCAGTGCAGCTCAGCAGCAAAAGGATGCAAAAAAAATTATATATATATTATTTCTGCTACCAGATATCAAAAAGCCTCTTCTTTGATCTCACAGTTCGGTAGTAGGCAGTTAGTCCTCGACTTACAACAATTCGTTTAGTGGCCGTTTGAAGTTACAATGGCACTGAAGAAAGGCTCTTGGGACCATTTTTCATACTTACGACCATTGTAGCATCCCCATGGACACGGGATCAAAATTTGACCGACTCATATTTATGACGGTTGCAGGGTCCTGGGGTTTGGGCTCAATAAGCGTCATATGTCAAGGTCGAGCTGTAATCTTTTCTCTCGGCAGGAAGAAAATTGCTTCTGTCGATTCTTACGCTTCTCCCGACGATTTGTGAAACAATCATTTTTTCTGAAATTAAGAAGGGCAGCTTTGGAAGTCTGTAAACATCAGCCAGAGATGCTATAATTAGTTATTAATTATATTATTAGAAAATATGAGTCATTTCCTCCCCCTCCCCAAAAACCCCTTGTCTTCCTGTAACAATTGTGCTTCATTCAAGTTCTCTGCAGGGTGTGTAACCCATATTTGGCCAGTAGATCTTCTAGAAAAATAGAAATGTTGGTGAGCTCCGAGTTTTGGGTGCCAATATGAGTCGGCATAATTGAGCCTAAATGTTGTCTTTATTATGTTTTTTCTTTTTCTAAAAAAATTGTGCTTGCTGTAAGAATGGATCCACTTTAAATGTTTCCGTGTGACCTTGGCTCGGTGTTCCTCTTCGGTCATGATCACAGGAAGTCCTCGACTTACGACCATAACGGAGCCCAGAATTTCCGTTGCTAAGCGAGACGGTGGCGAAGCCAGCTCTGCCCCGTTTTGCCACCTTTCGTGCCACAACTGTAAAATGAATCCTGCCGTTGTTAAGTGAGTCACATGGACGTTAAATGAACCTGGCTTCCCCACTGACTTGGCTCGTCAGAAGGTCTCGCCTGACCCAGGGACGTTGCGACCGTCATAAATACGAGTCGGTTACCAAGCGTCTGATTTTTTTTTAACTATGTGACCATAGATATGTCGCAAAAGTCATAAAAGAGCCTTGGTGGTACAGCAGACTAAAGTGCTGTTAAGTAGCACTTAGATGCCAGCTGCCTGCAATTACTGCGAGTTCGAATCTCACCAGGCTCAAGGTTGACTCAGCCTTCCATCCTTCCGAGGTAGGTAAAATGAGGACCTGGATTGTGGGGGCAATAAGCTGACTTTGTATAAAAAAGAACACCGCTTAGGGGGGGCCAAAAGCCCTACTAAGCAGGTATATACAAAAGTATGACGGCTATTGCTTAAGCCGCCCTGAGTTTCCGGAGAAGGACGGCATATAAATCGAACCAGTAAATAAATAAATAATAAATCTGAAGTGACCCCAGAGGAAAGACTCACAACCCATGAGAATGTAACTGTTTCGCTTAGCAAAAACAATTTGGGACTCCGTTGTTGTCGTAAACCGAGTAGTTCTACCGGTAGTTCTATAGGGAAGACAGAATAAAAAGGTTAATTTAACGTTGACTTTTGAGATGTCCCCACCAGTATTTTTTGGATTCTCTCCACGTTCTTAGCTGGAATGTCCGAGACTGACCGATGAACACATGTGAAAAAAATGGAAAATGACAGAGGAGAGTTGACGAAAACAATTAAGGTTGAAGTTAGCCTGGAATTTCCACCTACGCCAGGATTTCCCCGGTTGTTGTAACCCTTTGTGGCTAATTTGACAATTTGCTTCTGAAAAGAGAGAAGTTTTCCCAGAGTTACGCAGTTCCGCTTGAGTTGGGGAGAAAGATTTTTGAACACAAGGAAATGGAAAACATTTCTCCCGACTCTTCCAAATTCTTTCCTAAACTTGAATCTCCCAAGATGGAATGTAGCAGTCCTTAGTCCTCGACTTACGACAAGTCAGTTGTGCCGCCTTTTACAACCTTTTGCCTCCGTCTTTAAGCGAAACGCTGGGGCTGTTTGGGGAATCTGGCAACCCACATCAGAACAGTCCCAAGAAAGGATGAAACTGCTAATGGCTTGCTGGTGATCAGTGGAGCCACAAAGTTACACAAGGAATATATTGTGTAAAAAAATAAATAAATAGAGAAATTCTCCACTACAACCCTCAAAAAGAGAAGGGAAGTTGTGTAAAAGCTCATAGATAGAGCTATGACATAAATGTAATATTTTTCTTGGAGAGTTTAAGGACTGAATGCATTATTCTGACAAAGGAACTACAGTGGAAGAAAGTTGGTGTGAATTACCATTTCCTTCCTTCCTTCCTTCCTTCCTTCCTTCCTTCCTTCCTTCCTTCCTTCCTTCTTTCCTTTCTTCCTTTCTTCCTTCTTCCCTCCCTCCCTCCCTCCTCCCTCCCCCTATCTCACCTACCCTCCCTCCTTGTTCCCTCTGTTCCTTCCTTCATCTCCCTCCCTCTTCCTCACTCCCTCCCTCCCTCTCTCACCTACCCTCCCTCCCTCTGTTCTTCTTCTCTCCGTCCATTCCTCCTCCTTCCCTCCTTTCCTCCCTTCTTCCTTTCTCTCTCCCTCCCTCCCGCCTTCCTCCCCTCCCTCCATCTGTCCCTCTCTAGCAATTAGACATCATAAAGCATTGCTAGTTCTTTTTCAGTAGCACAATGGAGCAGGAGGAAGAGGAGGAGGAAGGGGAGAAGGATTTCCAGTCTGATCAGGGGTGGTGGGGGTGGGGGTTGTTGGACAAGAAGACCTCCAAGGTCCCTTCCAACTTGTGAGGAGGAGGAGGAATATGGAGTTCCACATCCCAATGGAGAGAAGGTTCTTGAAGAGGCCCAGCTGGTAACTCCAGTGTGACGGGTCCTAAGATCCAACATTCCCTCAGAAATGGTGCTTCCTCCATCCCCTCCCCCTTTGCTTTAATCCCTTGCCCTTCCTTCTCTGCCATTTTTCCTCCTGGCAAGAAGAGAGAGTTTGATGAAGTTTGATAGGCCCTGTTCTTCTGCATTTATGCATTTATGTATAATTAAGCACCCAGAGCCGTGGGCTATTTGGCAGCAATGGGATGAAGCATCTAGAAATGGATAGTGGGGCTGAACTATCTTCCTTCCTCCCTCCCTCCCTCCCTCCCTCCCTCCCTATTTCTTTCTTTCTTTCTCCCTCCCTCCCTCTCTCCTTCTTTCCTTCCCCTTCCTCCTTTCCTCCCTCCCTCTCACCTTCTTTCCTCCTTCCTTTTTTTCATCCCTCCCTCTCTTCCTCCCTCCCTCCTTCTTCCCTCCCTCCCTCTTTCCTTCCTTCCTTCCTCCCTCCTTTTCTTCCTCCCTCTCTTCTTTCCTTTTCCTTCCTTCCTTCCTTCCTGTTTTCCTTCCTTTGATCAAATCCTGTTCTGCATAATTTCTGCAACACATTCTTGGGAAGCTGAGGGCGGGGATTAGGGGGTGGGGGGACTCCCTTCGAGAACAAAGGACGGTTTAGCGGGATATGCAAATGTAATTAGGTCAAGGTTTGTTTGATGGAGAAGAAAGAATCCGAAGAGACAATTCTCTGAACTGAGATAACTTTCAGCGCTCTGCTTTGTGGACTTGCTGAGCACTGAGGATCCAGAAGTAGAAAGATGCTTGTGTAGATCTGCGGTTACGCACATTATACCTGCCTTCATCTCTTTGCAGCGAAATTATTATTTTTGCTAGGATGAGTAAAGATGCAGCTGCTTTAAAGATCTGCAGGGAGGAGCTGTGTGCACATCCAACACGGATGCTGTGAAATTCCTTTTTGCTTCCGAAAGAGAAGTTCAGTCCAGAACTACCTGGAAGTATCCTCACATGATTTCTGATAGCAAAACAACAGGAAAGCAATAAAAGTGTTTAAATAACCCAAATCTCATACGTCTCCCCATCCCATGAGCTGTTGGTGTTCTCATCCGGCGTCTTCTAAGAACTGTCTTGGGAGGTTTTGTTAATGTGGTATTTTGAACACTTTTGTTATCATCCAATCTGGGCCGGTCACTGGGACCAGAAGTTTAGTCTTCTGAGCTTTCGGACTCGTGCTGGAGCCCATCCTCAGGGAACTTCTCCCTAGCAGACAATATGCTTTGGGCTACTCTGTGAGTCGTATTTATGTGGTGGCTTCCCAGGGGTGAAATGCTCCCGTTTCGGACCGGATCACCTGATCTGGTAGCAATGGCAGCGGGTGGTTCGGAGAACCGGTAGCAAAAATCCCTGCCTCTCACCACCATGCCCAGCTGAGCTGCGCGATCATCAGAGGCTTTTTTTTTTAACTTTTAAAAGTCTTTTTTCTACAACCTCTTCAGATGAAAAAATGCTTTTAAAAGTAAAAAAAAAGCCTCTGATGATCGCGCGGCTCAGCTGGGATTGTCAGAGGCTTTTAAAAGCATTTTTTAAAAAGCTTCTCTGACGATCCCAGCTGAGTTGCCTGATCTCCAGAGGCTTTTCAAAGCATTAGAAAAAATGCTTTGAAAAGTGGAAAAAAAAAAAGTTGGCCACGCCTATCCAGTCACATTACCACCACCCCCGCCAAGCCACGCCCACAGAACCGGTAGTAACAAATTTTACATTTCACCCCTGTGGCATCCTATTGGTTGATTGGTGCGTTGATGGCTGGTGATTGGCTGCTGTTTCCTTGGGTTGCCAATCCCTCGGCTCCTAAGTACCTGATAAGCTGTAGGAGGTAAATCAGGCCTCCTGTTGACTGACAAGGGGCCGGTTTCCCAGGCTTCAATTATTTCACTGGCTGTTTTTGTCCCTGCTCGGCCAACAATCTTAGTAGCTGCGAAATTGAATGTGTGCCCTTGTTCCTTGCAATGTGAGGTTACCAATGAGTTCGGGTCTCTTCGTCTGACTGCTCCCTTGTGTTCTTGCCATCTGGGGGTTACTTCCTCTCCGTCTGTCCTACAAAATCACAGGAGCAACCCATGCGGATGTTCTTATGATCCATGAAAGGTCTTTCTCCTCTTTCTCCTCCATCTTCGTCCTCTTCGGTCCCAGCTGTTTGACTCATGTTTTATACTCTCTATATGGTCCAAATACTTTTGGTGTTCTCCTAGGAAGTTGTCCCTCTGTTCTTTTTTTGCTTTTAAGGAGATAAGGTCTCCATGTTTCGTTCCTAAACCTGTTATGTCCATCTCAGACTCTAAATCAGAGAAGGAAGAAGTGATGGTCAACAGCTTGGCTTAGTTGACCTGAATTAATGGACCCTACAGGCCATTGTTTTCACCTGGGAGCAACTTCTTTTGGGGTTAGATGATACTGCGTGGAAGCAAGATGAACTAGTAATTGCAGATATGCAAGCTTGGAGATAAATAAAAGCCAGAGACTTACCGTAGTTAGCACTGAGATCAGGAAAATTCACATACAGCCTAATCCAAAGTTACCTAGCCAGCTTTCAGGCCTAAGGCTGGACTTGAACTCATAGTCTCCTGGAAACTTCTGGAGAAAGCAGCACCCTCAAACCACATCTTTCCATTATATGTATTTCCAGAGAATCCTTCTGCATGGAAGCTCCATGGCTGCCTCAAATTCAGTCCGTTTTACAATTCAGCTTTGCAATCTTCCTCCCAAGCCTTAATTTTTCTCCTAAAATAATGAGTTTCTAAGTCTTTTTGGGTCCACCTGAAGAAGTAGGAAGACTTTCTCTTCATTCTGAATTCCACCTTTTCTTTTCTGCTACCTCTTCAGCCTGCCATCGAATTTTCTTCTCCTTTTTTTCAAAATTGGAAAAGCCCAGCCCTTCAGCGCTGCGTCCACAAATCCACTGATGGCTTTTGACATTCTCTTGTTTATCCTGGTTTCAGCAAATGTCAGGACAGATTGGTTGCCATCTGGATATGACAGACAGATGCCAGAGGAATGTGAACAGATTTGGAACCTGGCCAGGGCTCTGAAATAGGGTCAGAGATAGTGGTCGGTGAACTTCATTGAGCCTGGGATACTGAAATGTTTACCAACTGATTTGGTAATGAGTAGAATAAGGTAGAGTAGAATAGGGGAGAGTAGAGTAGAGTAGAATAGGGGAGACTAAAATATAGTAGAGTAGATTAGGGAAGAATAGAATAGAGTAGCGTAGAATAGGGGAGAATAGAATAGAGGAGAGGAGAATAGAGGAGAATAGAATAGAGTAGCGTGGAGTAGAGTAGAATAGAGTAGAGTAGAGTATTGGAATGAAGAGTAGAGTAGAGTACAATAGAGTAGAGTATTGGAATGAAGAATAGAGTAGAGTAGAATAGAGTAGAGTATTGGAATGAAGAGGTGAGTAGAGTAGAGTAGAGTAGTAAACTATACATGAGACACAGAAGATTCAGAATAACAGAATAACAATTGTAAGGGGCTTTGGAGATCTTCTAGTCAAACCCCTTGCTCAAGCAGGGGACCCTTTGACATCTCAGATAATGGTTGACCAATCTCTTCTTAGAAACCTCAAGTGATGGAGCACCCACAACTTCTGAAGACAAACTCTTCCACTGGTTCATTGTTCCCACTGTCAGGAAGTTTCTCCTTAATTCCAGGTTGCTTCTCTCCTTGATTAGTTTCCGTCCATTGTTTCTTGTCCTGCCTTCTGGTGCTTTGGAGAATGGATTGACCCCCTCTTCTTTGTGGCAACCCCCTCAATTACTGGAACACTGCTATCATGGCCTCTTATGAAACTGTCATTTGAAACGAAATTATCGTGCACTTCATGGAAACTTAGGACAGACCAAAGGGTTTGGAAGGAGAGGCAGAGAGAGGAACGCTGGAGAGACTAAGAAATGGAGAGAGAGAGAGAGAGATGTTTGTGTAGAGAGTCCTTGCTTCAGAAAACATTGAGGAGGAAGGAAGATCTGGGGAAGGTTCAGGAGCCTGCAGATAAAGGAGAATCCAGGGATAGTTTGTGCCTGGTTCGCTTGAGGCCAAGGACAGGAAACTCCATGTGGTTTCCTGAAGGATGAACAACACAAGCAATTGGCCTCGAGAAAGACCAAAAAAGGATATGAAAGAGAAGTCAGAGGTTGAAGACAAGCTTGGTGGTTTGAGTTTGGTATCTTGAGAACCTACAGTTGCCTCCGGACTTCCCGAAGAAGATTTCTCCTCTGAAGAGGAGAAGAATACAGATGGATTAGGCATTAAATGCACGGTAACTTCTCCTAGATCTTTGCTCTCTCTTGTTTGCAGGCGAAGCTAGTTTTCTAGATAAAAGTCTTGACTTCATGGAGAGAAACATCTGTGCACATAAGTCCCAAAGGTGCTTCCCCGCCCCCCCCCCCGCCCCCAAAAAAGCAACTGTATTTCCTTGGGGATTTTTTCCCCCTTCTTTGAAAACTTTTTGCTTCTCATCCAAGAAGCTTCTTCAGTTCAGAAGCTTCTCGGATGAGAAGTGAAATGTTTTCAAAGAAAGAAGAAAAACCAAGGAAGTCCAGTGGCCTGTTGAAAAAAAAGCACCTTTGACCCAGAGATTGAGAATTTCCCTAGACACGTGTGCACAGTGAGTCACACCAATGTTTTTCTACTGCAGTTGTGTCCAGAACGGTATCTATATCCTCTCCATCTCCCTTCAGTTTTTTGAGAAGAAGCATACAGATGCTACGTTATGTTGTAGCTCTGGAGTTTCACACAACTATCCTTCCCTTCCCTTCTTGTTGGTAGTGGTAGAAAATTTATCTAAATTTTATAAGGTATACACTTTGTGTGTGTGTGTGTGTGTGTGTGTGTACATACATACGTAGGTCTTTGGTTATTTGGGTTTTCTCCTGCG